>OU342740.1:435421750-435742626 GCA_910589775.1 Avena eriantha | reverse complement strand
GATCCACCTAGTGTCATTGCATGTATGTTCCTCTAAACAAACCACATAAGGATCCACCAGTGTCATTGCGTGTGTGTTCTTCTCATGAACCACACCCAGTGTCATTGCATGTGTGTTCTTCTAAACAAATCACATAAGGATCCACCAGTGTCATTGCCCGTCTATTCTTTTCATGAACCACATAAGGATCCACCAGTGTCATTGTATGTCTGTTCTTTTCATTAATCACAGCTAGAGTCATTGGATGTTGTTTACTTTCCATAAACCACATATGGATCCACCCAGTGTGATTGCATGTCTATTCCTCTAAACAAACTACATAAGGATCCACTAGTGTCATTGCATGTCTGTTCTTTTCATGAACCACACCCAGTGTCATTGCATTCGTGTTCTTCTCAACAAACCACATAAGGATCCACCAGTGTCATTGCCTATTTGTTCCTTTCATGAACCACACCTAGTGTCATTGCATGTGTGTTCTTCTAAACAAACCACATAAGTCATTGCATGTCTGTTCTTTTCATGAACCACACCCGGTGTCATTGCATGTCTGTTCTTTTCATGAACCACGGCTAGAGTCATTGCATGTCTGTTCCTCTAAACAAACCAAATAAGGATCCACGAGTGTCATTGCATGTCTTTTCGTTTCATGAACCACATAAGCATCTACCAGTGTCATTGCATGTATATTCTTTTCATGAACCACACCTAGTGTCACTGCATGTGTGTTACTTCTATAAACCACATATGGATCCACCTAGTGTGATTGCATGTTTGTTCCTTCCATAAAACACATAAGGATCCACCAGTGTCATTGCCTGTTTGTTCTTTTCATGAACCACTCCTAGTGTTAGTGCATGTCTGTTCTTTTCATGAACCACACCCAGTGTCACTGCATGTCTGTTCTTTTCCAAAACCACATAAGGATCTACCAGTCATTGGATGTGTGTTCTTCTCATGAACCACACGTGGATCCACCGGTGTCATTTCATGTATGTTCCTGTAAACAAACCACATAAGGATCCACCAGTGTCATTGCGTGTGTCTTCTTTCCATGAACCACACCCAGTGGCATTGCATGTGTGTTCTTCTAAACAAACAACATAAGGATCCACCAGTGTCATTGCATGTCTGTTCTTTTCATGAACCACATAAGGATGGGCCCACCAGTGTCATTGCATGGCTGTTCTTTTCATGAACCACACCTAGTGTCAATGCATGTCTGTTCTTTCATGAACCACACCCAGTTTCACTACATGTCTGTTATTTTCATGAACCACATAAGGATCTACCAGATTCATTGGATGTGTGTTCTTCTCATGAACCACACGTGGATCCACCGGTGTCATTGCATGTATGTTCCTCTAAAAAACTACATAAGGATCCCCCAGTGTCATTGCGTGTGTGTTCTTTTCATGAACCACACCCAGTGTCATTGCATCTGTGTTCTTCTAAACAAACCACACAAGGATCCACCAATGTCATTGCATGTCTGTTCTTTTCATGAACCACATAAGGATGGGCCCACCAGTGTCATTGCATGTTCGTTCTTTTCATGAACCACACCCAGTGTCAGTGCATGTCTATTCTATTCATGAACCACACCCAGTTGCACTGCATGTCTATTCTTTTCATGGACCACATAAGGATCTACTGGTGCCATTGCATGTCTTTTACTTCCATAAACAACATGTGGATCCACCTAGTGTCGTTGCATGTCTGTTCCTCTAAACAAACCACATAAGGATCCACCAATGTCATTGCGTCTGTGTTCTTCTCATGAACCACACCTAGTGTCATTGCATGTGTGTTCTTCTAAACAAACCACATAAGGAT
The DNA here is from genome assembly GCA_910589775.1 of Avena eriantha. NCBI lineage: Eukaryota > Viridiplantae > Streptophyta > Magnoliopsida > Poales > Poaceae > Avena > Avena eriantha. The sequence continues at coordinate 435,740,790 of OU342740.1, read as the reverse complement.
CCACCAGTGTAATTGACTGTCTGTTATTTTCATGAACCACATAAGGATCCACCAGTGTCATTGCGTGTGTGTTCTTTTCATGAACCACACCCAGTGGCATTGCATGTGTGTTCTCCTAAACAAACCACATAAGGATCCACCAGTGTCATTGCATGTCTGTTCTTTTCATGAACCACATAATTATGGGCCCACCAGTGTCATTGCATGTCTGTTCTTTTCATGAACCACACCCAGTGTCATTGCATGTGTGTTCTTCTAAACAAACCACATAAGTCATTGCATGTCTGTTCTTTTCATGAACCACACCCGGTGTCATTGCATGTCTGTTCTTTTCATGAACCACGGCTAGAGTCATTGCATGTATGTTCCTCTAAACAAACCACATAAGGATTCACCAGTGTCATTGCATGTCTGTTCTTTTCATGAACCACATAAGGATCTACCAGTGTCATTGCATGTCTGTTCTTTTCATGAACCACACCCAGTGTCATTACATGTGTGTTATTTCCATAAACCACATATGGATCCACCTAGTGTGATTGCATGTTTGTTCCTTCCATAAACCACATAAGGATCCACCACGGTCATTGCCTGTCTGTTCTTTTCATGAACCACTCCTAGTGTCAGTGCATGTCTGTTCTTTTCATGAACCACACCCAGTGTCACTGCATGTCAATTCTTTTCATGAACCACATAAGGATCTACAGGAGTCATTGGATGTGTGTTCTTCTCATGAACCACACGTGGATCCACCGGTGTCATTGCATGTATGTTCCTCTAAACAAACCACATAAGGATCTACCAGTGTCATTGGATGTGTGTTCTTTTCATGAACCACACGCAGTGTCATTGCATGTGTGTTCTTCTAAACAAACCACATAAGGATCCACCAGTGTCATTGCATGTCTCTTCTTTTCATGAATACATAAGGATGGGCCCAGTAGTGTCATTGCATGTTGTTCTTTTCATGAATCACACCCATTGTCAGTGCATGTCTGTTCTATTCATGAACCACACCCAGTTTCACTGCATGTCTGTTCTTTTCATGAACCACATAAGGATCTACTAGAGTCATTGCATGTCTTTTACTTCCATAAACCACATATGGATCCACCTAGTGTGACTGCATGTCTGTTCCTCTAAACAAACCACATAGGGATCCAGCAGTGTCATTGGAAGTGTGTTCGTCTCATGAACCACACCCAGTGTCATTGCATGCGTGTTCTTTTCATTAACCATAGCTAGAGTCTTTGCATGTCTGTTACTTCCATAAACCACACATGGATCCACCGATGTCATTGCATGTTTGTTCTTTTCATGAACCACACCCAGTGTCACTGCATGTTAGTTCTTTTCATGAACCACATAAGGATCCACCCAGTGTAATTGCATGTGTGTTCTTCTCATGAACCACACGTGGATCCACCGGTGTCATTGCATGTATGTTCCTCTAAACAAACCACATAAGGATCCACCAGTGTCATTGCATGTATGTTCTTTTCATGAACCACACCCAGTGTCATTGCATGCGTGTTCTTTTTATTAACCATAGCTAGAGTCATTGCATGGCTGTTACTTCCATAAACCACGCATGGATCCACCGATGTCATTGCATGTCTGTTCTTTTCATGAACCACACCCAGTGTCATTGCATGGGTAGCCGTTAGACCGATTCTTCTAGAAGGCATGCCCTAACACAGTTGTTCTGCTTGACGATTGTTACATACCGTTCGATTTGGGTGCTTGGACGATTGGGATGGTCTTCGTGAGAGCGATCTGTGAGTAGGCTGTTCTGCGGCATGCTTGGCCACGCTTGCTTTGGACAAACTGGCAACACCAGGCGCTCCCCTGTTGCGAGTGTCACGTCTCACGAGTTTAGTGGGCCACTTCCCAGTGTCACGTCCCCATTACTTCTCTTCCTCCCCGTACTTCTCTTCCTTACCCTCGAAGCCACTTTCCCTACTTCACTCCCATCCTGCCGTAGCCGCAAGCCGACGGCGCCTCCATCCCAATCCCCTCTCCGGCAGCCACCCCCCCCCCCCCACCCCACCCCTCTCGCCATGGGTTCAAGGGGAGACGGCGAGGAAACGCGTCGTGATGACAGGGACGGTGATTTCGATGTGAGTCGTCTCATCTCTATTTCTATCATCTGTGGCCAGTTATCTATTTTTTGAGCTAGATCTAATCTGTTTACTCATGCGGGTATGATGTGTTAGGCCAACCAGATAATGTATGACTCCCACTATCACGGTTTAGAGGATGAAGACAGTCCTCTGGTATGTAAACATGGATATGTGCCTGCTAAATTTGTAGCCTTCGAAGGACGAAATGCAGGCAGGAGGTTTCTACGGTGTCAAGGACATTGTGCAATGATGCAAGGCGGAAGTTGCGGTGTTGTCAAATGGGTAGATCCAGAGTGGCCCAATCGATGCAAAAAACGCTGGACAAACTATGGGAAATGACTGTCGAGTTGAAAGAATCCGTATTCAGCTCACTTCTTGACAGTGTTGAGATGAAGCTATGGGAACCAGTTGACACGACCAAGCATAAGCGAGATCTCGGGTGGGTGGAAGACAAGGTTATCAAAGTCGAGAAGGAGAGGGGCGCGGCGTTGGCCCTGAAGGCTAAAGCAGAGCAAGAACTGACTCAAGCAAGGAACGATCTCCACCAGGCCAAAGTCCTGCAGTACACAACTACGAGTATTGACAAGTGCATGAGGAAAACTGCAGAGAAACAATTGAAGCTGTGCAAGGAAGATGCTAAAAGGAAGGAGCAGACAATTCGATCCTTGCTCTCGCAGGAAGATGCGCATCGGGCCAAGATTAGGAAGTTCAAGGAGATGTGTGATAACTAGTTCTATTTAGCTTAAGCTCCGTGCCTTTTTAAGTTGAAATATTTGTACTTGTTGACCTAGCGGTCTGAACTATTGGTCCCAGATTCCAGGGAGGAAAAAATTGCTCTGACCCTGCATTAATTTGTGGAAGAATTTGTGATTTAGATCAATTTCTGCCTCGATTTAGATCTCTGTCCCGGATTGGGAACGTAACCGTGGACCAAACACCTTTTCTACTAGTGTATTCTGACACTGGTGGTTTGTTTAAACGTAATCTACGTGGATTGCGCCGCATGCAAATGGCACATTCACAATTTATAAAGTGGAAGCACGTACACCCGGTTGCTGGAGATCCGGGAGCTTCGCCAGATGCAGGGGATGCAGGAGCAGAGAGGCGGTGAGATAAACGGGCTCAAGATTAGGCCAGAAAGTGGTACCCATTTCCTCCTCATCTAGGCATTATCTGTGAGAACATTGCTGTTTATGTTACCACGTCCTTGTGCAGCATCTGAAATAAGTTGCTGCTTCATGGAGTGTGGCAGCTTAAATAATTTGTTTATGTGCCACTTACATTCCGTCGTATTTGGAGACCTCCTGCCCCTCAGCAATCGTGGAACTAGTGGATCCTTGTTTTCAGATAGCAGTGGCACAATCACAATTTTGGATTCAACTACTGACTCGGGCGTTTCAAAACCCTAAGTCGCGGTACATTTAACTCAGAGAACGTGGGTAGATTGTTTCGCCCAGCAACGTGCCACACATAGAGAGATCAGAATTTAACAGAATTACATATATAGGTTCAAGTTCAACACATTACTATGCATCTTTATTGCCAGTAGCCTTCTTCCGCAGCCTGGGTGCCAAGCCTTCATGTCCAATGGCTTCTTCATTTCCTGCCTTCTTCCTCTTCCTCGGTGCCAATTTTCTTAGCTTCATGTACTCTGCATCGCCGGGACAATGGGCACTAGAACCGTGTCCACCATCATCTTTCCACTCGTTTTTAATTTCTTCGGGTAGCAAAATGACATCTTTCCACTCGTTTTTAATTTCTTCGGACAGCAAAATGACTGACCCGGCAGTCATGTTTCTAACCTTGCGGCGCTTCCTATCAAAGAAACAAGACTGTTGCATAACTGCCCAATATCTACAGAGTAAATAAAACAAAAATTACAATTCAACACAAACATGTGAACCCCAAGAGACCTTTGCTTACCAGGAGCTAATTTGGTTCGAGCAACCACCCTGTCCAAGAATAGAAGGGTGACTCCTAGTTGCAGTAGCTTCCACATCCAGTACATCACATTTCAGCTCAAACATGGCAGCCAAAGCATACCTTTTCATCAACCCAATTAGCTGACTGTCACACGTTATAGGAACCATGATGCCACGTTCATCCATGAAGCGGAACTTTGCAGTCTGCTTCGGCCATAATTCAACATGATTATGCAGAGCAGCAACCATACCAGATATAGTGCAGATCTGCGCAGGCGCTTCTTCCATCGTGAAACAATGGTGTCCATACCTCTTTCCCTTAGAGTCATACCTATAGAGGACTGCCGTAACCAGGTAAGGGGGGTCCACGCAGATCCCACTTGACAGAAAACTATGGACAAAATATGTTTGTCAGCGTTGGGCTAACAAACAATTTGAGGTTTAGTAGCCAGCTAGCAGTTGTAACTAGTGCGAATAGCAAAGAGAAGGGTAGATCACCCGCTTGTAGACAGAACTTCTTCTTTCTTGATAGTAGGATCTGCCATCCTCCGAGCTGCTCGGCTCGTCAGCAGCGGAGGCGGGCTAGAGCCTCGCAACGGCGGCTACGGCATGCGCCATTGGAGCTCTGGATCAGCGATTGGGCGCAACAACTTGGCGCCGGAAGTCAAATGTCCGAAGGGATCGTCCTGTCTGGAGGGTGGATTCGGACGCCGCCGGTGCTAGGGGAAAGCTGGGAATGGATTTGTGAAATTGGTCAACACATCCAATCCACTTAGCTGCTCGATTTGCCTAAGAGGTTGCCGCGTTGGCGCCCGCGTCACGGACAGATGACCGACATGAGGGTCCCGACCGTCTCCTTCACGGGGCAGTTTAACGAAATGTTTGAATTTGGCAGGGGTGAGATGAGTTTGCCTCGAAATGGCCCCTCTCAGTAGTTGGCGGCCCAACTTTTCGAAACGCAGTAATTTCAGGCAACTTAGGTACCGCCATGCGCTGGCCTGCCAACTTTGGTACCGCAGACGAACAACCCCGCGTGGCATCCCCAATATTGAGCTTTAGTCCATCCTTCATCTCATTACTCATTCCTTCCATACACCTGAAATTTTCCTTCATACAAAACTTCACACAATCTTTATTAGCAACATTAGTGCACTCAAGATAAATAAGTCTTAAGGTTCAGTTCTAACACCAAATAAACTTCCATTAGAACACTAGCTACTATAGCACTTCCCTCAAAAAGCTCAATTCCCCAAAATAACTCAAAAAGAAACCAACAAGAAGCAAATGCAGAACATGGCAGAAATCTGTCAAAACAGACCAGCAGGTAAAGACGAATTTTTTCGAAGACCTTCTGTTGCTCAAATCGAAAAGTGTTGAAATAACGAAAGTTAGATAACAACCTGGGGCAGAAGCACAAACATTCACGCCTCAAAATGACGTTCAGATATTTTACACGAATTTTTAAGGTGAAGCACAGAAATCTGTTTCGGGACAGCAACTTTCTCAAGCATTACTTCTCTCTCATTAGAGGTTACCCTTGGCACAAAAACCAAATAAAAAGGATAAGGACGGTTATTACAGAGGTAATAACTTCCAAGATTCATCTAAAACTTTTGGGTTATCTCCCAATAAGTACTTTTCTTTAACGCCTTTAAGTTAGGCATGATAGTTTGAGAAGATGCTCTCATAAAAATATGAATTGAAGTAAAAGAGATCATCAAGAAGAAAATTCAAAACACATTTAAGTCTTACCCACTTCCTATGCATAGTAATCTTGTAAAGAAGCAGGTCATGAAAGCACAAAGCAACAAGCATAGGAAATCAAAACAAGTGCAACTTCAAAAATTTCAACATAAAGAGGGGAAACTTAATATTGTTGAGATACATAGTTTCCCTCTCTCATAATAACTTTCAGTAGCATCATGAATAAAATTAACAATATAACTATCACATAAACCATTCTTATCATGAGCCGCACGCATAAACTGATTATTACTCTCCACATAAGCATAGTCATTCTTATTAATTGTGGTGGGAGTAAATTCAACAAAATAGCTATTATTATTAATCTCATCACCATAATCATCAAATATAGAGGTATATTTTAATCATAATTAATTTCCTCCTCAATAGTAGGTGGACTGAAAATATCATATCCATCATTGCAATCATCATATATTGGAGGTTTTGTATCATCATAAGCAATAGAATAGCTGTCTTCTAAAGCTGGGGAACTAAAAAGTTCATTTTCATAAAAACTAGCTTCCCCAAGCTTAGAATTTTCCATAGCATTAGCAATAATGGTGTCCAAAGAGTTGATACTAACAACATTGCTATTAGCATGCAAATAAAGTTCCATAGGTTTTTTAATTTTCTCTTCAAACACTTCATGTCCTAACTCAAGATAAATACTTATAAAGCTCTCTAATTTTGTTGTTGTTTTCCATTAAGCCTAACTAGTGAAAACAAGAAACAAAAAGAAAAAATTGCAGAATCTAAAGGAAACAACTTCGAGCACTCACACCGGAGGATGTGAGTACCTTTTACCTTACCTCCCGGGCAACGGCGCCAGAAAAGAGGCATTTGCCGTGGAAGGTTCTTCTTCTTTAATCCTCTGGTGTGAATACCTTTTACCTTTCCTCCGCAGCAACGGCGCCAGAAAATAGCTTGATGTCTACGCACTTCTATTCTTGTAGACAGTTGTTGGGCCTCCAAGTGCAGAGGTTTGTAGGATAGCAACAAGGATTACCCAAGGTTTATCGAACTTAGGGAGGAAGTGGTCAAAGGTATTCCCTCTCAAGCAATCCTGCAATCAAGATACAAGAAGTCTCTTGTGTCCCCAACACACCCAATACACTTGTCAGGTGTATAGGTACACTAGTTCGGCGAAGAGATAGTGAAATACAAGTGGTATGGATAATTATAAGTGGTAACGGTGATAGAAAATACTTTGATGGCGTGGAAGAGACTAAAGGCAAACTGAAATAAAGATAGAAGCAAGCAAACATGTAACAGATCTAGTTGCAAACGGTGTTTCAATGCTTAGAAAGAATGACTATGGATCATACTTTCACTAGTGACCACTCTCATATAAATATCTTATCTTTATGATACTACTCTTAACTACAGTCCGGTTGAACACTCTAATCGTTCGTAGGGCTATAACAGCACACCTCAAAGTTCATCTTTCCCATCTAGAAAACCCCACACTGTCACCTTGAGCTCTAGATGAGTCCAACAAACACCACAATTTCATAAAGATATCCAACTCCAAATATAACTCATAACAAGTATTTGTAATCTCTAGCCTAAGTGCCACCATGGTGTGCAGACTGCCAACTTCACACACATGGGGAGAGCAGAGATCTATTAAAGCACTTGAGTAGCAAGGTAGATCTATAGATTACAAGCTCATGATCTCAATAAGATCATGCATAGAGAGAGATGAACACATAGCAACCGGTAGAAACCTTAGCCTCGAGAGAGAACTACTCCCTCCTCATCATGGGAATCAACAATGGTGATGGAGATGGTGGTGGAGATCCATGGAGATGGCTCCGGGGCACTTCCCCGTCCCGACAGGGTGCCGGAACAGAGACTTTTTGTCCCCCAAATCTCCCCTTCGGTGGCGGCGGCGCTGCGGAACTTTTCGTGGCTGGAGGCTTGACTTTCTAGGGTTTATGCATCGGGAGGCTTCTTATAGGCGAAGAGGCAAGGTCGGTGGGCGGCCAGGGGGACCACACCACCTGGTGGCGCAGCCAGGGCTAGCCCGCGCCACCATATGGTGTGGCCACCCTGTGGCCCCTCTCCGTCTCGTCTTCTAGCTCCGTGAGTCTTCCGGTAAAATATCGACTTTGGCTTTTGTCCTGTCCAATTCCGAGAAATATTGATGTTCTAACTTTTCCTGGAACCAAAAATAGCAGAAACAGGCAACTGGCACCGTGGCACTTGTTAATAGGTTAGTCCAAGAAAGTGTATAGAAAGTACTCCAAAGTGTGGACAAAACACAAGAAAGTAGATAAAACCAAGCATGGAACATCAAAAATTATAGATACATTTGCAATGCATCAGACACACTTAAGGGATACCGACACCATTTGGAGCAAATATGTTTCAGATAAAAATTATGAATAAATTAATAAAATAGTTTTATTAAATAAGAGAGCATTAAATTTGGAGAAATTTAATGCATTTAAAGTGGAGACTTTAATGGAGAATGTGAAGAGGCAAATTTATATGGAGTGGGTTACCACCACACGAATGGGGGAGGTGAAGGGTCACCTCGATGGGGCGCCAGCCATGGGAGGGGTAACCTCCCCTCCTCCTATAAAAGGCCCCCTCTCCTCACTTCTCACTCACACCTTCTCGTGAAGGATCTCTCTTGCCCTCTAGTATTTTCCCCCATGGTCTCGGATTAGCGAGATACATGTTCCCGGTGGCTTTATCTGGAAATGAGTTGCTACTTCTACTGCTTTGCTGGAGCAAGGGACGGAGGTTGTCGGGGTACCGGACGTGTGTGCGATCACGGATGCACCGCTGCTTTGCGGTGCTGGACTTGGTGGTGCTGGACTTGCTGGAGCTGGATCTGATGGACGTGCTGGAGCTGGACCTGCCGGACTTCATCACGATCTTGAGATTAGCAAGTGTACGACTACATCATCCACGAGTTCCATCTCATTAACAAAGATTTGTTGTCTTCGAGGGTATGATCTATATGGATGTATATCCACCCGTTGCATGTATCTACTAGATAGATCTTGGCGTATAATAGTTCCCAGCCTAGGAATTTTTTTGTTTTCTATGTTACGAACCCAACAGTGGTATCAGATCTTGATCTATGCGTAGGTGCTTTGCACGGGTAGAACACATAAGAGTATGTAGGCGATGATGATCACGTTATTTCTTCTTTCATGTATTTTGCATATTGGTGGCATAGTGGGTTGAAGCGGCCCGGACCAACCTTACATGTCATCGCACATGAGACCGGTTCCATGACTGACATGCAACTAGTTTTGCATAAGTGGCTAGCGGGTGTCTGTCTCTCCTACTATAGTCAATATCTAATTTACAACGAGTTGCTAATAACTTAGTTATCATCGTTGTGGTTCCATGTTCGTAGGTAAGACTGGTTCTATCTTTGAAAGCCCCAAGCCACGTAAAAACTTGCAATTGATAAGTTAGAGGCATGTAGTTTAGATCATTGCTAGGCTAGTGTCATGATATGGAAATGTTGTAACTTGATGTATAGTTGATACCCTTACAACACACCTAATGCGTAAGTTCCATAGACCTTGGCCTTACACACAAAGGAATCATAGAGATCATACCACGATGTACATGATAGTGATCAAATGCATGGACCATATCATTCCACTTTACACATATGATGTTTGCATCTTATATTGCTAGTTTGGCGTTTTAGTAGCGTTATAAGATGATCCCTCATTTAAATATCAAGATAAAATCTGGTCTTCCTTAAGTATGCACCGTTCTATGGATCGTGTTTTCGAGACATCACGTGATGATCAGGTGTACTCGACCCTATGCTTTCATACAACGGGTGTAATACAGTTTTACACACGCGAGTACTAAGGTTCTTACTTGGCGAGCCTAGCATGTACAGACAAGGCCTCGGAACACGGACCGAAAGGTTAAGCATGAGTCATATAGTTGATGTGATGCCCATATTGATGCTCGCCTTTGAAGCTACACCGACTCACGTGATGATTGAACTTGGTGTAGTGGATTTGGTTCATGTAATCACCAAAAAGGCACGAGGGATGTCGTTTTTGAGTGGGAGTTCATTTCTAATTTGGATTAGTTGAACCAAATTTGTCATAAACTAAATCAAAGTGAATTTAAATAATTTGTTGTAGTCATTGCCATCTGTGTACTACCTTATGCTTAGTTTTAATTGAGATAATAGAACTATAGAATTCTGGATATTTACTTTATGAACTGGTATCGTATTGTTTTGAATGTCAGTTTAAAATTTAGAAGTCCTATTGCAAACTTTCAGCAAACTCTATTTACTCCATGAAATTTAATAAGTAGTATTAAATCAAGAGTAAGAATTCCAATGTTAGTATCTAAAGTATCATGTTTGCCTCCATGATTCTTGATATTGAAAAGTTGTTTTAATATCGAGGTTATCTAGGAGATGACATAATTGTTTCAGAAACCATCATGTGTAAAGGATATTGTGAAATCTAAAACAATGTTTATGGTTGCAATATGATAGAGTATAATTTAACAAAATACACGTTCTCATATTGTATGAGAATTTGTGAAGGTTGGAGACACTAGGCGTCCTAATCTACCAAAAAGGTTTTGGGAACTGATATTATACTCACGATTCATCCTTATACGCTATAGTAGCTTGATCATGAAAGTTGTCATGATAAGGATGAATAGAATATGTAAGTAAAATGTTTACTACACTAATAGATTACTAAAGAATGGATTTTTGAAAGAACACCAAACATTTGATGATGGTGATCCACTTCAAAGTGCAAGTCGAAAGGTATTAGTATTTGACTATATACACTTTGTACTATGTATCATGTGAATGACACCACTATTGATGTTGATAGATTCTTTTAAAAAAAGAAAAGGAATTGCTGAAAGAGAATCTATAAAATATTTGAGGTTGGAGATGTCCAACTTAGGTATATAGAAGATATACATGTTATGGCTATATTCCTTGCTTGTTAAACAATGTGGTTCTTAGGTATTGGATACTGGTATTGGATACCGAATTGGTTGGTGTGAAGTGTCATGCATAACAACACAATTCATGAACTACAACGGCCTAAGTAACTAGCAAGAGAATAAGTGCTGATGTTCATCGAAAACAAATAAAATGTTATTGTGTTTTTCGTTGTCATCAAACCTAACCTTCAAGATTTGTTTTAATAATTATTATTTTTGTCCAGTATTATGAGAACAATGGTTGTTCAAATAATTATCGTATCCCTTAAAGGATGAACGAACTTTTACAAGCGTAGTTGGAGAAATCACATCCATAAACATTATTGCTAAAATGTCGCAAGACAAATGATTGAAATATCACTTATGAAGTGACATCGCTGTTTAAAATATATTAGAAAGAAAACATGAAGAAACTCCATGTTGATGGATTTTTGGAGTCTTTGATTTTGATCAATTGACGCTTTGGAGACTTTCCTCGAGATAATTGAAACTCCATTCATAGGCCAAAGAGGAACGGATGACTGACTTATTGGATATTATACATATTGATGTATATAGTCCATTATATGTAGCCATGTGCGGTGGATATTTTGACTTCATGTGCTTTCTCCGGAAATTTGAGTGAATATATCTGTATATATACTTAATAAGGAAGAAGTATGAAACATTTGAAAATTGTTCAAAGACTTTCAAGATGAAGTGGAAAATCATTGTAACAAGAAAATAAAAAGTTTATGATTTGATCATAAAGGAAGATATTTGAGTTACATGTTTAGAAAAACACCTAATATTTGAGGAATTGTTCCATGATTTGTGTTTCTTGATAAACCATAGGAGTATGGCATATTCGAGAGATGAAATCAAACCATGTTTGACATGGTAAGATCAAAGGTGACATTTATAAAATTGCCATTATGTTTTAAGGATTGAAGCTTTAGAAACTACCGCTTTTACACTGAAAAGAGCACCATCATGATCCGTTGAAATGACACCATATGAGTTATGGTTTGGGATAAATCCCGAATTGTCTTTTCTTAAATTTTGGTATGTTATGCATAAGTAAAATGTTTACAACCAAAGTCGGATAAGCATGTCTTTGTAGGTTATCCCAAAGAATTTGTTGGGAATTCCTCCATAACACCGAGGACAAAAGAGTTTGTCGCTTGGAATGTCAAGTTTCTTTAAAAGGAATTTTTCGCAAAAAGTTAAGTGGGAGGACAATAGAACTTTGATAAGGTTGTTGAACCTTAGCTATATGTGCTAAGTAGCGCCGCGCAAGGAAAGTGTCCCGATGGCGGCTAAAATGCTCATAGCTCCCGTGATAACAAAGATTGTGATCTCGGAGATTAGAGTTCCTATTGAACCATGTGGGTCGGTAAGAATCAAATAGTAAGATTTGAAACATAAGTCGTTATTGTTTTGACAATGATGAACTGCATGCAAAGAAGCAATGATGGGCCCTAACTCCCTAAAATGACTAGAAGTCATAAAATCCGTGATAGTTTCCATATACGAGAAATCAAGTTTGAACTTGGAAGACCCTCTGGAAAGGCATGAAGCCTATCGGTCGTATTTGGATCTATAAATAGACATGGATGTTTGACATCTATGAAATAGTCGACATGTCGGAAATAAGTTTACGGTGAAGTTAAAGGAGTTGACTATGACAAGATTTGATCTTTCATAGCGATATTTAGTCTTTATGGATTAATGTAGTAATCACAACATATAATTTGGTATATGGTAGTTTAATAAACAAAACAAGGTTCTTCTAATAGAATGGTTACCTAGGACGTGTACATGACATGGTCCAAAGGGTTTTGTTAAATCAAAGGATGCTAAAAGGGCATGCAAACTTCAATAGTTGAAGTGAGCATAGTGGAGTTGGAATCTTCAACATGATGAAAATGTTAAAGGAGTTTAATTTCATCGGAGATGATGAAGATGCTTGCATTTGCAAGAAATTAAGTGGGAGAGCTGAGACAAATTTCCAATACATTATGTAGAGTACATATTGCTGATTGGAAATGATGTACCTTTTATTGACACAAGTTAAGTATTTCATCAAAATAGGATTTCGATGAAAGACTTGGGCAAAGCCGGAATATTTGGCATCAATGTATATATGGATAGATTGAGGCGCTAATATGGTTGTGCTAGACGTACATATATGAGATATTGAAAGGGTTCAATATGGAAACAACAAGAAAGGTTATTGCTGCATAGAAAGGATTGTATCAAGATTCAAGTGTTTCAACACTTGGTGAGTAAAATCACATGAAGATTTTGATCGATTATACCATGATATGTACAAATCCAGATATGTCCTATACTCTAAATGTTATGAGCACATACCAGAATGATACATAAGATGATCATTCGATGATAGTAAAGATATTCTTATGAGCTTTGGAAGAACTAAGAATATATCATGTATAAGTGACAAATATTTAAAGGTAGTTCATTATAAAGTGTTACATTGATACTAGTTTTGTCACAAGATACGAATTAAATTTATCTCAATTTAGACTATGGGTGGCACAATGTAATGGAAAAGATGTTCCATGATGGATTTTGATGAGTTCCAAAGTTGAGACATTGTGACAGATACTACAACAAAAGGCTAAGTATATGACTGCTATAGTAGCAGCAAAGGAGGGCATTTGTGTTAAGTAGTTTGTTATCAAACTAGGTGTGATTCAAAGTGGGCTAATACTATGAAGATATATTGTATGACAATAATATCAACATATTTTAACCCGAACGAACTAAAGGTCTCACCAAAGGACCAAATTTATACAATGCCATCTCATTTGAGAATGAGTGATGCGTAGAGACGCAAACACATGCAAATACACACGGACTTGAAACTATCAGATCCGGAGATTATGTTAACCACTAGCAATCGCGTATATGCAACACCAGAAAGCCATAGGTGTTCAATACGCAAAGTTTTCAAACTAGATTATTGACTCTAGTGCAAGTGGGAGACTGAAGGGAATATGCCCGAGAGGCAATAATAAAGTGGTTATTATCTTATTCCTTGTTTATGATAAATGTTTATTTTGCATGCTATAATTGTATTAATTTGGAAACGTTAATACATGTGTGTTTAATAAACAAAAAGGAAAGTTCGTAGTTATGCCTCTCTTATAAACTAGCTCGTTGATTAACAAGATGATCAAGGTTTCCTGATCATGGACATTGGATGTTGTTAATAACGAGGTCACAACATTAGTGGAATGATGTGATGAACATTCATCCGAAGTATAGCATTACGATCAAAGTCATTGTGTTTATATTGCTATAACATCATACAAAGTAATCCTAGTCCTTAGACCATGAGATCATGTCAATCACTAACACTAGAAGAGTATCTTGATAACATCAAACGTCACACCGTGAAAGGGTGATTATAAAGGTGGGTTCGGTGCTACAAAAGTGTTATGTAGAGGCTCATGGATCAAGAGTGGGATTTGTCCATCCCGATGACAGATAGATATACTCTGGGCCCTCTTGGTGATATCACATTGGTTAGCTTGCAAGCAAGTGATGAGATTACTAGAATGTTATATCATGGGAACGAGAAAAGAGTGCGTGTCGACAACAAGATCAAACTAGGTATGGAGATATTGATGATCGAATCTCGGACATGTAATATATCGCGAGACAAAGGGATTTAGTTACTAGCGTTAAAGGTTCTCACAATCACAGAAGTCATCGTTGAATGTAGGAGTCAGTATGGATCTCTAGGTCCCGCTTCTGATTATTAATCTGAGAGGGGTCTCGATCATGTCTGCATACCCCCACTCTCTTCTCCTCTCTCCTCTCTCTCGCGACACTCTCTCCTCTCTGCTTCTGCTTAATGCCGCTGCCACGCGCTCGATTCCGGTCACTCTAGGCCACCGTGGCCGTCGTCGCGGTGCTAGACGACGTGGACGACGATGCTGATCCTTGCTGTCCAACTCAATCTGACTTTGGCGCTCTCTGCTGGCCGCGTCGACCCCACCCTGGTGGCTTGGGTTTGGCTTTGGTGCTTCCCCGACGATGTTGTGGTGATGTCCTCCTCCTTCGGCCACCTCTGTCACGGCTGGTGCGGGTCGCAGCGCCCACCTGGGGTGCTCCCCGTGCCAACATGCACCTCACCGCCACCGGCCTCCTCCTCTGCTTCCTCTTCTGTATAATCGCAAGGACCATGGATAAGTTGGTTCTCCTACCCCACTATCTCTTTGCTACTCTCTAGTCCATGCCATGTGATTTCTTGTAGTGGATTCCCCATTTAGGGTTCATCCCTAAATTCTAGGGTTCATCCACTGTAGTGGTATTTAGCCGAGCTCCTTGGGTTAATTTCCCGTGCTATCCCTTTACTGATGTCCTACTAATGATGGATTGTTACACTATGCTGATCAAGTTTCTGCTACTATGTTCTCTGTCAGAGAAACTCTGTAAATGCCTAGTTATTATTGTGTGGATGCCCACATTGTTATTGTTGGTAGATTCACTACTATAGATTTGAGTTGGGATACTTCTCTGCTGAACTGATGTTGCTTGGTTAATTATCCGGGTACTTGTCTGTGAAGTACCTTGTGATAAATGGATTTACTCTGGAATCCTTCCTGATGCTATGTAGAGTTATGGTTAATACTGCTCAGTCTACTCTCTTTGGTGATTATTGAGATGATCTATAGAAGAATGATTCATATTTGTTTATAGGAAAATGATTTAACTTATTGGTTTCTGAGGTCTTGCATATTGTGGCCTAGTGATCAGTAGTGTTGATCTTTACTTTTCTATCTAAATGAAGTGAATAAATGATTCCTGAAATCTTTTAGGAAGATGATTATCTGTGCTTGAGATGTTTTGCTTGAGCTTGTACTCAAGCTAGTATGAACTGGTTAGGTACAGAGGTGCTACCCACTGGGGATGTGCCCTCTAACCTAACAGCTGTGATTTATTGCTATCTAGTTAAGACTAGATCCCTGGGTCAGTGATGCTGGTCTGAGACCCTTCTGTGTAAGAACATATGTTCTAAACTTTCTGCCTATTATCTGTTGTGACCAACATGTCCAACTTAACATGCACTTGCATGAGAATAGATGTGGTAAAATGGATAATGAATGGACCTAAAAGTTTGGGATATAGCCTGATGCTTGGACTTGCTATGGTAGCTTGTCCTTCTTATTCCTTTGATTGATCTTCTCCTAGAACTGCTGTAGTGGCTTGATCTTGTGGCTCCAAGCTTCAACTTGACCTTGCTATCCACCCAAACTACCTCCTCCTTCAAGTAACCATCATATTGTTGATCTCCTAGAGGTTTCTATGGTGAAAAGTGGGTTGAACTTGTGGTGTGTTTGCACTAACCTGTGGTGTTCTTGTGTATGCTGATGACAGACTAAGGTTGAGTTTGTGAAGTGAGTAGCAAAGCTTGCTTTGCTATGTGCTGGCTATGATTTAAACTTCTCCTCACTCTCACTACTATTGACAGCTCAATGAATGCATTTTGGTGTGTGAGCTGCTTCACTGTTGGCTTTGGATTTGGATGAGATCGAGTGAATTTGGTTTAACTGCCCCATCTTTTTACCATTTTATGCCCTAGTGAAAACCTGCCCCTTTTTCCTATGATGTTGTCCTAAGGCTTTCAATTTTTGGAAAAGAACATATACTTCACTTGATGGAAAGTCCCTTTTTATTTAAACTTGCTCAATGGTGTATTGAAAACAGTGCACTTCATTGTTAAAAACTGAGAGCAAAACTAACACTAACCCCCTCTCTGTTTATTTCATTTTCTCTCTTTGTTTGCTGGTACATACCAAGTGATGAAGAATAAGAAGATTAGAATATGATTTAGTTTAGGACTATTCTTTAATTTTCATTTGTAATGTTTTCCTTTTCCTTTTGTAAGAACAATGTAATATATATATATATTATTCAATAAAACTTTCATTCGTTTTATTACTATCGTTTATCTATTGTAATTTCTTATTTCTTGAGCAATTCTTGTATTTATTTATTGCTTATTGCATATAGGAAAGAATTAAGAAATAACTATTTGAGTTATACTTTTTGTATTGTTTCAGTTCTCTTAATTGTTTTATAACTATTAAATATTCAAACAATATTGACTAATTCTTTCTAAAAAACAAATAAACACTAATTACTTCTATCTTTCAAATCTTTTTCAAATGATTCAAATTATAAATATGAATTCAAATTATTTACCCAAATTCAATATAATTTCTAAGGATCATGTCAGAATTTATAGCAAACACTCCTAAGAGCTAAATCCTAAATCAAAGTAGTGAAAGAAACTCTGATCTACCCAGGGTTTTGTTTGGCAAAAAAAATCCCCAATTTTACACATGAATGGATGTACATACACAAATTTCTATTTCTACCCTTCCGTTGGTTCCTAAACGCTAGGATGTTACAATAGCGAACACTCCATCTAACCTTGAGGCCTCACCAAGCCACCCAACGGCACACATGGAATCCAAGCCGGTCCAGCAAACTCTTAGCCCACACCCTATGCACACGCTCCATAAGGCTCTGCTTCGTATTTTGCAAAGCCATCTTCAGGACATGGTTAATGCATCGACCTTTTCAGGATTGTCTTTGACTCCGCCATAACGCCGTACAATACCACTGCCCTACATGCATCCATCGTCACACATCCACCTCTAAGCCCTCGCTGTGACATTTCACTGAGACCCATCGTTGATATGGTGCCATGCTACACCACATCCTAACCGCTCGAGCTGGCACCTTCTCCAAAATAATGCCTTCGGGAGGGAGAACGATGTTAGGTGCTACCATTGTCCGGTCTGAGAGTCAGATCTTGGGTTTCCCATGGAGCATCCCAAAGGAGGCCACGAGAACTATGAACTATGCAAAGAGATGCCTGCATCGCCCACCATGACCAAAGTCGAATCTTTATTTTTACCGCCAGCATCGCCGCCTCAAAGTCGCCTCTGGATAAATCTAGAGGAAAAGATATACGGTCACCGCCTAATCGGCTAGCGCTACCACCACACAAGCACCCGACAATGGAAGGAATCGACCATCACCATACCTACAGTGACTACAACCCCTACCACATAGGCCCACCCAAGAGCATCGCCGTGAAAGGGAGCCTGGACATGTGGCTGTGGCGACCATGGAAATCCATCCGAGCAAGCAATGGCGTGCATACCACGTCATCGTTTTCGAGCCAACGGTGTTGAGGATGCAAAGCATTCCTGGCGCCACCCTTAACTACATGCACCACTGAGGAAGGCATGAGCCCATGTCGCCACATGCATGAAGAGCTATGTTTGTGTTCCCACACGGGCTTGCCTGGCAGCAACCTCTAGCGGTGGCTAGGAGGGATGAGCCGGAGAGGGGAGGTGGTATAGGAAATGGGATTGGTCACTTCCTGTGTCGCCTGGGCGTGGCGACGCTGGGGAGGGCAGATATTAGAAGAATAGGTACTTTGGGTGGCGGGGAAGATATTGAAAGAATAAGTACTTTATGGTCTACTCTTTACCATATTAACAAGGGCATATCTATATTATTTACAATTTCTTAGGTAATCCTTAGAGTTCGTTTTTATCATTGACATGGGTATGACTTATCGGGCTCCCACAATTGGTATACCTGGTACTCACCTATGGTATGGCCCATGAAGCCCAACTAGAATCATGAGTCCTGGAAGCACGCGAAGCCCAGGAACCAGATGTGGAGATGCCGTTTTACATACGATATAGCTGTCGAATCCTGATTCTAACTTGTAACCAACCCGAACTTTGCTCTGAGACCCAGCCTCTCATATAAAGGCTGGGAGGAGCCGAGACCACCTTAGCTTTTCAGCAACCGCAACCCGCGGTGAGTTACATTGCATCTAGCGAATCGGCAACTCTGTAATCCTCTTTGCCGATAATGGGACTTCCACTAGAGGGACAACTCTGTCCGCAGAAGCAATCAACTGCAGCAGCAATGTAGAAGCAGAAGATTTCGCCGATCCATGTGACAGTGTCTCTTTCGAGTCTGAGCGAGCTAGCTAGCATCGGCTTCGGCGCTTCGTAGCGTGAACCCGACAACCACCATCGGTGACGAACTCGATGATTCCTTCGACTCAGGGATCAAGAAGATCTGCGCAATCCAGAAGTTGAAGCAAATGCAACTTGTTGAGACTTTCCCTCATCTTGGTGCACGTACTGGGCTTCGGTACGGCAAATGGGACACCTTACCGGACAATATGGAGCACCTCACTTCGCTCGAGAGTCGGTTCATGTACATCCTGTCTCTCGTGGAGTTTAGCCTTGCCCGCTGCAACGATGATTTTATGAAGTCTTGCGTGACAGTCAGATTCTGCACACGACCCTGCCTCTGATCATGACCTCTAAGACACGGCCGGCCGCTGCTAAGGACTAGGAATAGAATAGAACAAGGAATTCAATTTGCCTGACCCGGGTACCATTTTGTGTTCTCGATCTAAAATTCTTGATGGTTTATTTTTTTACAACACTTGCAGCCGGTTTTTGAACCGGGACCGATCACTCGGGACTAATGCTGGTCTCGATTCTGGTACGAACCGGGACCAATGGGTCTCCACGTTGCCGGCCGTCGCCGGCCGTCGCGTGCGCTTGCAGTACGACCTTTGGTCCCGGTTCGTGGCATTTAACCGGGACCAAAGGTCTTTCCTATTAAAAAAAACAATTTATTTTTTCCAATTTTTTTTAAATCTATGAATTTTTGGACTAGTTAATCTCTTACCTGAAGCCTCTCAATCACACTTAGTTTTTGTTCAAATTCCAATCTTTGGTTAAACTTCCTGGTCGGTCACCCATCCTCACACTACTCCACCCCTAGCACGCTTAACATCTTGGTTCCTTCTCATCCCCCTTCTATGTACCACTTGTAACCTTATGTCTATACTATGCTATTAATGATATTAACTCATGCATCTTGTGAGTCACACATTCTTATAATTTGAGTTACAAACAAGATTTTAATGTACAAAAATGACAAAGTAATACTAATATTAAATAAATATAAAAATAAAATATGTTTTATTATTATTTTTGCATTAATTCATTTAATATGGCATAATTCATATCTTTAAATCCATAAATCGAAATTCCACAAATAATATGTCCATTATTATCAGAAAAATGTGAGGAATCCAAATATATCATTTTTTATTTTTTTCAATTTTTTTTTAAACATAAAAATCTGAATTTTGACTCTTTTGGAATTTCAAATATCTAAAAGAATTGCAAAAATCCTCGGTTGGCATCGGTATCATAATTTTTTGCCAATAATTTTGATATATTATACATTTTTTCTAACATCGTATGCACAAATAGCGTCCATCTGAAGTTTTTATAACGTTTTCTTGCAAAAAAAAGTTATCCCGGTTTATGTCCCGAACTGGGACTAAAGAGGGACCCTTTGGTCCCGGTTCATGGCATGAACCGGGACCAATGCTCCGCTGACCATTGGTCCTGGTTCATGCCATGAACCGGGATCAATACCCCGAGATGAACCGGGACCGACGTCCTGACGGCATGAACTGGGACCGATGTCTGGCATTGGTCCCGATTTGTTATTCGAACCGGGATGAATGGCTTTGGAGGCTGGACCAAAGGCCCCTTTTGTACCAGTGTTACCGAAACTTGTTGGAAACACAGATGGCCCACTCCTAGATCTCAAAATCAAGAGCTCATTACTACTAGAGCTTTGTTTGAAAAAATGCAGATTATAAGGATAATATTGCTTCCGTAAGATGAGAGAAAGCTCAAGTTCAAGGAGAAAATACAAAGGAGGATTTTCAAGCCCCCCCCCCCCCCCCCCCCGCTACAGTTACCAAGCCCGCCGCCACCTGCTCCGGCCTGATCTGAAGCTGACCTCGCTGGCGCCGCCGGTGGAGCGAGGCAGAGGAATGGCACCGGAGGCCCCCCTATGAATAGTAGAGGTAGTTTTTGGCTAGTTGCCGGTCCCTGGCATCATGCCGTGGGGATCTCGATGTGCTCTTTGGGCCGGAGCCGACGATGGCGACTCCTCTTCCTCCTTTCCGTTCTCCTGGCGGCACAGTGGGGATTGAGGGCTTGCTGCGCACCCAATAAAGAACTCCTGGAGCGGAGCTCTGTCCGGTGGCTGCTTCTCATTTCCTCGGCTGGCCGAGGTGGCGGGGGAGGATCGAAGTTTCGTGTCTGCCGACGAGCAGCTGCTAGGATGTAAAACAATGATATGTAGGGACGGGAATTCTCTCAATCAAGCACACTACACGGTTTTACAAAGTTCTATCTTGGTTGCCCCGTATATCAATGAACACAAGAATTTTATACGCCTCCAACACCTGGGGCAGTCTGATGAATGGATTAGAGGTGAACACATGGCGAGTTTTGGCGGCTGGCTGCAAAGACTTCTCAAGAACAACACCACTGTTGGAGATCAGCTGTACTTGTTGGCCAGGACGCTATCTTCGACTTTATGTACTTTCCAAGGGTAAGAGATAAATGGGAATACATTTTAGGGTACAGAGAAGAACCATTCGTCCTAGCCAATGATGTGGCTCAAGTTTTTTATGTAAAGGACATGTCTAAATGCCACATGATCAGGAAACATGATCATATGTTGACCAATGAACCAATGACTAGAGTTTCACTGGGAACCCCTGATTGTTTGTATATCACACCTGTATTAATGTTTCCACTCAATACAGTTATAGCATGATATAAAACTTAATAATTAACTATATGAAATATGATAATAATCTTTACTACTATTTGTCTCTAGGGCATATTTTCAACAAGTGCAGTATCAAACTATGCATTTGTACAACCAAGTATTCTACATGGTTGTGTTGAAAAAGGTACAACCAAGTTTTCTAAAGGTGATCTTATGGTGCATTGACTCTGTTTTCTAAGGTAGTGCAATATCAAACTATGCAATTGTACAACCAAGTTTTCTACATGGTTGTGTTGAAAAAGTTACAAGATGAACTTTTAGCTCCTACAAATAAATTAAGATACAGTACCAAACTTAAAGTGAATAATTATTACTGTGGTGGTGGTCTGACATACAACCCCCCAAATTCTGCACTCTAGTTGAGATGCATGCCAACTTTAATTGAGCTAATTGCAGAAAGAAAATATATTAACCTTCACTAAGGTGAGTTGATGGTGCATTGACTCTGTTTTCTAAGGTAGAGCAGTATCAAACTATGCATTTGTAGAGCCAAGTTTTCTGCTTGATTATGTTGAAAAAATTACAAGATGAACTTTTATCTCCTAGAATAAGAGTTGTTTTGTGGTACCCCTAAATGAATAACAGCCCTTTATTTTCCATCATCCAAAGGTGTACAACGTTTTATACTAGTGTCAAGAAGACAGACTAGTATACTTTGTACTACTGGTCTCCTGATGACAAAATCCGCACGGGACCAAAATAGACCGTAGGCGGGCCCGGCCTAATAGAGCCCAAGTCGGATGTGGCCGGTTGTACTAATATCCGATCAACCCTCCTTCCATTCGTGACAGGTTTGACAGAGTTACTCACCACGGCCGCCTCCGATCTCCCATGGTCAGCTCCGGCGCCACCGCCTCCTTGGCCAATCCCGCCGGCGTATACGACTCGCACGCCACCTAAGACCCTCTGTCGTCCTCGTACCCCCGATCCCAGATCCCACGGATCCGCCCTCCTCCGACCGATGAAGCCCGCCTCCGTCGTCTCCCCCACGTGGCCGCCGCGTCGCTGCCTCAGGAGGAGTGAGCTCCACCGGTGGTGGCCTTAGCGCGTCGACCACAGATGGCGGGGGGATCTCGCCTGCGGCCGGCGGGGAGCCACGGAGGAAGGGCTGGTGGTTGTCTGCCGCTGCCGGCGACTTCCCCGACCTGCTACCTCTCACCACTCCCGCAAGGCCTGCCAGGACGACTCCCCCGCAAGGTATTCTTTTCTCCCCCCCCCCCCCCCCACATATTCTGCTCTGCACTAGCCTAGTTCTATTGATTATTAGTATACAAAGGCATTGTTTGCTACTACCATGCCATTGTAGGTACCCAATAGGCTAGTTAATAATCTTCAAAACATATCTTCAGGTTAATTTGTGCAAGCAGAGTTGTTGATTTTTAGCCATGCCATTGTATAATTATGGTTGGAATGATTGCCACCTAGTATGTATAAAATGTTGGGATGTATCACATGTGTTTGGGCAAAATCCTGACCCATTTTAGGGGCTACAAGTCTATGACTTAATTTTGACGTTGTTGTGTTAGCAATGGTTGATTAATTTGAGTGATGAACTGTATTGAAGGTAATTAGCAATCTTATTGCTTAATTTGTTGAATTGTAGTATGCTTAGAGCACTCATGAGTTTATTATATGAACCATTTTTTATCGATTTTATTACACTGTCAGTTGATACATACTTTGAATTCTATTTGAAGCTGTGATTTGACGGTTGAAACCTTAACCAAACTTTGCTTGCAGCATTGCCAGATTTTGTATGCACTGGTAACTAACGAGTGCTTTGCCAATTAATATGTCATAATAAGATGCAGACCTTTTTGTTGAAAGTGTTGAGGATGTTGCTAATTCTAAGCTGTCATTTGTTTTGTCCAGTTTAGTATACACATGCTTTCCGAATCTTGTTGAAAAGTGTCGACACTGCTGCTGAAATCTTTACCCCACTGATAGTATGGAGCCATAAGGTACAGATTCTTCTGCTATTCCAGGATAAACATTTTCTTTTTATTATCCATTTATTGGACTGTGGGTTACAAATCATATGCTGAATTTGCTATCCATCTAACATTCGTCATTTATTGCTCACATTAGCTGTTTTTGCTGTAGGTAAGATGCATGCACCAGTGGAGTGCACCATGTGTTGCTAACTAACTTACCCAGTTATTGTGCTTACAGAGGAGGTGCTTGATAGGGCCCCCTCCTCACTTATTATTTGCTGCTTGGTGTTGTCAGCAATAACCAGGACGTGACTAGAATGCATCTGTTCCTAGTTTTGCTCGGCCAGATTGTTCCTAATCTGTATTCAGTTTCTGTTGGTGTAATTTAAATTCTGTTACATCAATGAATATGTTACAGGTTAACTATTAATGATTGTTTTATCCAGTTTGTACTCTTAGCACAAACGATCCATAGCAAGGAGTATTCCAATGTGACAGAATTGGCAAAACATGAGGCGAGGTCAACTTTAATACTTAGATGATACCAAATTTGGGTAAGAAAATTAAGAACCCACAAGGTAAACTGCATCAATTATCAGAAACCGATATCAAGTGGCAAATGTAGAAATCATACTGCTTTAATAATAAATCAAATTAAATAATTGGTGCATCGTTCATTTGGCACCAATGCTGGTCAAGATGAATGCTAGATTAGTAGTACCACTGACAAAATATGTTCTAACTACACATAGAAGACGACTGACTGCTAAGCCATTACGGCATTACGCTATAGGGCGAATGTCATTTCAACTACAACAATACAACCCTTCTGAGGAACAACCATGTGAGATCTTATTTACAGAACTGGAATTGCAACAGGTTTCACGCTATGGTGTGCTGCTCACTTCCTAGTTGTAAAACTGGCAATGTTTTGGCCAAAAGCATTTTAGCATATTTTTCTTTCTAGAATTGACACAGTGCCACGCATCTAGTTTCTCCTAAAATAACCCTTTGCTGAAAGCAAGTTCTTGATCTTTGCTGCTTCAAATTCCGCCAGGATGACAGTCCGTAGCAGGTTGTTCATCAATGGGGACAGTGCCTCAAGTACAGCTGTCATATCGATGAGATGATCTTGTGGCTGCAGCTGCCGCTCCATGGATGCAACCACTAAATGCCTATTTTATAAAGAGAAAGAGATAATAAATAATAAGCATAGTATAGCACATAAATAATTATTATCTTAGAATTACCTTTGTTCCTGGATTTGAATCTCCCGTTGAATAACTTAGGCCTCTTCTTACATGGATTAGCTCTCAGTTTTATCGGTATTGGATCTCGGACTTTGCCACCATAAGCTTGGTTCGACCATGAAAAATATGCATGTAAATGACCAAATGTCCTCGCCTCAATATTCTCGTCATTCTCGGCGTTGTCATATAAAAAATTCTATCAGTATGCATGATTCCTTCGTGCTCATTGGAATTTTGAATAAAACTGTATGTGCAACAGAAAAGCAGTTGGTTTCATCGACTTCATCTTCAAACTAATTTTGTAATTGCACGATTGTCTGAACATGCCAACAGATAAATTACATTCTCTATCCAGGTTATCATTTACTACATCACACAACAACATGAATCAATCTTGCAAGTAATGAATCGCCAAATACATCAGAAACATCAGAATCGAATTTTGGGACTGAAAAAGAAGGCAGTGTGTCTAACTCTAGAGTGATTTCTGCTCCTGCTACATTTTGTTACTGTAGCGTTACATAAGCTCATACCTAAGGCTTTCGAATCTGAAGACAATCTAGCATTGTCAACACAGATGCCCATTTTCAAAACTATCCAGAGGGTAATTTACATCGAGCAGTATCCCAAATATGCTGACATTCCATGAAATTTGTAGAAGTGGTGTCTACTTCGGAATTACATGGCCTGTCATTACCTTGGCAGATGGAAACAGCAAAAACACACGCGGCGGGAGCGTGGCCGGTCGGTTGCCGCCGAGTTCAAGAAGCAGGTCGCAGGCGGCGTCGGCGTCCACACGGAGGAAGGATTATATTTGCCGGGTGCACGGGGGGGCACTAGCGTCGCAGGCAGCGTGATACGTGCTGTCGAGGTGTCAGTGGCGCCGCCGGTGTGGGGGATGTTGTCCGATGCGACCTCCCATAGGAGGCAGCGTGCAGGCAGATTGGAGATGGGATATGGCGGTTGCGGCGGCGCCTGTGCGGGATGGAGCGGGATCGGGTCTTTCTGGTCATCAATGCATTGTTGTTCGTCAACGTGGGCCTTTTTCTTCATATTTTTCCGCATAATTACAATCTGGACTCAGCTGGGCCTAATCTCTCTTAGCCGTTAGATCAAATTATACTAGTCATGTTTCATGAGTAGTAAAAGGTACTGTAAAAGACGCCAATAATTAAGGTACAGTTCCAAACTTAAAGTGGATAAATATTATTGTTGTGGTGGTCTGACTTACAACCCTCTAAATTTGACACCAGCACATTTGCATTAGGACTTGCCTCACAAATTATGTTTATACTGAGTAACTGAGGATGCATAATCCATACTTTCACAACATTCATGTAAAAATAAAATCGGTGTTACAACTTTTCTGTCTAGAATATTGTTGTCTTTGATGTTAGTATTGTCTCCGTGTTGTGGATGAACCATTGAAGATGCATAAGAGGTATGTATGGGACCTAATTTGTCACTGCTTATTTCTTCTGTACACCATTGAGTTTCTTGAACAAGATTTTGTTTTGCAAATTATGGCCATGCTCATCCTTCGTGATTTACTGCAGGAGAAGATGCTGGAGGAGGAGCACAATCTCCTGGTGGATATCCTTGTATGGTATGATTCTATGAAAAGCTTACCTAGAGCTAGCATCTCAAGACAACCTATTTTGTATTTTCTTCCTGACACTCTAGCACTGTAGTATAATCTTGTAATGTACCAAGATGAGTCTTCCGTTTGCATGTTAATAATGCTCTTTTGTCTGCATGATATTGTATTAGATAAGAGGTAAATTGACTAAAAGTTGTATTAATGCTGGGTACCCATATTCCAAATGTTGAAGAACTATATGTGCACTTCTTTTCTGCTATGTACCGGATAGAATTATTTGTCGTGCATTTTAACTAAAATGCCAATTATTGATAATTGTTGCACGATTTTGCACTCCGGTTGAGAAGCATGCCAACTTTAATTGAGCTAATGGCAGAGAAGAAATGATGTTAATCCACACTTTTGGTGAGCCAACCGTTTCGTGGTTCGTGTGTGTGTATGTGGTCTCTGTTTCCGGTGGCAGCCGCTTGGTGGGGTGCTGGAGATGAAGGACAGAGGAGGGAGGCAAGAGCAGAGTAGCCGTGCAGCAGCTGGAGCCCCATGAGGTTGGTTCCCGAATACACATTGATAGAAGCACTAAACCAAACATGGAGCAATGTTATCAGTGGAACTCTGTCGGTGCCGGCGATTGTCCAGTTCTTTAATCTGTGGCAACATGAGCAGCTTGCGGCACCCCTTTCTGCTGAACCGGATTCTTCCCGTTGGCAGCTCATAGAAAATGGTAAATATACAACAAGATCAACCTACTTTGCTCTGCAAATTTTTGCTGAGATATTGTGGGTCTGCTAGGTGCAGATTTCTTCATGTGGCTTGCTCTGCCCAATCGATGCTGAACGGATAAGCGACTGGCGAGTTGAAACTTCCCTGGGCTTACTGTTTGCACGCTTTGTGACCAAGATGGCTTCTTTTAGTGTTACTTGTTGCAGGAAGGTTTGGCTGGAGTGAAACAACGATGCATTTGAGAGGAGGCATGAGGCTGATAGGTCGGCGGCCAGGCTAAATGTTATAGAATTTGAACTCTGGAAATTAGCACGTCTACAGCTACAACAACAACCCAACAACCGGTAAGAGTAGTAGCATAGATATTTATGACTTGAGACACACCAAATAAAAGTACATGCATGTGACAGACAGGTCCTAAAACACACGCTAAATAAGAGAACACATAATGTTCCACATCCAACAGACCATAGCGGCTTGGCTTATTTTTTACTTAGACTGTAGTAGTGCCAGACAGGCAGGAGCACGCGCACACTACTACTAGTAGTAGTAGTAGTAGTAATGATGATAAATGTAGGAAGAGCCATTATTGGCTAGGGCACTCCATCCATGCATCTTGTTGAGAGGTAGGTCTGATGCATGTCTCAGAGCTCCTGCTCCGTGACATCGACTCTGAAGCCATAGCTGTTGACACCACGGTAGATGCCATCGTCAAACTTGTAAACAACTTTCTGTCCGCTGGACAAAACATCCTCCTGGATGTAAGAGAAGGGAACCTCGCAGGTGGCCTCTGTCGCCAGCATGCTTACTGTCACCATGGTGTTTGGAGGCACAGTTACTTCATAGGTTGTCGAGTACCCCTCTGTACGAATGACGGCCTGGCCCCAATTCTGTGAGTAACTAAACTCACTGCTAACCTCAACTGACGCACTCGCAACTTCTGGGATTCCAGCTTCAATTGTGGTGGTGACACCTAACTTCATGGAGGCACTTGAGTCCCATTTGGTTTCCTTGCTGACATTGTAGTTGAGGGATAAGGTTTCCTTGTCGTCCCTACTGCCACGGTTAACCGCTTCTTGAGTAATCAAAGTGTTGAGCTTCTTGCCTTGAATCTTGGCATCCTCGGTGCGGTAAACGACGTTGTAGATCCTCCGAGAAAGAACAGCTTCCTCCATCTTGAGGCATGCCTCATTGTGGATGGATGGAGAAGAGGCATTGAGGCAGCTTTGCTTGTAGTCACAAGTCAGCCTGTGGCAGTAGTTGTCGTTGCCGACGTTCTGGAGTGCGTACATGCCTTCTCCGTCAAGCTTGACTGGACGGAAAAGGGTGTCGGGGTTGTTGCTGCTTTGGTCGTCGGAGTCCACCCAAATCCAGTTGGGACTACGCCTCCAGAACTTGCCATAGTAGTCAGACTTTATCCGGATGGTGCCATCACTGTTGGGGTAGATGGTGTGGCTGCATCTCAGATCATTCTTGTCCTTAGGGTATACATAAAACTGCAAGAAAACATAATCTTCCTCGGGAGGGGTGACCGCGGCCATGTAGTAGCCATTGTCTCCTTTGAAACAAACGCGCCGAGGCAGTTGTTTCCCCATGTTTCCTTGCCTACATATATAGTATATATTAAATGGCCATTTGATTTGAATAGAGAGTTTTTACGGTACCCTGTACTCCATAATTATGGGTGGGAGTACCACTTAAATCTGACCATCCATGTAAAAGGGTAGTTTAGCCTTATTCTGTCGATCTGATCTGATCGCGAGTCATTCTCCGCTCCGCTCGCGGCTGTCATCAGGCCGCTACCCGCCGCCGTCCATGGATTGTATTTTCCATGCATTCAGTGTTACGGATCAAACAAACCATGGCTACAACGTTCCGGTAAACACAAAATCACTGAGTTGGGAACTAGAATTCAAACAAGATCGATCACGTTATGGAACACAGATTAAAAATCAACCAATCTTCACCCCTAGCTTTCTCTTCTGAAGGGCGTATTATTAAAGATATGATGTAAGGGTCGATCCCAAGCACCAGGCTGCTGGGTGCGTCATACTGGTCGGTGACCATGGTCGATGCTCGGAAGGTCCATGGATCAAAGGCCGCCGTCGTCCGGCACATGGTGGCCGCCGGCATCTGTCCCAGCGAATGGAAGATTAGGGTTCGCCAAATAACTAGTGGGTAAACGGAGATCAGATCAGTTTCGGTAGCAGCCATGACGGTCTAAGATGAGGCGAAGGTGATAAAAGTTACTAATCACAGTGCATATTCTGATTTTACCCCTAAATTAAATTGAGGACTTAACTCGAGGTACTAGCGGTACTCCCTAGCATTCTTAACCGGTACTCTCGCAGCCTCACGGTGGAGTACCAGCTGAGATCAGCCGTCAGATGGGAAGAAATAAAGGGCTCATATTAGTTTCAGGGTACTGTAAAAGTCCTCTTTGAATAAGCATTAACATATATATATATATATAAT
This sequence comes from Avena eriantha, assembly GCA_910589775.1. Classification (NCBI taxonomy): domain Eukaryota; kingdom Viridiplantae; phylum Streptophyta; class Magnoliopsida; order Poales; family Poaceae; genus Avena; species Avena eriantha. The sequence goes on along the minus strand of OU342740.1, from coordinate 435,711,327 downwards.
ATATATATATATAAGTCTGCTATTCAAGCTATTCAGGAACCCCTGCTTCCTTTCACGTGAACAGAAGGAACCTCTTGTTAACTTCCACGAAAACACGAGTTAACTTCGTTTTCTTTCGAAGTTAACTTCCAGTCTGTAGCAGTAATAATAAATGTTAACTTTCGTCTGTGCAAGTTAACTTCCGCGAACATCTTAACTCTCCCTGTTTGTACAAGTTAACTCTCACTTCTATGCTAGTTAAGTTCCTGACGGAGCACTTGTTTTCTTTTAGGTGAACACACAGGAACCCCTTGTTAACTTTCACGCAAACACGAGTTAACTTCTTTTTCTTTTCAAGTTAACTTCCAGACTGTAGCAGTAATAATAAATATTAACCTCCACATGTGCAAGTTAACTTCCGCGAACTTCTTAAATGTCCCTTGTGTATAAGTTAACTCCCTCTTTCTATGCTAGTTAACTTCTTAACGGAGCATCGTTTTTTCTTTTTTTTGCGGACTAAATATTAACTTTCGCATGTGCAAGTTGACTTGTGCGACCCTTCTTAACTTCCCCATGTGTACAAGTTAACTCCCTCCTTTTCTATACTAGTTAATTTCCTGAAAAGCACTGAAGAGGGGGCCTGATGACAGGGAGAGGAGGAGCAAGAAGGTAGTTATGTGGGGAGGAGGGCACGGCGGTGCGCGGGCCGAAGGGCGCACGGGGCGGAGGAGGCCGGAGACACGTGGGGAGGAAGGTGGCCGGTGGCGTGCGGGGAGGAAGGTGGCCGGCGGCGCGGGGCGAAGAAGGCCTGTGGGGATGAGGGCGCGTGGGGAGGACGGCGCGGCGGCACGCGGGCCGGGGCGGGGGAGGCTGGCGACGCGGGGGGAGGAGGATGGCTGGTGGCGCGGGGCAGAGGAGGCCGGCGGCTCACGGATCAGAGGAGGTAGGTGGCGCGCGGGGTAGGAGGAGGGGGCTGACGACACGGGAGGGGAGGAAGAAGGTAGTTAGGTTTGGGGTTGCTGAATAAGCTTATTTAGGAACCTCTCAAGGAGGGTTCTTGAATAGTCATATATATATAGGACATATATATAGGACTTATTCATACTACTCCTGAGTGTAGTTACACCACATATGTTTCACACTATCTAGACAATATCTAACATACCGGAGATTATGTATGCGTAGTATGAAGTATATAAGAATATTTGGGCAGTATATATACTATTTTTTGGTAGTATGTAATTTTTATTCACATTCTCCTTTTATATGTACAAATATGACGGTATTTTACATATATAGTGCAAACTATGGGTGCACTTGCAATTTTTTAACCTAACTTGCTTGAAAGTATCTTAGATATAGTATATGAACATACTCAAACAGATAAAATATTACAAATACTTTCGTAACATAGTATATGAGACGTGGGTGTAGTTACACCTGGGAGTAAGAAGTATTTTTATATATAGGGAAAATCCATCTTACTCCTGGATGTAGTTACACCCACGTCTTATATACTCCATACGAAGTACATATGATACTTTATGAGTTGCAGTATGTTTATATACTATATCTAAGATACTTCCAATCAAGTTACACGAAAATTTACAGGTTGATCCATACTTTGCATTATATATTCCAAATACCTGCATATTTGTACTAAAAAATAATTATATGAAAAAATTGTATGTACTACCAAAAAATTAGTATGTATACTACCTAAATAGTATTATATACTTCATACTACATGTATATACTCTTCGGTATGATAGATACTTTCTAGATTGTGTGAAACAAACGTGGGTGCAACTACACCCGGGTGTAGTATGAATGTCATATATATACATATATATATAGAAAAAATTCTTCTTATTTCTGGGTGTAAATGTGTATATATATATATATATATATATATATATATATATATATGATCTTTTATAAGTTGAAGTATGTTCATATACTATATCTAAGATACTTCCAATCAAGTTACATGAAAAAATTACAAGTTGACCCATAGTTTGCACTATATATTCAAAATACATTCGAATACGTAAAAAGGAAGTATGTGAAAAATCATACATACTACCAAAAAAGTAGTACGTACACTACTTAATTAATATTATATCCTTCATACTACGCGTGCATACCTCCGGTATGGTAGATACTGCCTAAACTGTGTGAAACACACGTGGCTGTAACTACACCCGAGTGTAGTATGAATATGTTGTCTGGACACCATGGTGCCCCTATTATTTTACATATATATATATATATATATATATATATATATAATTCGCGGGACATGCATACATAGTTGGTATGCCTATATGTTTTTAGCAAATCAAATTTGTCAACATACAATACACTTACATTATACCTATTGCCTTATATGGAAGAATAATAATATTGACACTCTTAGATTAGGATGGAGGCATTTAATCATATTTATGGAGATACTATCACATCTATCTATCGTAAACTAAAAGAAATATACAGGTTTAACAGAGGCATCACGTTAAACCACATCAACCAAATTGTTTTGATAGCTGGATCTGAAGTTTATGATTATGATTTAATATGAGATTAATTGTTATCGTAAGGTTTTGTGTTGGGGACAAGTACCAAATTTAAAAGGGAATTTGATAAACAAAACATCTAGTCTATAATTTGGTGGGCCTTTTATTATTAGGTGATCTCAGCTGATAGAGCTTCGTAACCTTTCCCAAATAACATTTACCAACGTTTACAAATTAGAGTACGATGTGGTACCTATAGTCATGCCAAGGAGCACAACATGACATATACGCAAGTATTTCCTCGATTTTGTTTGTTGTAAAGCAAATATGTATGTTAATTCTAGAAGTACATTTCGTTTTAAACAACTAGTCCGCAAGAAACTGTATTCTATTTTACTACGTCAATCACATGTTCCGGAACCAAATATTTCCAGATAGATGATTACTACTCTGCCTAGAGTTATTTGCACCTCCAAATTCAGGATGAAGAAACGTATACATAAGATGAAGGTAGATATTTGACACATTGAACATCTAAAGATATTTCTACTAGCATTTCACCGTCCTAGTTTCACTATTTTGAAAAAAAAGTTGGAATATTTTTGTATCAGATTTTTAGGCAAAGCTGTATAAATTCAACATATATATTTTTGTCTTCACTAGAATAATTTTGTATCAAATGCTAGCGCAGTGGAATAAAACACTAGGTACGCAGTTCTAAATATCATAATAGTAAAATCTAACCATGCAAATACGCCAGGTGCTATTTTTAATGGTATGATTTTTGTGTTATACACTTTATATTTTAATTGTCAAAGTGACAATCTAGGCATACGCTTAGGACTTGTAAACCCAAACGGGGAGTAAAATAAACTGAAGCTGCATGTAGAACTTGGAATCCAGAAAATTAATTCGATACTAGTGCTAATAAGTACTAGTAGTAGTGAGTAAAAGAAAAATTGCAGCCTCACCTTGCCGGATGGAACGGAGGCTGATGAGACAAAAGTGAGTAGGTGAGGCTAGAGACGCTGCGTGTGTGCCCCCATGCTCGCTCGAGGGATTTATATACGCATGGAGGCGTCTAAGTGTACGCGGAATGGTAAGGATAGGATGCTTGAGGTCGGGACCAGGAATCCACTACGTCCCTTATCTAAGAGTATCTGAGGTGTCCTAAGTTTTATCCTTAGAGCATTTTTACTCGGGGTTCTCAAAGCCCCTCAAAGGCATAAGAATGGTAATGGGGCGGGTTTGAACGGATAAACCAAAACCAAATCCAGATCCAAATCCATGAACCTCACTCTAGCCCGCCCATGAAGATATCCATGGACATGGATGTCGTCCCAGATCCAAACCCATTGGGTATCCGGATATCCATGGATATCCATTGGTCACATGCTATGTACATAAATAACAATATTCAACATAACAAAGACACTACAACAACATTTCGACAAAATTTCTGCAATATTTCAGCAACAATTTGACAACACTTCAGCAATTATTATATATCGCCACCATTGGGTAGCCACGTGACAGGAGGACTGGAGGAGGAAGAGGAGTGGCAGGGATAGCAGTGGTGCCGCATAGGTGATGTTGTTGGGTCACCTCCTGCAAGGAGCCGAGGAGGGAGACGTTGATGGAGCCTGTCGGCCTCATGTTTTAGTGTGTGCATAGCAGACGGGAATAAGGATTAACGATTAAGAGCAATTAGTTAGGGGTAGAGATAGCCAATTAGTTAGGTGGGCCTTTGGGTGGTTCGGTCTTGGAAGTGGGAGCTTGGGCCTTTTAATGAGTATATGGCATATGTAACAGCTATTGGTTAGAAAACAAATTATCACTAACACGTGGGTCCCCTGAGTCAAATGGATATCCAACAGATATCCGTGGAGCGAAACCTCTATCCATGCATGCTCCATGAGTTAGCATATATCCGCCAATGAAATGCATGGGTGTAATTAGCCCTCCATATCCTTACCCATTGGGTTGGATATCTGTGGATAAAATTTCCATCCTTACAAAGGAAGATGAGGGCCGCCGGCGCCAAAAAACGCACCCAGCCGCGGTCCTCATTTTAGAATTTCCGCCGACACGGTCCAATTATTAACCTGGCGGCCCCAGGCGAAACCCTATCTACAGGGAGGCAAGCGGGGGCGCCAGAGGGGAATAAAATATTGCCGTGTACAGCCACGCGACCTTCGGCGGCCACGCGGCGGCCGGAAGTGGCCGCCACCGCGTTCCCGCCAGTTCCACGGCTTCCTGCCTAAACTTCCCGCCATTTCCGGCTACATAGGCCATGACCGCCATTGCCATAGCTCAGATCTACACGCAATGTCATCCTCCAATCTCCCCGCACTAACATACGCCGAGGCGGAGGCGCTGTGCGCCTCCCACTAACCCTGCCCGCCGGGGTACGGGTGCCCTCCGGGCTGGAGGTTGAGCACCGGTGGCGTGCCGGTCCCGCCCATCCCTCAAGGTGCTGCCCACCGGTTGGCCATCAGCAACCACTACTACGGCGAGCTCACGCCGGAGCAGCGGATGGACACCAACTGGGACCCCGACAACGCCGCCACCTGGAACGCCTTCTTCGCGAACCGTCGCGAGCGGCAGCTCACCATGCACGAGGGGGACGGTCCGCCGCCCGTCAACAACAACGAGGAGGGCCACAGGCTGTGGTGGGGCGCCCGGACTCTTGACGGGGTGATGGAGCACATAATGGCGGGTGACTATCCCCGCCTCTGGTACCCTCACTTCTAGCGAAAAAAGGGTCGAGGTCGTGTGGTGGTCTGGGATCCTCTTGCCCCGCGCGCGATGCTACGCCTCGACCGGCTACTGGAGGAGCCTCAGCCGGAGTGGGTGGTCCCTCTGGAATACACCGTGGCGGCGCACCAGCAGAGGCGTCCCGGCGACCCGGAAGAATTTCCGGGCCAACGTGCGGCCATTCGCGCATCGCTCGAACCGACGCCGCCGCGGGACACCTGGTGGTGGAAGGAGGAGGAGGCCTACCATGCGCGCGGCAAAGGCGACGGCGAAGGCTGCAGCCATTGCGGGCACCGGTCCCCAAAGCAGCGATCGCTCTTTAGCGATCGTTCGATGTGGCGCGATCGTTGCCGGCCAACGCTGCCGAGGCCGGAGCGCACGCCGACCGACGATGAAGACGACGGCTCCTACGACGACTATGAGGACGTGTACTACAGGGCTAGGCACGATTATCACTACTACTTTTCTATTTTTATTATGTAATAAAATTATGTTTTCCCTATTTAAATATTATTTTATTAAAATATGTGTCTACTTTGGGGGGCACGGCAGGGAAGGCGGCGCCCCCCATTTCCGATTTCGCGCCGGCGACCCTCTAGACGGGCCAAAAACGGGCCGCGCCAGAGCCTGTATAGGGGTAACGAGTGGAGATGCTCTTATCGTCCACTCCAGTGGTTTCCTAGCATCCGACGGCGCACCCTAAATTTTGTTGTCCCCCTTTTTTTTTGGAACTTCAACTATATTTGAACAAACTGGACATGTAAGTACCATGGTTCATACATTAAACATAAAAATAGATGAAATTAATTATCAAACATAAAACCAGAACTAATCTAAAACAAAAACTCAATTAAATTAAATCTACAACTAGTCTATTCGATGAAGATGGGTCAGTCCGGCGCTGATAATCGGCAGGGGCTCCGATTTGTGACAGTGACGCAATGGGATGGCCGGGCACGGAAGCAATCACTTGTCGGGCAAACACCGGTACATGTCCTGGTCGCACTTGGCCTTATCCTCGAAGTACGGTGAGCAGACTAACTCCGGGAGGAACCACGTTGGCACTAGGGGATCTAGGAAATTGTGAAAATATGGTTTTCACAATAGCTTTATTGTGAAAACACGAATACAATACATTATACGTTCACAACACGTTTAAAAACGTTCACAAGCTCACATCACACTGCCCGCGCTTGCTGCCGCTACAATACACGCCACCTGGTCGCCTCGCTCGCTGGTGCTTGCGGCCACCAGATGCAGCTGGGCATGGCCGGTGCGGCTGCCTGGGACGCCTGCCTCCGCCGTCACCTGAAGGATCTAGAGTAGGCGCTCCACTGTTAGGATACTCTGCTCCTTATCCTCTTCCATTGCGATCCAACTTCATCAGAATCATACGGCCAGCCGTTAAATTATTATTAATTTGCATTCCAACTCAAATTTGGCCCACTAAGCATGATCTGTTTCTAATCGTGATTAGAACTAAACTGCTTGACCTACTCTTTCGATATAAAGGAGTAGGGGGTGGATGGTTGGCAAGCAAATATAAACCCTAAATTTAGTACATTTATCATTTTCCAGTTCTTATTTCCTTAGATGTTTAGATCCGGGCACCGAGCTCCAAATTCCTCGTCTCTTCTCTATCAATCGAAGATGTCAAGACCACTGAGGTCTGACATCCACCTCCCGGGTGTCTGACCACATCCTCCATGATCTGCAACCGTCGGGGGCTCGATGGAATTGGGAATCACGGCGGTCGGTGGATGAATAGGGAAGGGTTTCGTTTGGCACTTTCACAGGCGCGCCGTTGGGGAATAGCCGAACATGCGGACGTATGAGCTGGGATCGAATGAGATCGGTCGGTAGCATACCTGGCCTACATGCTGGCCCGTAGCACGCCAAATCGTCCCGCCTGAGCCCGACACGACACGCATATCCTAGGTACGCGAGGGGCATGCGGGCTAGCCTGGCATGGCACACCTGGCCTAGACACGCGAGGGGCACACGGGACAGCTCGCCAGACATGTCGGTGGCCTGACCCAAGGGAGTGGGGCGGTGCAAATTTTGGCCATTTGATCTTTTTCTAGTTGGGAGGATTTGGGCTAGAGTTTGAGAGATTTTTGATCCTTTTTAGTGTAGTTTTAGTGTTTTAGGCCACTGGGAAGGGTAATTTTGGTCCAAATTTGATCAAACTTTTGCTATAAAAAGGGAAGCACACACCTCTGAATCTCCACACCACCCAACATGTTTCTCATTTCCTACACCAAAACATGAGCGATATATCTCTTACGCCCCGATGAGTTGGGGACAGTAGCGGAACTAGAAATTTATCAAAGGCTGGGCGCACCATAACGCAATAAAATTGTTTCTCGAACAAATAAGCATTATATAGAGCAAATATTGTTTTCACAATAGTTCTAATGCAAAAACACAAATAGAATATATTACACGTTCACAAAACATTCAAGTGTTCATTCTTGAGCTTGTTACACAATTTGGATTTGATGCTCTTCATTACCCAAAAAAACCCTCTCAGCCAATGCCATTGACACCTGTAATATGTATGAGCGTTTTTTTCTATCGTACAAACTTTTCTAATGCATGAACAATTTTTTTGTTAAGTATTTTTTAATACATAAAACATTAATCAAAGATCCTGGAACAATTTTATTCCACACCTTTTGGAAACAAAACTCTGCAATACATAGTAGTACCATAATAATAATAGAAAATATAAACTAATATTTATGGGAAAATTATTTGTTTCCAAAAAATGAACTAACTAAAGAAGATACTTAGGAACATATATGGTTTTAGTGTGTAATGAAGGCAACAACAACGAAGATACTCGTCGAAGAAAAAAGATATTATAATTTAAAACAGAGAAAAATATTATATAATGAAGGAAACAACAACCTACACTAAAATCATCTATATACATGAGCTTAGAAAAAGATAATATAATTTAAAACAGAGAAAATAGTAAAGACAATTGGTCATCAGCTTGTCCTCCGCCGTGTGAGACAGACAAGTCTGATCAATTTTGCCCCTAGCTGAACGAGATTTCCTACCTGAAACGTTTCTCAACACAGGCAGCGGGAGGCAGCGAAGCCCGGGCAGGCGCCGAGCGACAGGGGCACTGCGTCCGCTCGTGGTTGGGGGTCGAAATTCTCCCCAACTTCAATGCCTACCCCCACCCCAATACTTCTCCCCGATAGCGACACCATCCACTTTCCGTATACTCATCCGAGGATCCAACACAAGCATATTCGAACTATCCCGCTACTTCCACCACTTATTGTAGGAAAAATTCCACCGCTACCGGCAGCAGGCGGCGGAAAAAAACCTCGGTGATTTAGCAACACTATGGTGTCACGAAGCTCAAAGCTTGGTGCTTGCATCGGGATTGCTCGAGCTTTTCACTTATTATACCTTTATTTATTAGATTAATTATATGCTTATCCAATATGCTCAAGTTGATTTATTTTAAGGCAAGATGTAACTGAAATTTATAAACATGGTGCGCTCATTTGAATGAGTATTATTCATAAACCTCCAAACAATGGAACGATGAATGACATAGTACTTTATATTTTCTTAAAAACCACTTGACCAAGGATACCTGATAATAATCTAAGAGTGTTGCAACAAATAAGATAAAAGATTAAAGTACTCCCATACTAAAAACCATAACTAGATGCAATATGAAACAAAAAAAGATTGGGTGAAACTCCCCCAAGCTTAGGTTGTTACCACATGTCTTTATTTCTTCTCCTCTTTCTCGGGTGCCTGAAGGTCACGAAGATATGGCGGAGATATTATATAGATGAATCTGAAAGACAGAGGCTAGAAAGCAATGTTTGCCTTGAAAAGATTCGGTACGATATTAGATCGGTATAGAGAGGTTTATGTTGACGATCTTTAGGGTAAGACGAAGAGTTGGAGTAGAAACGGAGGCAAAACAGGGTCGGAAGGTCGAAAGAGAGGGGTGGCGCGGCTAGCCCTGGGACGTACACCACATGTACTGTTTCCTTCTTTAGGACTCCGTTTCGTCGAATCCTCTTACGACGTAGCTTAAAATTCTAAAATAATATGTGTCCCATAATCTCACGACATTCCGATACGATTACATACCTTAAAGTTACGTTTCGTTGATTTCGGAGCTTCTGCCAGGTGATATTTCGTGGAGATCACATCCTCGGGGCTCTGAAGATTTATCTCTTCCACATGTCCAACAAATTCTTGACCTGCAATATAATGTTTAAAATATTGTCCATTAACTACACGAGGTTTAGCTTTGATATCTCCATGGAGTCTCATGGCTCCTGAAAATTACTTAGGAATAATTAACTAGATACGTACGAATCTAAAGAAAGTTGAGAATATTAAAATGAACCAGAGGAATTAAGTGAAAATCGGAATATATACATCTCTCACGGTCTCACCATATACAAATTCACAGCAGATCGATGCATTTGTCCAGCTTTTATTTGGAAGTGGTATATTAGCAGATCTAGAGATCAACAGCAGTTTTATCCGCAAGATCGACACTCTCCACCTAGCCAATCCTAAGATCCAACACCAATTCTACCCGTAAGAAAACAATTGTAACGCTCATCTGCATATGAGAGATGGGCTGGTCACAAACTCCACTATAAGCGTACATGGCGATGATGAGCTAGGGTACCTGGCTAGTCGACGATCCAAGAGTTGCCTGCTGCTAGGATCCGATCGGAAGGGGAAAAGTTAGGGTTTGCTGCTTTGGCTGGGTCGGGATAAAAATATCTCACCTTTTATTTATGGGTTGCAAGGAGAGGAGCGGATTGATACGTCTACCTGCCGTTTCGTTCTTTTTTCCTTACATTACAGGTACACGTGCACCGCGTTACAAAACAAACAAAGAAACCACTAGTAAGATGAAATACAAAAATGAAAAAATCACTCTACAACGAATGATTTCTTATAGCAACGACACTAATAGCACCAGAACAACACTATTAGTCCAAACACTCCAGCAGCGACGCCTTCAATAAAGAAACAGTTCACATGCACCGTGGTATCCGATTAAAGATCATAAGTTTTCACCTTGGAGAAAGTTCTTGTTCACAAAATAATGCCTTCAACAAGACTATTGTTAGGCACAACCAATTAAGATTAGACGTTGAATTTTTACCCTGCAAGGTAGGACTATGAACTCCTCCTGTGTTGTCGCATCTACAAATAGTCGATGTTGCGAGTCACAGATCACGCAGCCAGTTTCTTATCACCACAAAGATTCAAATTAACTAGAAGAATACCCCGCGCATTGTGGCGGGAACATGTTTAATAAATTGATTGTGTAAATGAATAAGCATATGCGTAAAATATGAAGTTTTATAAAAAATATGTCAGACTAGTTATAATAGTCGAGAGACTAAATTTAATTTGCATAAATTGTTATATATTTGACGACTAAAAGTTGGTGGCATGGATAATTATATGGCTAAGAAGTAGATGACATGTATAGCTTGCATATAGCATAAATGAATACTAATGAGATGACATGGCCAATTGATTGGCTAAAATAGTGGATGGTGTGGATAGCTTGCATGTTGAGATAGACTATCATAATTGCTAGTTAGTGGGGTTTTGCTTTATAAGAAAGTATAGATCACCATCGCTAGCCCTCATGTTCCTGGTTTCGTGACATTCTCCGCATTCGACTTCACCATGGATCGTCTAAGACATGACACATGATGGTAACAGATAGCAGAGCTTCACAATGCTCCCTCTGAAACCAAATGACCAAAAAAATATGGATACGCATGACCAAATACCTTTTGATCCAGCAATCTCCATGCATGATTCGCTTATGGAAATTCACTAGCAGAGCCTTCCGGAACTTGCCTCTCCAGGATAGAACAACCAGGGTAGACATCAAACGGATCTTCGCCTTCGCGTGGATCTCATTAGCAACCATAGAGTTATTACTGAAATTTTAAATAGAGAAAAGTAGTCTGACAGTGCTAGGAAAGTATAGATGTATATGCACTCTTCTACGTCTTGAAAAACTAACTTGCAGTGCACTTGTCTAATAAAAAAATGCAGTTCCGTGCGCGAAAGGTGCCGAGCTGGGTCGGCTTCCGGCCTGGCTCGGTCGTTTTCTTTTTCTTTTCTTTTCTTTCTTTGCCTTTTCTTTTATTATATTTTCCTCTCTTATCAGTTGTGAATTACATACGTGTATTGAGAAATAAAATTTGAAGACCCCTGACAACGCATGGACATTTATACTAGTAGTCTAAAAAAGACAGACTAGAATCGATTTGACGTGCTTAACGTGCCACGAGCAGGCCCGTTTACTTCAGGGACCGTGCCAGGGCTCAAGACCAAGCCCAGTTGCCGGCACGGCACAAACCGTTAGCTTAACGTGCCGTGGTGGGCTAGGCAGACGAGGCCATGCCGTGGGCCAGCCCGGTGGCCAGGCATGGCAATGAGGCTGGCATGGCCCCAGACCTAGAAACAATTTCTTTGTCTGGGCTGCAAGATAGGTGAGATGTTGGTCTGTCTGGTTTGCAAGCCCAAATTGGTTTTACAGGGTTGTTGCTCCGGTTCCGCGGTGGACTGGCCTGGCCTATTCAGTTGTTCTGTGTAGAGTTCCAGCCTAACAAGCACCGAGGCCATACCTACAGCGGTGATTACTGAGCTGGGCATTTGCTATCTATCTCTCAACGCATCTGGGCCGAGCCCAATAAGCGTGTTTACAGTTTCATTTTTTCATGTGTTTTTTCTTGGATTCGGTTTCCTAGTTTTCTTTTCTTCTTTCTTTTTTCTTAAATATGTGTTTTTATTTGAAAAATTATCAAATATGAACATTTTAGAAATTTGGACAAATTTCAAATCTGAATATTTTGTAAATTTAAACAACTTTTAAATTTTAACAATTTTCATATGTGAAAATTTTTCATGCAGTTTAGCGAAAATCCTATCTTTTTATTACTGTAATAATATAAAATATTTTTTATAAAACTGTACCTATTATTCGGCCGATATCGGGCAGTCCATAAGAGCAAAGCTTCACGGGTGCATTAATACTAGTGCACGCACTAAGCTGAAAATAACAGCTCCCTCGCATCTGCCCTAGTGCCTATTTTACTCCCCTGCTTCCTCAACGCGGATGGTCCTAGGATTTTTTTTAGAAAGGAGTATATATTAATATCATTAGATACTAATTACACTTAGCCTCTGCAACAATACATGCCCTAGTGACCTTACGGATGCACACAATCCAGAAAAAAAGAATTAAAAAAAGAAAAGTCCTGCTACAGAGAACGATTCCTCGAAGCAACAACTCTAACACCACCAAAAGAACACCAGTAGTCCAACCACTCCAATAGCGATCCCTTTAAGAAGGAAACAGTGCACAATCATCCTCGTCGCCCGATCAAAGATCATATGTTTTGATCCTGGAGAAAGTCATCACTCACAAAACCAATTAAGGCTAGACACAACTAATTAAGGCCAGACAGTGGATTTTCACCCTGCAAGATAAGACTGAGAACTCCAGTTGTGTTGCCACCCACATAAACAGTCGCAGTTGCGAGTTATAGATCACGCAGCCAATTCTTCGTCGCCACAAAGACTCAAATTACCATCGCTTTCTGGATGTTCCAGTTTTCCTGACATTCTTCACAACTGACTTCACCATAGATCGTCGAAGACATGCCCCATGATGGTAACAGATAGCAGAACTTCGCAATGCTCCTGCTGAACCAAACGGTCTAAAAAATGGGTACGCCAACCGAATTCAATCCAATCCAGCAATCACCAGGCATAGTCTCCCATGGGAGTTCACGGGCAGAGCCTTCCAGAACTCGCCGCTCCAACCCAGATCATGGAGGACAGGCAACCAACAGATCTTCATCTTCACGCTGAAGGAACCCTAGGACTGATACATTGCAAATGTATCTATAATTTTTGATGTTCCATGCTTGGTTTTATCCACTTTCTTGTGTTTTGTTCCAACTTTGGAGTACTTTTCATATGATTTCTTAGACTAACCTATTAACAAGAGCCACAGTGTCAGCTGCCTGTTTTCTGCGTTTTTGTTCCAGGAAACTCAGAAAATGAATATTCTCTAAATTGGACGGGACAAAAGCCAAAGTGCCTATTTTTCCGGAAGGGATCAAGTGCCAGAATACGAGACGGAGAAGGGCCAGGGAGCCACCACACCACCTGGCCCGTGCCAGGGGGTGGTGTGGCCGCTCCCGGCACCCCCTCGGCCTCTCCTTCCACCTATAAGTTGCCCTCGAGACGAAAACCCTAAGTACCCGATCAAAAATCCACGAAAGAGTCTGTAGCCGCCGTCATCTCCATCCCTAGATCGGGAGGGATCTGAAGCTCTTCCCGACACCCTGCCGGAGAGGGGAATTCACCCTGGAGGCTTTCTTCATCACCATGCAAGCCTCCGGTGTGATGCGTGAGTAGTTCATCCTTGGACTACGGATCCATGTAGTAGCTAGATGGCTGGTTTCTCCTCCTTTGTGCTTTCATGTTTAGATCTTGTGAGCTCCGTTCATGATCAAGATCATCTATTTGTAATCCATACATGTTGTGTTTGCAGGGATCCGATGGATATTGAGATGCTATTTTAGATTGATTATTGATTCTATCATGTCTTTGTTATTTGTGATCTTGCATGCTTTCTGTTGTTAGTAGCTATCTTGGCCAAGTAGATGCTAGCAAATCCAAGAGTTAGTATTTATGCTCGATAGTGGGTTCATGCCGCTGGTAATCTGGGGAAGTGACAGAAATCTCTAAGGTACTAGATGTGCTGTTGCTACTAGGGAGAAAACAACAATCCTTTGTTCATAGAACAATCGTATTGTTTACTTTACACGCAGTTCGTAAAGCAATAATCTGTTGCTTGCAACTTAATACTGGAGGGGGTTCGGATGATAACCTGAAGGTGGATTATTAGTCATAGATGCAGTTGGATGGCGGTGTATGTATTATGTTGTAATTCCCAATCAAGTCTTAGAGGAGTCAAGATGATTAGTATATGCATGTATTGTTTTCTCGGTGTTTGTCAATTGCCCCGCTGTAATTTGTTCACGCAGCATGTTATTTATCTAAGGAGAGCCACCTCTAGTGAACTATGGATCCCGGTCCTTTTTCTTTACCTACAATCAACAATCTTTTACTGCTTTGTGTTTACTTTCTGCAAACTTTTACTTCTTTCCATTCGATACGTTTAATCCTTTGTTTTCCGCAAAACACGGTGAGATTGACGACCTCATCGCAAGTTGGGGACAAAGTTTTGTGGTTGTGTTGTGCAGGTCTCCACGTTTCTACTAGCACCGGTAGTGCGCCCTGCCAAAGCTCAGCTAGTAACACCTTTGGGGTGTTTCCTTGCTCCTACTGGTTCGATTAATCCTTGGTTTCATAACTGAGGGAAGACTTGCTGCTGTATTCATCATACCTTCCTCTTGGGGTTCCCAACGAGCTCTACGTCGAAAGTCGAGCGCATCAAGGACCACCACCTTTATTCGCATGACTCGCAACCCGCACGCTACCAGCCATCATCCAGCAAAAGCAGGCATCAAAGGAGATGGAAGCCCAGTGCATGGCTGCAGAAATCATCGACAAGAATCGTGAGATCGCAGCAACACAAGCTCTGGCTGGCCCCTCTGGCCCAGATCGTGGCCTAGCCGCCAAGATCCAGATCGTGGCCCAGAGCGCACACCAGCGACAGCAGGACGACCACACCGACGGCGCGCCGCCTCCTCCTCCTCATCGCTGTTCCGCTGGAGAGGACCTCAGGCACAGGTCATCTTGGCCGGGCCGCCCCATGCCCTTTGACAGCGCCCGACCACCCCCATGGAACGCTTTCCAAGTGGCACCTCTCCTGCCCCACCGCCGATTTGATGGATGGGCACCACAACCGCCGGCCGGCAGTGGTGGCCAGAAAGAATGAGATCGGGGAGGGTGCTTGGGCTCGAGGAGGGGAGATCCTCCAAAGTCGCTTGGGAACGGAGGGGAGGGTGCTTGGGCTCGAGGATGGTCCTAGGAGATAGAGTCGGAGAGCAGATGTGTGTCGCTGAACACCTTTGTGCCTGCTCGTCGGTGACGAAGTTGTATGTAACACCCTCGAATCGACCCTATGCAGATCTTAGCGCTTCCCGCCAAACCCGCATAGAAACGATTCAAGGAGGCCCACCAGGCACTTGCGTGCGGGTGGAAAATGAAGTAATATCATTACACAATAGTTCACGATGGAACCCACAGAACATATATATACAACAACGACTCCAGGAGTCAAGAATATAGATATACAGTACAAAGATCCAAATCACCTTGAAAATGATACAACGTCCGAGTACGGACAAGATGCAAATGGGGCTGAGAGCCCTGAAGAATAACCATTGGCGTCCATTGATGCGCTTGACTTTCAACGTAGAGCTCGTTGGGAACCCCAAGAGGAAGGTATGATGAGCACATCAGTAAGTATTCCCTCAGTTATGATACCAAGGTTTAATCGAACCAGTAGGAGCAAGGAAACACCCAAAAGGTGTTACTAGCTGAGCTTTGGCAGGGCGCACTATCGGTGCTAGTAGCAACGTGGAGACCTGCACAACACAACCACAGAACTTTGTCCCCAACTTGCGATGAGGTTGTCAATCTCACCGTGTTTTGCGGAAAACAAAGGATTAAACGTATCGAATGGAAAGAAGTGAAAGTTTGCAGAAAGTAAACACAAAGCAGTAAAAGATTGTAGATTGTATGTAAAAACAAAGGACCGGGATCCATAGTTCACTAGAGGTGGCTCTCCTTAAGATACATAACATGCTGGGTGAACAAATTACAGCGGGGCAATTGACAAACATCGAGAAAGCAATACATGCATATACTAATCATCTTGACTCCTCTGAGACTTGATTGGGCATTACAACATAATACATAGACCGCCATCCAACTGCATCTATGACTAATAATCCACCTTCAGGTTATCATCCTAACCCCCTCCAGTATTAAGTTGCAAGCAACAGATTATTGCTTTATGAACTGCGTGTAAAGTAAACAATACGATTGTTCTATGAACAAAGGATTATTGTTTTCTCCCTAGTAGCAACATCACATCTAGTACCTTAGAGATTTTTGTCACTTCCCCAGATTACCAGAGGCATGAACCCACTATCGAACATAAATACTAACTCTTGGAGTTGCTAGCATGTACTTGGCCAAGATAGCTACTAACAACGGAAAGCATGCAAGATCTCAAATAACAAAGACATGATAGAATCAATAATCAATCTGAAATAGCATCTCAATATCCATCGGATCCCTGCAAACACAACATGTATGGATTACAAATAGATGATCTTGATCATGAACGGAGCTCACAAGATCTAAACATGAAAGCGCAAAGGAGGAGAAACCAGCCATCTAGCTACTACATGGATCCGTAGTCCAAGGATGAACTACTCACGCATCACACCGGAGGCTTGCATGGTGATGAAGAAGGCCTCC
This sequence comes from Avena eriantha, assembly GCA_910589775.1. Classification (NCBI taxonomy): domain Eukaryota; kingdom Viridiplantae; phylum Streptophyta; class Magnoliopsida; order Poales; family Poaceae; genus Avena; species Avena eriantha. The sequence continues at coordinate 435,694,573 of OU342740.1, read as the reverse complement.
AGGGTAAATTCCCCTCTCCGGCAGGGTGCCGGGAAAAGCTTCAGATCCCTCCCGATCTAGGGATGGAGATGGCGGCGGGTATAGACTCTTTTGTGGATTTTTGATCGGGTACTTAGGGTTTACGTCCCGAGGGAAATATATAGGCGGAAGTAGAGGCCGAGGGGGTGCCGGGAGCCACCACACCACCCCCTGGCGCGGGCCCAGCCTGGCCACGCGGCCAGGTGGTGTGGCCGGCCCCTGGCCCTTCTCCGTCTCGTATTCTGGCACTTGATCACTTCTAGAAAAATAAGCACTTTGGCTTTTGTCCCGTCCAATTCCGAGAATATTCATTTTCTGACTTTCCTGGAACCAAAAACAGCAGAAAATAGGCAGCTGGCACTGTGGCTCTTGTTAATAGGTTAGTCCAAGAAATCATATGAAAAGTACTCCAAAGTTGGAACAAAACACAAGAAAGTGGATAAAAACCAAGCATGGAACATCAAAAATTATAGATACATTTGCAATGTATCATCCATCACCCTGCCCAGGCCAAGCCGAAAGGATAACCTTGCTAATGGTGTCAAACTTATACCTGTTAAACAAAAGGGGTGCCAACAAAGGGCAAAGGAAAAAAGGGAGCGATCAGTATTGAGGCCAGTACACGGCGAGTCTAGAATTCGGCGGCTCTCACCTACATAGATATGGTGGGCTGAAGCGGCAGCGAAGCATGCACTAAACAACCTATAGAGACTTGACTCAACTGTCAGCTATTAAAGAGGGATAAGAAAGACCTATTCGGATCCAACCTAATATTAACACCAAAACATACCTATCCTGGTATTTTCCCCTCGAGACCACACGAGGAAGTCAAATCGAGGAACTCACACAGTTGGCAGTTTTATTCATTCCATTATAGTTGTAGCACTTACTAGTCAGATATAATTAGCATAATACATCCCAAATCCAGCAGTTGTTGGCCCTTTTATTTACTCATTCCGTTTTAGTGAAACTGATTACTAGACATGTCAAAGTCAAATTTATAGCACTACTTTAGTTATGTTGTCTATGATCGAGATATTGTGCTCCAAGTCGTCCATAACCGCGAAAACGGCTTTCAGAAAGTTTTAGCCTGCAGGGGTGCACAAATAGCAACACACACGATCAACCTCGAGAAGAACAAAATAAAACGCAACGAGGCCTCACGACAAAGCATTCACATGATTCAAAAATCATTTCAGGGGGCCACCCCACTAAGCTACCTGCAACGAAGTTGGCCGGCTCCGAGACGGACCCAGGGTTTGTGTCAATGGCTGTAAACGACTGGGAACCCGAAAGTGTGACTGGGCTTGTCGATACCGCGAAAACATTTCACATTCCAAAACAGTATAGGTGCTCCACACACAATCGTATATAAAGCAGTAAAGCATGGCATAAGTACAGGTTAGTAATAAATCCCCAAACTACTTGTGGCCCCAAGAAATAAAGTATGAATCAAGCTCAGGCAAAGGGGGATTCATAGAGTCTCCGTATGTAGATAGTGCGAATAGTCAAGGAACATGTATCAAGTACTCGGGGACTACGGAACACAAGTGAGCGTGGAAGAACCAAATATTAGCTATTGCCCACCGGTGCCTCTGCATTAGTTATATCTATTCCCAGCATTTTAATTATCAATTGAAATTAAAGTCATGATCATCTCCACCATTAAGCATGTGCCAACCTTCCAACAAAGGTGGAACAACAACGACACGAAGCAGGACCTGAGCAAGCAACTACGACTCGCAAGGCCGATTATCTATCAAACAACAGGCAATAGGATGTGTCTAAGGCAATATAGAGGCTGCAAGGAATATAAATGGTACGGAAACTAAAGCATCACAACATGGATAGCAGTAGATCAATAGGAAGGAAGTAAAGACTATAAATGCAAAAATAGGTAGAAAGGGGGAGATTGCTCGCCTGTAAAACACTGCCGAAGATACATTATCCGAAGAACTTGTCGATACTCACATCAACTCATCGGTAAATCCATGAAGAAGCAAAGCACTAAAAGAAACACTGGATGCACTATTTAATACTACGATAGAAGGTCAGGCATGATGCATGTATGACATGGCAAAGGTGCAATGCATCTAGGAAATATTAAGTGGAACCAGGGTTCCGATAATTAATTAAATGGTTCATGTTGTTTAGGTACCCACAATTTAAATGTTGTCTTAACAAGGCAAATATGGCATCGGTTCGCTACATAAATTTAAATGGAGTCCAGAATAAGACAAAGATATCCCACATAAACACTCCATATTTAATTATGAGGTGAATCGGCATAATGCCCCCAAACCACAAAATATGTATGTGACATGAACAATTTAAATGCAACAAGTATATGTCATATATTAAAAAATAGGCGTCTCGGAAAGGGAATCACATTAGTATCGGCGATCTTGGTTCGATGTGGTTCGGTTTCGGTCTTTGACGATGATAAAGAAAAATCACCAAGGTTCAGTCGTCGGGTCCGGAAAGGAGAACTTGGTGTTCTCTGGCTTCAATCATCGAAGGCATACTTGGTTCCGGCATCGGTGGTCGTCGGAAGATCTTGTCGACAACAACGATGGCCTTGTCTGACTTCTGGCATCGGCCTGACTCACGCATCAGATCCCAGTAGCCTGCGGCTCACCACCTCCATCTTCAGAACTGTCACAAGCTCAAAACATCACCACACCACACATCCACCATCCTCACACCATCACCTCCACTTCACAGCACCAGAACTCCACGGGACAGCAGGCAAAAAGCGACAGGGGCTCTTGGGGTGGATGAAGAGCTTGGATGCAGGACACCACGACACAAAGGAAGGATCCAGGAGTAGCTACAGCGTCTGCACTCGGCGGGGAGGACAGGGCGCTCCAGGGGCGAGGCCAAGCAGAGAGTGCCCGCGACGGCGCGACACGGAGGAAGGCCAACAATGGGAACTGGTAGGGAGGAGGGCAGTGCTGAGGTGGGGCGCCAGATGAGGCAGGCGACAGCGACTCTGCGTGTGGGGGCGGGGACGGGACGACTCGAGGAGGCGCACGTCCGTGGGGCTCTGAGGCGGACGAGGGAAGCAGAGATGGCGGTAGTGCTCTGGGCGGGCTCGCTGTTAAGGAAGCACCGGACGATGACCGGGGCGCGACACAGGGTAGAGGAGGCGAGGGCTCACGGTGAGGGCGCTCGCAGCCAGCGACGGAAGAGGAGCGCGGCCAGCAGCGCTGGGCTCGAGCGAACGGCAGCCGTGCGAGGTGCGGCTACAACGGGAGAGAGCGGCGGCTCCAGGCGGGGCTGACCCGGGGGAGAGGCGTCCGGGGCTTCTAGAGGTGGGGAACAAGGTAGAGGTGGCGGCCCGGCTTGATGCGGCAGAGGCGAGCGGAGCATCCTCCTGGCGGCGGCGAGCTACCGTGAGAGGGAGGCGAGGAGTGATGGGTTCGTAGCATGGAAAACGAAAATTTTCTACCGCAAGAACGAACAAAACCCAGATCTAATCTAGATAAAAGCCAAGATCTAATCTATTAGACATGTGCAACGAGATAGATCTGTACTAACCCTTGTAGACACGAAAGCGTTACGAGATTAGATCTCATGGTTGATGTAGTCGATCACTTGCCGATCTCAAGATCGAGTGGACGATCCTTCCGGCGCCGTGTTCTGGCAGCGCTTCCGCAGTCGGTCACACGTGCGGAGTCGAAGCAGACCTTCCTCTCCTCGTTCCAGCGAGCAGTGGAGGTAGTAGATCTCTCCACGGAATCCCAGTAGCACGACGGCGTGGTGGTGGTGGTGGAGTGGAGAATTCTGCAGGGCTTCGCCAAAGCCTGAGCAGAAGAAAGGAGGAGGAGGGAGGCGGCTTGGGGCAAGAGTGGAGGAGCAAGGGGGATGGTGCCTCCACCCCTCTATATATAGAGGGAGGGGTGCGGCCTAGGGTTCCCACCCCTAGGCCCACCCCTTAGGGCCAGCGCACCAAGGAGGTGGGGGGAGGAGTCCTCCCCCCCAAGTCTCCTCTTTAAATCTCCCTTATCTTATCTTGGTTTTCAAATAAACTCCAAAATATCTTCTAGAACCTTCCGGAACATTCTGAAACCTTCTAGAATCCCCATACAAACACTCCGGAACATTTCCTAACTCAGAAAAAAATCCCCATTATATGAATCTTACTCCCCGGACAATTCCGGAGCTCCTTGTGATGTCCCGAATCCAATCCGAGACTCCGAACAACATTCGGTCTCCAATGCACATTCCATATCTACTTAAAACAACTTGGAACCTTAAGTGTGTCACCCTACGGTTCGTGAATATGTAGACATGTCGGAGACACCTCTCCGATCAATAACCATCAGCGGGATCTGGAGATCCATAACGGCTCCCACATACTCAACGATGACTTCGTGATCGATTGAACCATTAACATAAGAAACCAATTCCCTTTGTCTCGCGATACTCTATTTATCCGAGGCTTGATCATCGGTATCTCCATACCTAGTTCTACCTCGTTACTAACAAGTACTCTTTACTCGTTCCGTGATATGTCATCCCTTGTGACCTAGTCACATGCTTGCAAGCTAACTAGATGACATTCCACCGAGAGGGCCTAGAGCATATCTATCCGTCGTATGGATGGACAAATCCCAATCTTGGTCCATGCGCTTCAACACATACTTTCAGAATACCCAACGACACCTTTATGACCACCCAGTTACGAAGCGGTGTTTGATGTCATCAAAGTACCCATCCGGTGATGGTGATTAACACAACCTCATGGTCAAAGGATTAGGTCACTATGCATTTAAAAGCTTATAGCAATACGAACTTAATGACTTGATCTTATGCTACGCTTACTATGGGTGTGTGTCCATCACATCATTCTCCTAATGATATAACCTTGTTATTGATCACATCTAATGTCCATGATCAGGAAACCATGATCATCAATCAATCAACAAGCTAGTTCAACAAGAGGCTTACTAGGGACTCTTTTATGTTTACAAAACACACATGTATTAGTGTTTCCTAATAATACAATTATAGCATGGGATGTAAACATTAATCATAAACACAAATATATAATAATAACCACTTTTATTATTGCCTCTTGGGCATATCTCCAACAGTCTCCCACTTGCACTAGAGTCAATAATCTAGATTAGATGGTAATATACCTAACACCCATGGCGTTCTGGTGTTGGTCATGCTTTGCCCTAGGGAGAGGTTTAGTCAACGGATCTGCCACATTCAGATCAGTGTGTACTTTGCAAATCTTTATGTCACCATCTCGGACATACTCGCGAATAGCGTGGAAACGTAGCTTGATGTGCTTCAACTTGCTATGTGACCTTGGCTCCTGTGCATTAGCTATGGCACCTGTGTTGTCACAGTAGATGGCCATCGGGTCCAACGCACTGGGAACCACGCCAAGTTCAGTAATGAATTCCTTCATCCATATGGCTTCTTGTGCATCCTCCGAAGCAGCTATGTATTCCGATTCAGTTGAAGATTTCGCCACAATGCTTTGCTTTGCACTCCTCCAGCTCACTGCAGCACCATTCAAAATAAATACGTATCCCGACTGTGACTTAGAGTCATCCGGATCGGTGTTCCAACTAGCATCGGTGTAACCGTTTACAACAAGTTGTTCATCACCTCCATAAGAAAGAACCATATCCTTAGTCCTATTCAGGTACTTTAGGATATTCTTGACCGCTGTCCAGTGCTCCATTCCAGGATCACTTTGATATCTGCTAGTCAAACTAACAACATGTGCTATATCTGGTCTTGTACACAGCATGGCATACATGATAGAACCTATGGCCGAGGCATAGGGAATATTATTCATTTTCTCTCTATCTTCTGCCGTAGCTGGACTTTGAGTCTTACTCAAAGTCTTACCTGACAACATGGGCACGAACCCTTTCTTGCTATCTTCCATTTTAAACTTCTTTAGAACTTTGTCAAGGTATGTACTTTGTGAAAGCGCTATTAGGCGTCTTGATCTATCTCTATAAATCTTGATGCCTAGAATGTATGCCGCTTCGCCAAGATCGTTCATTGAAAAACTATTATTCAAATAGGTTTTGACGCTATTAAGAAGTTCTATATCATTCCCAATCAACAATATGTCATCTACATATAGTACTAGGAATGCTACGGAGCTCCCACTCACTTTCTTGTAAATACAAGCTTCTCCATAAGTTTGTATAAACCCAAATTTTTTGATTACTTTATCAAAACGTTGATTCCAACTCCGGGATGCTTGCTTCAGTCCATAAATGGAGCGCTGAAGTTTGCATACCTTGTCAGCATCTTTAGGATCGACAAAACCCTTGGGTTGTACCATATACAACTCTTCCTCAATGTCACCATTAAGGAACGCCGTTTTGACATCCATCTCCCAAATCTCATAATCGAAATGTGCAGCAATTGCTAACAAAATCCTCACAGACTTTAGCTTCGCTACTGGTGAGAATGTCTCATCATAGTCAACTCCTTGAATTTGTCGGAACCCTTTCGCGACAAGTCGAGCTTTATAGACGGTAACATTACCATCAGCATCTGTTTTTCTCTTGAAAATCTATTTGTTCTCGACAGCCTTACGGCCATCCGGTAAGTCCACCAAAGTCCATACTTGGTTTTCGTACATGGATCCCATTTCGGATTTCATGGCTTCTAGCCATTTGTCGGAATCTGGGCTCACCATAGCTTCTTCATACGTCGTAGGGTCATCAGCGTTGTCCACCAACATGACGTTCAAGGCAGAGTCATACCAATCAGGAGTGGTACGAATCCTCGTTGACCTGCGAGGTTCAGCAGCAACTTCAACTGAAGTTTCATGATCTTTATCATTAGCTTCCTCTCCAATTGGTGCAGGCGGCACAAAAACATCTTCCGGTGCTGCGCTACTCTCAAATCCGAGAGAAGGTTCAATAACCTCGTCGAGTTCTACTTTCCTTCCAGTCACCTCCTTCGGGAGAAACTCCTTCTCAAAAAGGGATCCATTCTTGGCAACGAAAACTTTGCCTTCGGATCTATGATAGAAGGTATACCCAATTGTTTATTTAGGGTATCCTATGAAGACGCATTTCTCCGCTTTGGGTTCAAGCTTTTCAGGTTGTAACTTCTTTACATATGCTTCGCAACCCCAGACTTTAAGGAGCGACAACTTAGGTTTCTTACCAAACCACGATTCGTACGGTGTCGTTTCAACGGATTTAGATGGTGCCCTATTTAAAGTGAATGCGGCTGTCTCTAATGCATAGCCCCAAAACAATAGCGGTAAATCTGTAAGAGACATCATAGACCGAACCATATCTAAGAGAGTTCGATTACGACGTTCGGACACACCATTACGTTGTGGTGTTCTCGGCGGTGTCAATTGCGAAAGTATTCCACATTTCTTTAAATGCATGCCAAACTCGTAACTTAGATATTCACCTCCGCGGTTAGAACGCAGAAACTTAATCTTCTTGTTGCGATGATTTTCCACTTCACTTTGAAATTCCTTAAACTTCTCGAAAGTTTCGGACTTATCTTTCATAAAGTAGACATACCCATATCTACTTAAGTCATCTGTGAAAGTGAGAACATAACGATATCCACCACGCGATGCTACACTCATTGGGCCGCACACATGTGTATGTATTATTTCCAATAAGTCTGTAGCTCGCTCCATTGTACCAGAGAATGGAGTCTTAGTCATTTTTCCCATTAGACATGCTTCGCATCTTTCAAGTGATTCAAAATCAAGTGATTCAAGAAGTCCATCAGAATGGAGTTTCTTCATACGCTTTACTCCAATGTGACCAAGACGACAGTGCCACATGTATGTAGAATTATCATTCAATTTTGTTCGTTTAGCATCTATGTTGTGAACATGTGTATCACTACTATCGAGATTCAACAAGAATAAACCATTCATCTCAGGTGCATTACCATAAAAGATATTACTCATATAAATCGAACAACCTTTATTCTCAGACTTAAAAGAGTAACCGTCTCGCAATAAACAAGATCCAGATATAATGTTCATGCTTAACGCAGGCACCAAATAACAATTATTCAAATTTAAAACTAATCCCGAAGGTAGATGTAGAGGGAGCGTGCCGACGGCGATCACATCAACCTTGGAGCCATTTCCAACGCGCATCGTCACCTCGTCTCTTGCCAGTCTTCGTTTATTCCGCAGCTCCTGTTTCGAGTTACAAATATGAGCAACGGAACCAGTATCAAATACCCAGGCACTACTACGATTACTAGTAAGATACACATAAATATATATCAAATATACCTTTCTTCTTGATGTTGCCGTTCTTCAGATCCGCCAGGTACTTGGGGCAGTTACGCTTCCAGTGACCAGCACCCTTGCAGTAGAAGCACTCAGTTTCAGGCTTAGGACCAGCCTTGGGCTTCTTAGCAGGTGCGGCAGCTTTCTTGCCATCCTTCTTGAAGTTTCCCTTGTTCTTAGGCTTGCCCTGTCTCTTGAAATTGGTGGTCTTATTAACCATCAACACTTGGTGCTCCTTCTTGATCTCCACTTCAGCAGTTTTCAGAATGGACGAGAGTTCAGGCAACGTCTTGTTCATGAAGTGCATATTGTAGTTCATCACAAAGTTCTTGTAACTTGGTGGCAGTGATTGGAGGAGACGGTGAATCCCCAACTCATTAGGAATCGAAATCCCCAACTCTTGGAGCTTGTTTGCGTACCCAGACATGGTGAGCACGTGCTCGCTAACGGAGCTTCCCTCTTCCATCTTACAGTTAAAGAACTTTTCGGAGGCCTCATAGCTCTCCATGGCCGCGCGAGTCTCAAAAATTAGCCTGAGCTCCTTAATGATCTCGAACGGGTCGTGGTGCTCAAAACGCTTTTGGAGCTCCGCTTCTAAACCGTACAGGATGGCACATTGAACTGTGGAGTAATGATTTTTCCGAGTGGCGTAAACATTCTTTACGTCATCGGTGGCATCATCTACAGGTGGGTCACCTAGCGGTGCTTCGAGCACATAGGTCAACTGACCAGCCCTGAGAACGATCTTCAGTCCACAGAACCAGTCCGTGAAATTGCTTCCATTGTTCCTAAGCTTTTCTTTCTCTAGGAACGCATTGAAATTGATGGAGGCGGTCGCCATAATCTACAACAAATTTGCAAGTAGTTTAGACTAAGTTTATGATAAATTGAGTTCAAATTTAATTCTTAAATTAACTAGGTGAACTCCCACTCAAAACAACATCCCTCACATTGGCTTAGTGATTACACGAACCAAGTCCACTACACCAAGTCCGATCTTCACGAGAGAAGATGTAGTTTCATCGGCGAACAATCTTCATGTTCATCATATCATTTATATGACTCATGCTCTACCTTTCGGTATTCCGTGTTCCGAGACCATGTCTGTACATGCTAGGCTCGTCAAGATAACCTTAGTTTCCGCATGTGCAAATCTGGCTTGCACCCGTTGTATGCACACGTAGAATCGATCACATCCGATCATCACGAGATGCTTCGAAACGACGAGTCTTAGCAACGGTGCCAACTAAGGGTGAACACTTTATTACTTGATATTTAGTGAGAGGGATCATCTTATAATGCTACCGTCGCGATCTAAGCAATACAAGATGCATAAAGGATTAACATCACAGGCAATTCATAACTAGTGTGATATGATATGGCCCTTTCTTCTTGCGCCTTTGATCTCCATCTCCAAAGCACGGACATGATCTCCATCATCACCAGCATTGCGTCAAGGTCAGTGGCGCCGCTTCATGGTTGTCCATCATCACTAGCAACTATTACAACTACTTGGAATAAAGCTATTACAAGATGAATAGACACGCATGCCTTAACAGAATTGAAGACAACCATTAGGCTCCTGCCGGTTGCCATATTACAACAAGGATCATTGCATACATCAAATACAATCACAATCACATGATGGCCATATCACATCACAAAACCCCTGCAAAAACAAGTTAGACGCCTCTAATTTTCTTTGCATGTTTTACGTGGTTTGGGGCTTTCGAATAAGAACGGATCTTACCTACGAAACTGAACCACAACGTTGATACAAGTGCTATCAAAATTTGCAAAGTGTAAATTGGATCTATACTATGGTGGGAGAGACAAACACCCGCAAAGCCACTTGTGCAAAGCAAGTTGCACGTCAAGCGTGGAGCAAGTCTCATGTGCGATGACATGTAAGGTTAGCCCGAGCCGCTTCATCCCACCATGCCGCAAGATGCAAAGTACACAAAGCAAAAGACGGCACAAGCACCAACGCCCACAACACCATTGTGTTCTACTCGTGCAACAGATCTACGCATAGACACGGCTCTGATACAACTGATGGGTTCGTAGCATGGAAAACGAAAATTTTCTACCGCAAGAACGAACAAAACCCAGAGCTAATCTAGATAAAAGCCAAGATCTAATCTATTAGACATGTGCAACCAGATAGATATGTACTAACCCTTGTAGACACGAAAGCGTTACGAGATTAGATCTTGTGGTTGATGTAGTCGATCACTTGCCGATCTCAAGATCGAGTGGACGATCCTTTCGGCGCCGCGTTCCGGCAGCGCTTCCGCAGTCGGTCACACGTGCGGAGTTGAAGCAGACCCTCCTCTCCTCGTTCCAGCGAGCAGCGGAGGTAGTAGATCTCTCCACGGAATCCCAATAGCACGACGGCGTGGTGGTGGTGGTGGAGTGGAGAATTCTGCAGGGCTTCGCCTAAGCCTGAGCAGAAGGAAGGAGGAGGAGGGAGGCGGCTTGGGGAAAGAGTGGAGGAGAAAGGGGGGTGGCGCCTCCACCCCTCTATATATAGAGGGAGGGGTGCGGCCTAGGGTTCCCACCCCTAGGCCCACCCCTTAGGGCCAGCGCACCAAGGAGGTGGGGGGAGGAGTCCTCCCCCCCAAGTCTCCTCTTTAAATCTCCCTTATCTTATCTTGGTTTTCAAATAAACTCCAAAATATCTTCTAGAACCTTCCGGAACATTCTGAAACCTTCTAGAATCCCCATACAAACACTCCGGAACATTTCCTAACTCAGAAAAAAATCCCCATTATATGAATCTTACTCCCCGGACAATTCCGGAGCTCCTTGTGATGTCCCGAATCCAATCCGAGACTCCGAACAACATTCGGTCTCCAACACACATTCCATATCTACTTAAAACAACTTCGAACCTTAAGTGTGTCACCCTACGGTTCGTGAATATGTAGACATGTCGGAGACACCTCTCCGATCAATAACCATCAGCGGGATCTGGAGATCCATAACGGCTCCCACATACTCAACGATGACTTCGTGATCGATTGAACCATTAACATAAGAAACCAATTCTCTTTGTCTCGCGATACTCTACTTATTCGAGGCTTGATCATCGGTATCTCCATACCTAGTTCTACCTCGTTACTGACAAGTACTCTTTACTCGTTCCGTGATATGTCATCCCTTGTGACCTAGTCACATGCTTGCAAGCTAACTAGATGACATTCCACTGAGAGGGCCCAGAGCATATCTATCCGTCGTATGGATGGACAAATCCCAATCTTGGTCCATGCGCTTCAACACATACTTTCAGAATACCCAACGACACCTTTATGACCACCCAGTTACGAAGCGGTGTTTGATGTCATCAAAGTACCCATCCGGTGATGGTGATTAACACAACCTCATGGTCAAAGGATTAGGTCACTATGCATTTAAAAGCTTATAGAAATACGAACTTAATGACTTGATCTTATGCTACGCTTACTATGGGTGTGTGTCCATCACATCATTCTCCTAATGATATAACCTTGTTATTGATCACATCTAATGTCCATGATCAGGAAACCATGATCATCAATCAATCAACAAGCTAGTTCAACAAGAGGCTTACTAGGGACTCTTTTATGTTTACAAAACACACACGTATCGGTGTTTCCTAATAATACAATTATAGCATGGGATTGAAACATTCATCATAAACACAAAGATATAGTAATAACCACTTTTATTATTGCCTCTTGGGCATATCTCCAACAAGGAGAAGGGGAGAGGAATGCGGGGTGGGGGAATCGAGCAGGGTGGGGACGGGGTTGAAGGCGACGTGTGGGAGCAGGGTGGGTGTGCGACACGTGAGGAGTGCAGCGCTGCGGTGATTGCGTTGCGGAGCGCGCGTAGTGTGTACATGGGCACGGGTGCGGGAATGTGTCGGTCGGCGGCTGCGTGTGGTGTGGTGCAGGTGGGTGGCTCGGCTAGATAGAGTCTGGTCTAGGGTTAGGTTTAGGTCCGGTTAGGTTAGGGTTTAGGGTAGGACTAGAACTAGGATTTTTTTTCTAGGGTAGTAGGGTGCTGCCAGCTGGGCCTTTGTGTTGGGTCCACTACATAGAAAACAAAAAATTCCTACGATGAGAACTACACGCCAAGATCTATTTACTAGGTACAGAGCAACGGGTGGACATACATCCAACGAGAACTTACCCTCAAAGACAAATAGTTTTGTTAACGAGTAGGAACTCGTGGTTGATGTAGTCGTACACTTGCCGATCTCAAGATCGTGAGGAAGTCCGAGCGCTGCAAGTCAGCAGCGCATCCGCACTCACACACACACGTTCAAGCCACCGGATAACCTCCACCTCCTCGCTCCAGCGATCTAGCGGAAGCAGCAACTCCTTCCAGACAAAATGCCACCGGGAACATGTATCTCGCTAATCCGAGACCATGGGGAAATAATTCTAGAGGGGGAGAGAGATCCTTCACAAGGAGGTGTGAGGAAGAAGGATGAAGAGGGGGGCCTTTCATAGGAGGAGGGGGTGCCCCTCCTCTCCATGGCCGGCGCATGGGGGGCTGACTCCTCACCTCCCCCATTCATGTGGTGGTAACCCCTCCACATTAAAATGCCTTTTCACATTCCCCTTTAAAGTCCCTACTTTAAATGCATTAAAATTCTCCAAGTTTAATGCTCTCTCATTTAATAAAACTCTTTTATTAAATTTATTCAGAATTTTGTTAATTACTTTAATTAACAAACATTCACATATAACCCCTTGCAATATTTCAATATCACATGTAGAACCACTTTCTGCAATTTCACCCGAAATAATTTCAGGTTTCTATCGAAACAATTCCTGCGCTTTGCAATTCTTTTGTCTGAAACATATGTGCTCCAAAATGGTGTCCGGTAACTCTTAAGTGTGTCACCCTACGGTTTGCGAATAATGCAAACATGATTGAGACTCCTCTCAGATCAATAATCAGAAGCGGGACCTGGAGGTCCATACTTACTCCTGCATATTCAACGATGACTTCTGTGATCGTGAGAACCTTTAACGCTTGTAATTTAATCCCTTTGTCTCTTGATATAATACATGTACAAGATTCGATCATCGGTATCCAAATACCTAGTTTGATCTCGTTACTGTCATGCACTATTTTCTCGTTCCCGTGATATAATATTCTAGTGATCACATCACTTGCTTGCAAGCTACCTTAATGTGATATCACCGAGAGGGCCCAGAGTATATCTATCCGTCATCGGGATTGACAAATTCCACTCTTGATCCATGAGCCTCAATATAACACCTCCGTAGCACTGAACCCATCTTTATAGTCACCCAGTTACGGTGTGACGTTTGATGTTATCAAGATACTCTTCCGGTGTTAGCAATTAACATGATCTCATGGTCTAAGGATAAAGATTACTTCGTATGATGTTGTAGCAATGTAAACATAATGAATTGATCGTAATGCTATACTTCGGATGAATGTTCATCACATCATTTCACAAATGCTGTGACCTTGTTATTAACAACATCCAATGTCCATGATCAGGAAACCTTGATCATCTTGTTAATCAACAAGCTAGTCCATAAGAGAGGCATAACTAGGAACCCTTTTTGTTTATTAAACACACATGTATTGATGTTTTCGATCAATACAATTATAGCATGCAAAATAAACATCTATCATATATAAGGAATACATAATAACAACTTTATTATTGCCTCTCAGGGCATATTTCCTTCAGTCTCCCACTTTCCCTAGAGACAATAATCTAGTTCACATAGTGATAAATCTAACACCCATGGAGTTCTGGTGTTGATCATGTTTTGCCCTAGGGAGAACTTTAGTCAACGGATCTGCTACATTTAGCTGTGCGGGCTGCACCAACCATCCCCCGGTGAATCGATGCTCCACGATGCCCATCAGGGCCGACGGCGCTGGTCCCAGCTGATTCGCTCGCAACAACTCTTGGGATGGGACGCACCACGTGGTCAACAACGGTAGTGAGATGTGCAATCTCCGCCCCGAGCATGGCCTTGACTGCCTCCAACTCGGTGCCAATCGTCGACTTCACAACAGAGATCTCTGCCTCGACCGATGCCTGAAACGAGTCGAGGGATTCCCCAATCTCCCGGAACTGCTGGTTCGTGTCGGAGATGAAGACCCGCACCGCGTCGAGTACCTCCTTCTTGTTCTCGAGGAAGCGAGTCTCGTAGGCCTCCTTAGACTCCGTCTTGAGCAGCTCGTATAGCAGCTTGGACTCCGGGGCAAGCTGTCCATGGCGTTAGCGAGGCGGCGGAAGGAGAACCGCGTGGCGTGGCCGTGATCTGGAAGGTCCAGGGTTGGATCGAACCTTGCTCTTGATACCAAATGTAAGATCCTTGCCTATTTACTCTCAGTTGCTCACGAATTCTGGAAATATTAGGGATCTAGCCCGATCCTCCCAACCACCCCCGAGCTAGTTCATCATCCACGGCACCGCCGTCCGGTTCGGTTCCTGTTACAAGCCAAGTCCTGCTTTCCCTACTCGGCCTATCTAATAGCACTCCGTCACTCATCTTTTACAAGGCCGTCCTTGGCCCAACTGTAGCCTGCAAGCCAACTAGGAGGTCGCTTCCTTCTGATGGGCCGACTCGTGTTGGGTTCCTTGCCCTTCTCCAGCGCCTTGTTCGGGACCTGATGAAGAGAGCCGTCGTCAGGTAGGTCATGGTCGTTGACAAGAGTACACTTTTCGTCTTAAAATTGAAATAGATGTCCGAAATTTTCTAAATTTGAATATGTCTAGACACTATTTAGTATATAGATACATCTAAATTTATCAAATTTCCGACATCTATTTTGAGATGGAGGGTACATGACATGTTATTAACAAAATAAAAAAAGGATACTATGAAAAAAGAGAAATAAGTGAGTCACTCGTGGATTCGCAAGACATAATTTTTAGAACATCTGGCACGTAGAACATTTTTATTTAAAAGTTGTTTTTAGTTCACATATCTAAACTGTGCTCCCTCCATCCCAAAAAGGACGTCGGAGATTTGTCAAAAATCAGATGTGTTTAGATACATGTAAATCTAGATAAATCTCCAACATTCTTTTTGGACGGACCAAGTAGATAAGAACTCTAAGTTTAACCATACAACAAGTGATCAGCGTGGTGAAATCAACTGTCTCCACGTCGACCGAGAAAACAACCGGGAAAATTGTTGCCAGTGTAGCGCACCTATTATGGGGTGCGGGTGGAGTCACCCCATACCCGTACCCGTTCTCCCCGAGTCTACCCATTACCCGCACCCATACCCGTCAACGGGTGCAAGTTTTTCCCATACCCGTTACCTGACAGGGTTAGTGGGTACCCGCGGGTTAAATTACCCGCATATACGGCACATTAAAATGAACAAAAAATTGTAGAAAACAACATTTAACAATATAATTTATAAGCATCAACACAATAAATTAAGTTCACAAACTCACACATGAAAAGAGGTAATTTAACCGTTTATAAGACCACAAAATACGCATCAAAATAAAGTATGTTATGTTATCTCAATTAATCCTGTAGATAGTAGGCTGGAGTTACGGGAATGGACTATGGCAATAGAGGAAAAAAAGGATGCGCTCAACAATCATTAATATACCCCGGTAAATGGAGATACTAGGCGTCAAATATGTGTGTTGTTTTGGCCTATCGAGATTAATGGGACAAAATAGATTATCTAAGTTAGAATTTTATATCGGAGGTCCACTTGTCAGATATGTAGTTGGGTACACGGGTACATGGGTGTGGGTTGTATGATCCCGTACCCGTACCCGTCACACCCGATGGGTTTAGAATTTACCCATCTATATACCCATGGCTATTTTTCTATCCCAAACCCTTACCCTAATAGGGTTTTTACCCACCGGGTAAATGGGTGATGGGTATCTATTGCCATCCCTACTCAGGTGATAGTCAGCGTGTAGGGTACCGGTCAGAATATTTTTATTCTCCGCGACATGATTTTAATTTATTTTTAAAAACAGATTTGGATGTCGTGTCTTCGCCCCCGCAGCCGCAGGACTTTGAGGACCTCCGCGCCACGTGCCAGGAGGAGGAGGAGCCTGGCCGTGACCGCCGCTTCTTCCGCGTGGCGGAGTGCGAGCGGCGGCGGAGGGAGGAGAGAGGCATTGCCCACCACGATGTCTTCCTACCCACGGACTAGCACCTCAACTGGGAGCGGGTGTATGTGCCGCCCGCATCGAAGGAGGGCAAGGGCATGGAGAAGGAGATAACCCGCCGCATCCGTAAGCTCTTGCCGGCCTTCCGGTACAACCGCTCCTACCAGAACAAGACGTTCTGGAAGCGGTTCCTCGAGTGGGAGCACACGGCGCGGCGTGCGAGCTCCTACCGCGGCGAATTTGATCCGTGGGGGTCCTGCGCCCTCCTCGCCTCCGATCCCGATGATGACAATGCCGTCAACCACTCCGACGCCGACCTCGACATCGTCATCAAAGAGGAAGAGGAGGAGGAGAAGACGGAGTCCGCCGCCGTGCACCTGCCCCCAGAGTACCAGGAGATCCTGGCATGGGGCTACGATGACGATGCCTTCCTCGAGCAGGACATCGCGGCCAGCCTGAAGGAGGAGGTGTTGGGTCCGCAGCATAGAAAACAAAAAATTTCCTACGGTGTGAACTACACGCCAAGATCTATCTACTAGGTACAAAGCAACCGGTGGACATACATCCAACGAGAACTTACCCTCGAAGACAACGAGTTTTGTTAACGAGTAGGAACTCGTGGTTGATGTAGTCGTACACTTGCCGATCTCAAGATCGCAAGGAAGTCCGAGCGCCGCAACTCAGCAGCGCATCCGCACTCGCACACACGTTCAAGCCACCGGACAACCTCCATCTCCTCGCTCTAGCGATCCAGCGGAAGCAGCAACTCCTTCCAGACGAAATGCCACCGGGAACATGTATCTCGCTAATCCGAGACCATGGGAGAATAATTCTAGAGGGGGAGAGAGATCCTTCACAAGGAGGTGTTTCGATGAAGGAGGGAATGGGTGGCCTTTTATAGGAGGAGGAGGGGGGTGCCCCCTCTCTCCATGGCCGGCGCATGGGGTGGGTGACCCCTCACCTCCCCCATTCATGTGGTGGTAACCCCTCTATATTAAAATGCCTCTTCACATTCTCTTTTAAAGTCTCCACTTTAAATGCATTAAATTTCTCCAAATTTAATGCTCTCTCATTTAATAAAACTCTTTTTATTAAATTTATTCAGAATTTTGTTAATTACTTTAATTAACAAACATTCACATATAGCCCCTTGCAATATTTCAATATCACATGCAGAACTGTTGGAGATATGCCCAAGAGGCAATAATAAAAGTGATTATTATTATATCTTTGTGTTTATGATGAATGTTTACATCCCATGCTATAATTTTATTATTAGGAAACACTAATACATGTGTGTTTTGTAAACATATAAGAGTCCCTAGTAAGCCTCTTGTTGAACTAGCTTGTTGATTAATTGATGATCATGGTTTCCTGATCATGGACATTAGGATGTGATTAATAACAAGGTTATATCATTAGGAGAATGATGTGATGGACACACACCCATAGTAAGCGTAACATAAGATCAAGTCATTAAGTTCGTATTGTTGTAAGCTTTCAAATACATAGTAACCTATTCCTTCGACCATGAGGTTATGTTAATCACCATCACCGGATGGATACTTTGATGACATCAAACGTCGCTTCGTAACTGGGTGGTTATAAAAGTGTCATTGGGTATTCTGAAAGTATGTGTTGAAGCGCATGAACCAAGATTGGGATTTGTCCATCCATATGACGGATAGATATGCTCTGGGCCCTCTCGGTGGAATGTCATCTAGTTAGCTTGCAAGCATGTGGCTGGGTCACAAGGGATGACATATCACGGAACGAGTAAAGAGTACTTATCAGTAACGAGGTAGAACTAGGTATGGAGATACCGACGATCAAACCTCAGATAAGTATAGTGTCGCGAGACAAAGGGAATTAGTTTCATATGTAAGTGGTTCAATCGATCGCGAAGTCATCGTTGAGTATGTGGGAGCCATTATGGATCTCCAGGTCCCGCTGATGGTTATTGATAGGAGATGTGTCTCTATCATGTCTACATATTCACGAACCGTAGGGTGACACACTTAAGGTTCGAAGTTGTTTTAAGTAGATATGGAATGTGCGTTAGAGACCGAATGTTGTTCGGAGTCTCGGATTGGATTCGGGACATCACGAGGAGATCCGGAATGGTCCGGAGAATAAGATTCATATATAGGGGATCATTTTCTAAGTTAGGAAATGTTCCGGAGTGTTTGTATGAGGATTCTAGAAGGTTTCGGAATGTTCCGGAAGGTTCTAGGAGATATCTTGGATTTTGCTTGAAAATTAAGATAGGGATCAAGGAGTCCTGGTGGGTGAAGATACGGAGTCGTGGGGGAGGAGGACTCCTCCCCCCACCTCCAATCCGCCGGCCTACAAGGGAGGGGAGTCCTTGTAGGACTCCCCCTCCCTAGGCGCCTCCCTTCTTTAAATAGAGGGGCTCCCTAGGCGCCCCCTCCTCCCCTGCTCCCATAACACCCAATCTCTGCCGCCTCTCTCCTCCACCATCTTCTGCACAGGCATAGGCGAATCCCTGCAGAATTCTCTACTCCACCACCACCACCACGCCGTCGTGCTGCTGGGATTCCGTGGAGAAGATCTACTACCTCCGCTGCTCGCTGGAACGAGGAGCGGAAGGTCTGCTTTGACTCCGCACGTGTGACCGACTGCGGAAGCGCTGCCGAATCGCGGCGCCGGAAGGATCGTCCACTTGACCGACTACGGAAGCGCTGCTGGAACGCGACGCCGGAAGGATCGTCCACATGATCTTGAGATCGACAAGTGATCGACTACATCAACCACGAGATCTAATCTCGTTAACGCTTTCGGATCTACGAGGGTTAGTTCCTATCTATCTCGTTGCTCATGTCTAATAGATTAGATCTTGGCTTTTATCTAGATTAGATCTAGGTTTTGTTCGTTCTTGCGGTAGAAATTTTTTGTTTTCCATGCTACGAACCCATCAAGAACTACTTTCTGCAATTTCACCCGAAACAATTTCCGGTTTCTATTGAAACAATTCCTGTGCTTTGCAATTCTTTTGTCTGAAACATATGTGCTCCAAAATGGTGTCCGGTGACTCTTAAGTGTGCCACCCTACGGTTCGCGAACAATGCAGACATGATCGAGACCCTTCTCCGATCAATAATCAGCAGCGGGACTTGGAGATCCGTACTGACTCCTACACATTCAACGATGACTTCTGTGATCGTGAGAACCTTTAACGCTTGTAACTAAATCCCTTTGTCTCTCGATATATTACATGTCCGATATTCGATCATCGGTATCTCCATACCTAGTTTTATCTCGTTACCGATATGCACTCTTTTCTCGTTCCCGTGATATAACATTCTAGTGATCACATCACTTGCTTGCAAGCTATCTTAATGTGATATCACCGAGAGGGCCCAGAGTATATCTATCCGTCATCTGGATTGACAAATTCCACTCTTGATCCATGAGCCTCAACATAACACCTTCGTAGTACTGAACCCATCTTTATAGTCACCCTGTTACGGTGTGACGTTTGATGTTATCAAGATACTCTTCCGTTGTTAGCAATTAACATGATCTCATGGTCTAAGGATAAAGATTACTTCGTATGATGTTATAGCAATATAAACATAATGACTTGATCGTAATGCTATACTTCGGATGAATGTTCATCACATCATTCCACCAATGGTGTGACCTTGTTATTAACAACATCCAATGTCCATGATTAGGAAACCTTGATCATCTTGTTAATCAACAAGCTAGTCTATAAGAGAGACATATCTAGGAACCCTTTTTTGTTTATTAAACACACATGTATTGATGTTTCCGATCAATACAATTCTAGCATGTAAAATAAACATCTATCATATATAAGGAATATATAATAACAACTTTATTATTGCCTCTCAGGGCATATTTCCTTCAATCTCCCACTTGCACTAGAGACAATAATCTAGTTCACATAGTGATAAATCTAACACCCATGGAGTTCTGGTGTTGATCATGTTTTGCCCTAGGGAGAGCTTTAGTCAACGGATCTACTACATTTAGGTCCGTGTGTACTTTACAAATCTTTATGTCTCCATCCTTGACATGTTCGCGGATGGAGTGAAACCGACGCTTAATATGCTTGAAATTCTTGAAGATCATAGGTTTTCATCCTGAAGAAAGTCCCCACTCGCAAAACAATATCTGTAACAAGGCCATTGCCAAGCACAACCAATTAAGGCCACACCTTAGATTTTCAACCTGCAAGATAAGATAAGGAACTCCTCCTGTGTTGTCACCCCATAAACAGTCGCTGTTGCGAGTCATATATCACACAACCAGTTCCTCGTCGCCACAAAGACTCAAATCACCATCGCTTTTCTGATGTTCCAGCTTTCTTGACATTCTCCGCATCTGATTTCACCATGGATCATCGAAGACATCACACATGATGGTAACAGATATCAGAGCTTCGCAACGCTCCTGCTAAAACCAAACGGCCAGAAAAACGTGGGTATGCCCGACCGAATTCAATCCGATCCAGCAATCTTCAGGCATAGTCGTCCATGGAAGTTCGTCGGCGAAGCCTTCCGGAACTCGCTACTCCAGCCTAGATCATCAAGGATAGGCAAGCAGCAGATCTTCATCTTCGCGCTGAAGGAACCCTAGGACCACCACCTTTATTCGCATGATTCGTAGCCCCCGCGCTACCAACCATCTTCCAGCAAAAGCAGGCATGGAAGGAGATGGAAGCCCAGTGCCTGGCTGCAGAAATCATCGACGAGAATCGCGAGATCCCGGCAACACAAGCCCTGGCTGGCCCCTTTGGCCTAGATCACGGCCCAGCCGCCAAGGACGTGGCCAGATCCAGATCCTGATCGTGGCCCAGAGCGCACACCGGCGATGCCAGGACGACCACACCGGCAGCGCGCCGCCTTCTCCTCATCGCCGCTCCGCTGGAGAGGACCTCAGGACAGGCCATCCTGGCCACGCCGCCCCATGCCCTTTGCCGGCGCCCCACCACCCCCCATGGAACGTCGCCGAGTGGCACCTCTCCTGGCCCACCGTCGATTTGACGGATGGGCGCTGCCACCAGCGGCCGGCGGCAGCTTCAGCCAGGAAGAAGGAGATCGGGGAGGGTGCTTGGGCTCGAGGAGGGGAGATCCTCCAGAGTCGCTGGGGAGGGAAGCGACTCGGGAGGGGAGGGGAGGGTGCATGGGCTAGAGGATGGTCCCAGGATATAAGAGTCGAAGGAGAGTACAGATCGAGTACCCTTTGTTTGTGCCCGCTCGTCGGTGACGAAGCTGTACCCCTCTCTGGCTGTTGATCGGTTTAGTAAGGAAAACTACAGCAAATGCTTTCTCATCAGGTTCAGGTGTCGTACCCAAAACAGAGTTCCAACTAGGCATCACTGAACAGCTTCAGGCTCAAGTATCATCCTTAACAACTTCCAACTGGGCTCTATTTTCGCCGAGTAGAGACACGCTGCAAGGCCAGCCGGTAGGACCGCCTCGTACGTACTGCAGGTTCTGGCGGATGGCTCACGCTAGGACCTCAATTCGCCACCGCTCTCGGCGGGCTGTCCGTCCTTGTCTATGTCCATGGCGGCAGCGGTGAGTGAGAGGATGTCTGGCTGGAGAGCTTCATCCCAGCCAAGTTGTTGTAATGTATCGAGCGCGCGCGTCGTTGACAGCATTGGCAAGGAGCCGGAGCTCATGTTTGCCTTAGTAAGTTTGGTTGCTAATCACTAAGTGACATACAATAGTTAATTACTGGAGACTGGCCAGAGCAGCACGGTCGGGCGATCACTAAGTTAGTACATAGTTATCTCCGCAAATAAAATGTTACTACTCTGATTACTTCAGTCGAGGAAACTGGAGCTAATTTCTATGCACCACGCGTTTGCTACGTACTGTGTGGGACCCTGAACATGGATGAACAAATCCATCTTTTTTGAGCACAAGCAGTTAAAGCTTGTGAGGAGGAGCACTACTTGTGGAATGATTTATAGAGATCTGAAACCAAGTTCAAATGATGGGAAAGTTAGTGCAAGCTGCTGTATGTTTTCTTTTCCTTTGCTTTTGTTCTCCTCTCCTCCTATATAAGCCCAAGAAATCCAGGAGACCCCATCCGCGGAATGGTGCAGGATCTGAACTCACATACTAATAGAAATTCAAAATATGTTGAATGAAGTTACTTCCATTGCTTGGTAGTCTCTCGTGTTATTCACATGAATTTAATATATCAGGGGTGTTGGAGACAGTTTGGTATTGCTTTCTGGCTTTAAGTACCTTTTGGAATTATAATATTTTACTTTTTACGCTCGCAAATAAATATACGAAAACATTTCCTTCATTTTGCTGTAAATTCAGCAATCTTCAACTGCCAAGTTTGTAGTGCTGCATCTGCGCAACTTTTTTTTTTTGCTTCAGAGGAACTTGAACTTATTTCGGACACCCACTTATTTTGTCGGTGTAGCTCCTCTTAAATCATGGCTTCTTTAGCTTATCTGTCAGCTAGTCCTCTAGTCCTCCCCCTTCCCCCATGTGTATTATATGTTGATGTATTTTTTTCCTTTCTAATAAAAATTAATGTCGAGGTTTCCCCTGCAGTTTTTAGTAAAAAAAACCAGACGTGGCCATTTAATATTGTGGAATCGTGTTAAGTTTCTCCATTCTCCGATATTGGCCTGGACTTGCGTGACACATCATGGCATATGTAGTAATATCGTACAAAACCATGTGCTTGATAAATGAATCTAAATGCACTCAGTGTTCCATGTGTTTGTTAGCATGTCCATTTCAGACAGACATTGCTCTTGGATATTTCATTAGAAGGCAAGTTGACGGGTACGGCTGATGCTTCAGTTTTAGTTTCTGTTTCTTCCTTTGTCTAGCCTACAGTATGTCAGCATGTGCTATGTGCGTGATTACACACTGATTTCTTTCCAGGAAGAGTAATTTTTCGTATGAAGAAGACTGGTTTATACTGTGTGGAGGAGCTAGTGATTTTTTTTTCTAGGAAGGCAGCGAGGTTATCCAACATGAGCGTCAGAGGCGATATTAGCTTAGTTGTGCCTTTCTCGTGATGCCATCGATGTTATCGATCTCAGAGGTCATTTGGTTCAAAGAAGATTGGTCGTCGTTGCCCCGGAATAACGGGGTTCTCGCCTAAACTGATTTCTCAAGTCATTAACCTGGGTCCTTACATCTTGATTCTTGGTGTTGTGGCTTCCGACTGATGCTTCAGTTTTAGTTTATCCTGGTTCCAACAGATGCTTTAGTTTCAGTATATGTGTATCTTCTTTTGTCTAGCCTATAGTTTGTCAACATGTATCTTATCTTGTGCGTGGTTATGTGTGCTGCATTGCTGTTTTAGTAGAATAATATTGTAGTAAGCACATAATCCAAAGAGTGAAACAAGAAAGGTTGTTGTGCGTCTCTACACAAAGGTTTAATTCTAGGAAGAGTGATGTTTCCTAGGAAGAACGTGTTGCCGCCGATAGTGAAACAAGAAAGGTTGTGTGTCTCTACATAATAATCCCATTCCAGGAAGACTGATATTTCTTAGGAAGAATGCGTTGCAACCGATAGTGAAACAAGAAAGGACGTTGTCTCCTCTGTGTCAGCGGCAGTGGCTCCCCTGCCCCAAATCCCATATTATTAGCCCTAACACCACTAAGAATCAAGCACTCGCCATCCATCTCCTTGACTGCCTTTTCAAGCACTCTTGATTATCCCTCGAAGCCTTCTCAAGGTCAGTGTATTGTAAATCCTTTAAATTTTCATTGTTCATGATGAATCACCTATTTAGTTTTCTGTGAACCTCAAATAGATTGAGAGCAATACACACTATATACTTTTCGTCAGTTTTGTGGCATGCCTATCCACCAAACAGAATCATTTTATTTGAAACTGTTGTTTTCTAGCGTTTTCGCAAACCACAAGGTTGCTTTAAGATAGTTGTAGGATTATTCTCTTGAGGTTGATAGTTATACTGCATCAGTACATGATATTTTGGCACACACGATTCTAGTCTACAACGGGCGGGGCTGGCATGTAGAGGATGGGTTCAAATAAACCCAATGGATTGTGATAATCTAGACCAAATTTCTATCTAGTACTTTGTTTCATCAACTGTGACCTTATAGTTTTATGAAGATGAACTCCATGCTTAATTTTCCTTGATTCACCTGTCTTTTCATGTGATATTAGCTTCAATGGAATAACAAAAATATGCATAAATTCATATGTTTAAACTTTCTAAGGGATATATTTGCAAACAGATATGGAGAGCGTCTCAAAGAAAACACTATTGCATCAAAGTTCGACATCAAAAAAGCTGGACCTGCATTATCTAAAAGCCATCACAAAAAATTTCTCTAAGGATCAAATACTTGGAAGTGGTGGGTATGGAATTGTTTACAAGGTTAGTATACCTTTTTATATTGTTTCTTGTATAGTTGTTATCTACGGATGTCCAAAAATACAAATATATTATGGGAGTGAAACAGGGCGAGCAAGAAAATGGCGAGGTGGTTGCAGTGAAGAAGCTTACTATGAGTATGGCTGGAATGGATGATAAGAAATTCATGAATGAGGTTGGACATGTTATGGATATATGTCATCCAAATATAGTAAGACTCGAAGGCTACTGTTACCAAATAGAAAGGGAATTAACTTTCTATAACGGACAACGTATTTTGGTGGATGAGGTGTATAGATTGCTATGTTTCGAGTATCTACCTAATGGAAGTCTCGACAAGTATCTTAGTGGTATGATGATATTATGTTCTAACATAATTGCATTCCTTCCTAGAATATCGTTTTCAGTGCTTTTCCTTGCAGATGAATCTTCTGGGCTAGACTGGCACATGCGTTATAATATAATTGTTGGGATCTGCATGGGTTTGTATTGTCTTCATGAGGGCAAAGAAGGTGCACCCATTCTTCATCTGGACCTAAAACCTACCAACATATTGCTAGACAAGAGCATGACACCCAAAATCGCGGACTTTGGCTTGTCAAGGCTCTTCGATGAAGGAAAAACACATACTTTCACCAACAATGTAATTGGATCACGGTAAAAAAAAACTCTTCAAAGATCATTTTACGTTTGAAGATGATGTGAATTGTTTTATGATTTTCTCTTCTAAACACTAGCACTGGTTGTGTTGTGCAGTGGATACATGGCACCTGAATACATCGATAGATCAATTCTCTCAAAAGAGTCTGATATATTTAGCTTAGGTGTTATAATCGTTGAGATAGTGACTGGACATAGGAAGTACCCCGAAAGAACAAGTAGCGGGAAATTTACTGAGGTTTGTGACTTCATATGTGAGGGTTCATTATGAATGATAACTAGTTAATATTATGGAGCACTAACTATTCTAGAAATATTTTAAGTGCCATAGGTACGTGAAAAATGGAGGACAAGATTGCAGAAAACATCAAACAACACATCACTGGAAGAGGAGTGCCAGCAAGTAGATCAATGCATTGAAGTAGGGCTAAAATGCATGGAGAGCGACCCAAAAAGAAGGCCAACTATAAGAGAAATAGTTGCGATCGTTAAAACGATTGAATATTCAGTAGAAAAGGATAGGTTTGTTCTTTGCTCCTTAACAATATTATTTGTTGCATCCGCAAAAGACATATTATGTTAGGTCCTTCTTTTTGGCATCAATGTGCAAAGTTTTATTTCCTTCCTTTTTCTCTGTACAACTCATTTTCCTTTGCTGCCATAGGGCTGAGAAATAAAAGCATGTATGAAATAAAAATATAGAAAATCATGAACATAGTACATACTTTTATTTCATTCCTTTTTGTGACAGTATTACCTGATTTATTTTGCGTTGTTGAACTTTTTGATTGTTGATTATTGTTTATTTCTCAACATAGTTTTGATGGAGAAGGACAAAGCGGGAAATTGATACGTCCAGAATGGCGTGAAACACTGGATATCCTTGTATCAGGTTCATCTGAGCAGGTCATGATGTTATTTGCTAGCATTAGCGTCTCCATGGGCTTTCGTTCATTATTTTCATTGCATGGATTATACTTTTTAATTTTTCAAATTATCATAGTGAAGCTCTTAATTAGTTTTACATATTTGCAAATGCATTTACATATTTAAGTACAACATTCATCTCACATGTCACATGATCTTGAATTTGTACAGTCTGTGAACGCACTGGAAGTTATACGTGATGAGCTAAACAAGTGGATAGATGAAAAATTTTGCGTCCTGCCTGAAACTAAAATTCCTGAATATATCATGGAAGACACTGACAGATTAGTTTCGGGCTTGACTTTGATGGTAAAATGACACTCTTTCGATCGAGGTTATTTATGTATCCCTTGTCACCTCTGATGAATATTGTTTCAGGTTCATAAGACATTTTGTTCAAATATTGCTGGGTCTTCTTCTGGTCAACGCATTTCTACTTTAAATACTCTCTTGCTGGTACACCAATATGCATTTAATCTAATTTCCCCTTACTTTTTTATTAATAGACATTTTGTATAAAAAGATGCTTATGCAACAGACTGTTCAAATCAAACATCTTGTGCGTGCTGTGAAGAAGGGTACTTTAGAAGAACTTCTCACGGAGTTGCAAATACAACTTTTACTTTGGAAAACATATGATGGCTCACAAGTACTTAATGCTTTAAAGGAGGTGATGAGGCAAATCCTGGTACGTAAATTTGTGTTGGTGATATATTTTGTATGCTGGTAGCCCATAATATGTTAATGTTCGCATTTTCAAGCAGAAGAACAGCGACAAAACATCCTTGTTTGTAATTCTAATTAATTTACTACGGCCCTTGGACCCTTCGAGATGGCCATTGGAGCACCTTCCTGCAAAAATTGAAAGCTTTTTAAATAATATTGTGAGCTATTTATTTTCGCTGACGAAGGTATGTGATTTCAAATTTCCACTAATGTATCTCTAAACTATGGGCATGACCTCTGTAGTATGTGTGTCCATTCTACAGGCTCTTGAGGGTACAATTAACGACCTTGACCTTTATCTCATTCTTCAAAGCATTGATGCTTTTCTTGAAGAACTAGGATTGGAAGAGATGTGTAGAGGGTCTGTCTAATGGCCCTGAATTTCATTGTTTCATTAGATGTTCAGTTTTGTACACAAGGAAAAACAGTACATTTTCTTATGCTTACCTTAATCTGTAGGGTTGAAGAACATTACTTGCCAGTAACGGTTCTTATAGCTTTAGTGTCGAAACTTGTAAAGCTTCTGGGTTCAAACATAAAAGGTTACCTACACGCTGAGCATGGGTCAACCGTTCTAGCAGTCATTGAGAAGTTGCTCCAGGTGAAATTTTCCGCCCTGTGAGTAAACGATCTTATTATGCACCTACCTTTCCTTTTTCTTAACAAAATTATTTGGTTGACTCAGGAGTTGGCGGTAGAAGCTACAAACTCAGTACCACCCACAGGCCAAACTTCTCATGTGGGTGATATTGAGCATGGGGGTGATCCATCAACTTCATTGAAGGTACATCACTTCCTTTATCGTTGCATGTTTTGTGAACGAAGTAGAATTATCAAGAAATTTCTTTTTGTCCTTGTTGTTCATCCAGAGAGCCAAGATGCCACATCCCCGGAACCAGGAGGATACAAAACCAAGATGTTGCAGCATTCAATAGTATAAATTCATTCCCACATTATTCTTTGTATGAGAGAATTTTCTCGATATTAATATCATTAATATCATAATGATACCAATTACACCCCACTACACCAATATAATATCCATAGTCTAGCAATCAAGAAAGAACATGGCCAAAAAAAGGTCCGTCGAAGCAATCAGAGGCTCGCAGCAGCAAGACTAGTGGCGACAACACCTAGACTCCGAAAAATTCTCAAAAACAACGCCTCCAAAAGGTAACTGTGCATAAATGTCACCGTCATATGGTCCAACCATCATAATCTGATCATGTGTTTTTTTTGAAACAATCACGGGGGGAGAGAGTCCCCACCTGAATATATTATCTCAACAGAAGAACAACAGTTTTCACGAGCATCGTGACAAGAGGTAGTCACGCCACAAGCTGGCGTGACTTTTTTGGGACTAGTCCTTACAACGATGAGACCATAGAGTGATGTCGTCCACAATTTTTGATATAGTTACATAAGATGATTGATTGACATCTCTGAACACCATGCTGTTTCTAGCGTCCCAAATTTTCCACAGAATAACGAGAGCGATAGACGGCCAGACAGAGGAGTGAAGCCCCACGGGAACGGGAGAGGTCCACAAGTCAGAGAAATCCTGGAAAGCCGGTTGAACATTGATTTTATTCCATACCTCCTGGACGTGTGGACAAATGAAGAAGAGGTGGTCTCGAGTTTCCCTGATGTGGCCACACCTAGGGAAAGTCGCAGAGCCAACAATGGTCTTCTTGTGCAGATTCTCGCGCGTATTGAGCCTGTCCAGGGAGAGAAGCCAGCCAAAGATCTTCACCTTTTGGGGGACGAAGGACTCCCACACGTTGGCTAGGTGGAGGATCTGAAGTTGAGTTGAGAGAGCAGCATAGGCACTCTTAGTAGAGAAGCTAGAGCCGTCGAGCATCGTCCGCTGATCAGCCGTACCTGAAAGCTGCACATCCTGCATCAAGACACGAAGAGACAAGAGCTCGCTAGCAGCGGCCGAGGTTAGCCTGTTACGAAGGTCGGAATCGAGCTCGCCCTGCAGAACCATTGACACTAAAATATATGGTTTAGTATGGTGTGAGAATATGGCGGGGAAAGCAGTAGCTAAGGGCTCCGGAAGGAGCCACCTATCCAGCCAAAAGAAAGTACTTTGGCCATTTCCTACTTTGCATTGTGATATAAGACGAAGAGTAGCAAGGTTTTGCTTGACAATTTTTGCGAGGTAAGTGGTGTTGGAGGAGTGGTGGATGGGGAAAGGCGAGTGGTACAGTAACGAATCCCGCCAAGGAAGGTTGGATGCATGCAAGAAATTGTAAGCAAATTTGAGCAGAAGGGAAACATTTTGAATTTCCAGGTTTTTAACACCTAAACCACCAGCAGTTTTAGGAGTACAAACTTTATCCCACGCTACAAGGCACTGAGCACCCGTACACGTTTCCTCATGAGCCCAAAAGAACGCTCTTTTTTTCTTATTAAGTTTTTCAATGTTTTCCTTAGAGAGAAAAAAGGAGGACATGAGATAGGTAGGGAGACTATCGAGGACGGAAGTGAGGAGAGCGAGTCTCCCCCCTTTGTTTAAGAGGGAGGCGCTCCGGCCAGCAAGATGGAGATCGGTCTTTCCTAGGGCTGGAACAAAAGCAGAGGTGGGTAGTTTTTGTTGGGACAGGGGTAGACCGAGGTAGACTTGGGGGAAGTGGGAAATAGAGGTGCCTAGGGCAGTAGCCATGGAGTCCGCATCTGAATCGGAGACGTGCAGAGGAATGAATGTGGTTTTATGGAAGTTGATCCCTAAGCCGGTAGCGGTCGCGAAGTCATCGAGAATGGAGCGAAGATGTGCGGCAGCAGCAGGTGTTGCCTTAGCGAGAATGAGGGTGTCGTCAGCGTATTGAAGAACAGGGCAGGGTAGACTAGAGGTGATGGGGTGGGCGAGGATGCCATCATCGCAAGCATGCAGGATGAGCTTCTGCAGCACATCGGCAACCGTGTTGAAGAGGAATGGGGATAGCGGGTCACCTTGGCGCAAACCATTTTTGCAGTTAATCCATGGTCCAGGGATGCCATTGAGGAGAATGGTGGTTTTACCAGAGGTTAGGATGTCCCTAATCCATCGACAAAACCTAGGAGGAAAACCCCTATGTTCGAGGATGGCAAGGAGGGAGTCCCACTTGACGGAGTCGAAAGCTTTTTTGAAGTCTAGCTTGATGACGATGGTGGGGGCTTTTGACTTGTGACAGCAGTTTAGAAGATCGGCGGCATACACAAAATTATCGGAAATACACCGGCCCGAGATGAAGCCTGATTGGTCTTGGCTAACTAGGAGCGGCATGAGGGGTTTTAGTCTATTAGTGAGCACTTTAGCAATCCCTTTGATAGGGCAGTTTTGTAGGGATATTGGGCGGAAGGCATCGGCTGTGCGAGCCGCCTCAGTCTTGGGGAGAAGAACAATGTAGGCCCGGTTGATGCTAGCAGTGTCAGTGCGATGATTATAGAAGTCATCAAAGAGGCACTGAATAGACGTTTTAACTGTGTTCCAACATTTTCGGTAGAACCCAGGGCCAAAGCCATCAGGACCTGGGCTAGCAGAGAGATTCATGTCGTGGAAGGCGTCAAATATTTCTTGGTCGGAGAAAGGTGCGTCGAGATGGCGGAGTTGAGGGATAGAGTTGGGATAGATTGTTTGGAGAGAGAAATTCCAGGAGGTAGGCGGAGTAGTTCCAAGAAGGTTGGTGTAGAAGTCAGTGAAGATGGTCATCTTTTGTTCATGCGAGAAGAATTCTATGTCATTAGAAACGAGGACCGATATTTTATTACGGCGCAGACGGTTAGAGGCACAGGCATGGAAATATTTTCTATTTTCATCCACCTCAATAGCAGCTTTAATTTTGCTTCTTTGCTTCCAAGAAGCAACTTTGGCCCTAATAGTACGTTGGAGGATATTAATAGTAGTTTTCCTAAGAACAATCTTGTTTGGAGAGAGGTCCCATATTTCCTCAATGTGGTCAAGAATGGCAATAACAATTTTGCAGTCCGTCTCTTGAGTTTGTAAAGGGAGCAGAGATTTGCGCCTAGATTTAAGAGCGGATCGAGTTTTCTTGATGGCGGCAACGATGGAATTCGCACCGTTAGAGAGCTGGCGGGCCGAGTTCCAAGAATTTGCCACCAACGTCCGGCAGGCCAGATGGGAGGCCCACGCATTTTCAAACCTAAAGATGGCGGGGCGAGGAACATAAGTGGAGATGGAGACGATGAGAGGGACATGATCTGAAATAAATCTCGTGATGGATGAGACAAACGTGTTGGGGAAGACTGAGTCCCAAGCTAAATTAATGAAAACAAGATCGATTCTTTCAAGGGTCGGAGAGGCCCGGTTATTAGTCCAGGTAAATTGTCGATCGAGAAGAGGCAGCTCAATGAGAGAAAGCTGGTCAATGTATTCGTTAAACATGGAAGCTTCAGCAAAGGTCCAATCTCCAAACAATTCCTTCAACAAAGAAAATGAGAGGGAAGACACCATTGCCAGGAAAACCACCGAAGGTCAGAAGCATTTTCACCGCGAATAACTAAGAACGCCAAGAACAAAGTATGCCTATGTCGTTGCCCCCAATCATCGTGATGACATCTACAACATGCCCCCGACACACATACTTCTCCTGATCAGACCAATCCAATCTTCTTACATCACCGCCATCACCGGGATAAACCACTCAATATGAACATGGAGATCCTCTCTCTTTGATCCATGTTGACATGCCCACCTCCATTAGCAGCATGGATATTCTGATGTGGTAGCACCACCACTGGAAGCTCATCACGCTGATCCCCAATGCACACAATCGTATGCATGTCGAGCTCTCAGGGGGACTTGGGACCAGACAGGGTACATCTTCGGACAATCGTTACATGCATCACAACCCTTGCCTCTGTCACTAGTAATAACAATGGGTAGAGGAACATGCGCCTTGCTGGATTGCGATTGAACGCCACGATCCATGTCGGATCAACATCATGATCGTGGCAGATCAAATCAAGATCAAAACTAGGGATCCGAGAAATTTCTACGGCAAGAGGAAACAGAGAATGCCCTGCCCTGCCATCTGCCGTCAGACGACCTCTTTTAGTGACAACGAGGGTAGGGGAGGAAAATAGGGCCCAATAACGGTGGGGAAGATGGGTTCTCCATGTCCCCCAGGAGGAGGATGCGGATTTCAGCAAATCCACTATGAGAGCTTGATCTCTTTGTATGAGAGATAGATATATTACCTACAATTTACCAATATATCAATTTGGATAGTTGAGAGCTTAGATTTGAGCTTGTTTATCCTTGTCAGTTAGGCATACCTAGAAGTTTTTCATTCGGAGCATGTACACACACGCTCTCGATATTAAGTTTTACTAGATGGACACGCGTGCTTCGCCGCGCCGTATGCATGGCGTCGTCACACAATGTGACCGTTATGGCACACTAACTGGCACTTTAGTTTGTGACACCCCTGAGAAAAACGTATGTGTTTCTAGTGTCTTTATCCATGAGACACTCAGGCCCTTCTTTAGCAGACGGGCCTTCTCGATCTCTTCCTGCTTCTCACCATAGGTGGTCGGCTAGCCATCCGGAGAATAAAGTATGACTTATTTAACACCGCTCCGTTATTTATTGATGGATGTCAAACTATTAAAGTTCAGTGCAACACATAAGAAATGACTTCTTTTGGGTATCGACAAAAGCATATCATGTTGGCCCTTACTTGAGGATACATTCGATTTAACTACTCATGTCTTCAAGACTTCAAGAACTATAGGATAGATTTAATAACCATTTTAGATTTTGGCACGAGACCTAATTTTTTTCCAACTTTGCCGTGTGTTAGACCTTCTCTGCTACCTCCCGCATGGTTGGGCGCCTGATGGTGTCTTCAATAGAGGTGATTGCGCGACACCTAGCACTCGGGTGTCTACATCCTTCTGTCGATATCACCAGCCGTGTCATAGTGGCTGCCTAGGTCGATTCCCTGGCGATTGCTGAAGGGAAACTCAACGTCTACAAGAGGTGCGTCAACTACCAATCTTATGAGCATATCCAACATTTGCACTAAAGGAGTGCATGCCTTTTTGGTTTTTGGGCGCCATTTTAGCAGTTTTAGTGTGTGCGTGTGATGTGCTCGTCGTTCGATGTAGAGCTCGTTGGGAACCCTAAGAGGAAGGTACGATGAGCACAACAACAAGTTTTCCCTCAGTTATGAAACCAAGGTTTAATCGAACCAGTAGGAGCAAGGAAAGACCCCAAAGGTGTTACTAGCTGAGCTTTGGCAGAGCGCACTACTGGTGCTAGTAGCAACGTGGAGACATGCACAACACAACCACAGAACTTTGTCCCCAACTTGCGATGAGGTTGTCAATCTCACCGTGTTTTGCAGAAAACAAAGGATTAAACGTATCGAATGGAAAGAAGTAAAAGTTTGCAGAAAGTAAACACAAAGCAGTAAAAGATTGTAGATTGTATATAAAAGACAAGGACCGGGATCCATAGTTCACTAGAGGTGGATCTCCTTAAGATAGATAACATGCTGGGTGAACAAATTACAGCGGGGCAATTGACAAACACCGAGAAAGCAATACATGCATATACTAATCATCTTGACTCCTTTGAGACTTGATTGGGCATTACAACATAATACATAGACCGCCATCCAACTGCATCTATGACTAATAATCCACCTTCAGGTTATCATCCGAACCCCCTTCAGTATTAAGTTGCAAGCAACAGATTATTGCTTTACGAACTGCGTGTAAAGTAAACAATACGATTGTTCTATGAACAAAGGATTGTTGTTTTCTCCCTAGTAGCAACAACACATCTAGTACCTTAGAGATTTCTGTCACTTCCCCAGATTATCAGAGGCATGAACCCACTATCGAGCATAAATACTAACTCTTGGAGTTGCTAGCATCTACTTGGCCAAGATAGCTACTAACAACGGAAAGCATGCAAGATCACAAATAACAAAGACATGATAGAATCAATAATCAATCTGAAATAGCATCTCAATATCCATCGGATCCCCCCAAACACAACATGCAGAATTACAAATAGATGATCTTGATCATGAACGGAGCTCACAAGATCTAAACATGAAAGCACAAAGGAGAAGAACCAGCCATCTAGCTACTACATGGATCCGTAGTCCAAGGATCGACTACTCACGCATCACACCGGAGGCTTGCATGGTGATGAAGAAGGCCTCCAGGGTGAATTCCCCTCTCCGGCAGGGTGCCAGGAAGAGCTTCAGATCCCTCCCGATCTAGGGATGGAGATGACGGCGGCTACAGACTCTTTCGTGGATTTTTGATCGGGTACTTAGGGTTTTCGTCCTGAGGGCATCTTATAGTCGGAAGGGGAGGCCGAGGGGGTGCCTGGGCAGGCCACACCACCCCTTGGCGTGGGCCAGGCCTGGCCACGCGGCCAGGTGTTGTGGCCTCCCTCTGGCCCCTCTCCGTCTCGTATTCTGGCACTTGATGACATCTGGAAAAATAGGCACTTTGGCTTTTGTCCCGTCCAAATCCGAGAATATTCATTTTCTGACTTTCCTGGAACCAAAAACAGCAGAAAACAGGCAGCTGGCACTTAGACTCTTGTTAATAGGTTAGTCCAAGAAATCATATGAAAAGTACTCCAAAGTTGGAACAAAACACAAGAAAGTGGGTAAAACCAAGCATGTAACATCAAAAATTATAGATACATTTGCAATGTATCAACGTCCCCAAGCTTAACTCCTTCTCGTCCTCGAGTAGGTAAGTGATAAAAAGAAAGAATAATTTTTGAGGTGACATGCACCATCAAAGACTTGATCAAAGTATTTGCAAAACATTCAAAGCTGGGATCATAGTACTTCAATCATAACATGAAAGACAAAGTTCTAGCAATAAGCAAAGAAACTATGATGCAACATGAAAATGCATAAACAAAATATTCATGAATAACAATGCTTTGCAAGACGTTTGTTTGTTTCACATAAAGAAAACATAGCATAGTAGTATTCAGCTTGTCCCTCAATAGAGTAGCAAATATAAATGCATATGACACCTTCAAAGTTCATAAGAGTGACTAGATACAATAGTTTAAAACAAGCAATAACAAGTTATGCATCAATCAACTAGTCTTGGGACAATGCACATAGAACTAAGAATGTCCACTATGCTCTCAAAGTAGGTGCATAAAGATAAAAGGTGGAGACTCAATATAATGGTGGAAGAAAGGCCTTTTGTAAAAGGAAGTAGGGATTCAAGTCTCATAAAGAGCTTCAAAAAATTATGGTACTTGTTGTTTCTAGCTCTCATTGCCCCTATCATAAGCATCTTGAAGGTGATTAAGGTTAAAGTGACACAACTAAGAGGATATGCTTGACAAGTTATAAACCGAAATCTCATGCCCCTTACTTACGAAGACCGATCCTCATGCTACTCAACTTTAGTCACGAGTAAGCTCTTGTCATTGTAAGTATATGTGTATCATTAAGAACCGCCAACGGGGTACCCCTTGCACATGATACGGGAGCTTTCCCATAATCAAAATGACAAGGCAAGCAGATAATGAGCATCTCAGTGATCTTTTTATTTGCTATTTGCATAGATTTTTATTGAGGATGCTTCATCGAGTGCTCATTATGGTGAAGCTGCAAGTTTCCACCATGATTAGGCATGGTTAGGCTAGCGGCCCAGGCGTTTCTCTAACACACATACAAACTCCATGATCTTACAAGTTCCACTTTTATTTCACACCGCCGGGATCCGTAAGCAAAAGAACATGATATCAACGGGGTACAAAGTACAAGTGCAATATTGAAAGAGTTCCCCATGGTACATGGTTCTGCTAATTTCAACTTATAAAGCGCAAGCATATACGCAAAAAAGAAGGACCCAATGGTTCAAGTTTATCAGAGGCAATAAAGTAAAGTGTGCCATCAAGTTCGTGAGAGCTTTAATCACTAGTTTTCTCATAACAAGTGGAAGGTAAACAAAAGCATGAATATACTTGGAATAGCATAAGCTAGTAGGTAGGTATGGTGGACTCTTTGGAATAACTTGGTTTAGGGAGTTGGATGCATGAGTGGAACTCATACTTTGTTGTGGAGGCTAGTAAAAGACTGGGAGCGACAAACTAAGAGAGCAATAATGGCCATAATCATGCAGAGCAACAAAACATCATTGATCAAAGCATAAAGTGATACTACAAGTTGAAAACTAAAGGATCATAAAGGCTATGGTGACTTTGGATAGTCATAACATGGTGTGAGCATGCGCCAAGTCAACCCAAATAAAGCATCAAAGGAGAATACCACTATACTATGCTTTAATGTGCTAAAACAACGCATGATTCATCCAAGACACATTAAGCAATCTCAATTGTTTATAACAAGTCATGCTACAGCAAAGAATACTAAGCATAAAGCCAAAACAATATCAAGCATGGCATGACAAAGCATAGGCCACAGTCAAAAACGAGCTCTTTTTACCACATAAGTATGAACTTTCCTACTCTTTTCCAAACCAAACCAAACTATTTGCAAACCAATGTATGAAAGAGGGGGTCCAACCAATTTATTCAGAAAACTAAGCCAACCAAGCAAACTAAAAACCAAAACGAAAATGAAAAAGAAGACGCTCTAAGAAAAACACAATTGTGCATGAAACAATAAAAATGAAGCGTTTGGAAGAAACCTAGGATTTTTATTGATGAAGAAGGGGATGCCTTGGGCATCCCCAAGCTTTTATGCTTGTACTTCTTGGATATTTCTTGGGGTGACACGCGTGGCATCCCCAAGCTTGAGCTTTAGTCCATCCTTCATCTCATTTACTCATTCCTTTCATACACCTGAAATTTTTCCTTCATACAAAACTTCACACAATCTCATTAGCAACATTAGTGCACTTAAGATAAATAAGTCTTAAGGTTCAGTTCTAACACCAAATAAACTTCCATTAGAACACTAGCTACTGTAGCACTTCCCTCAAAAAGCTCAATTCCCCAAAAGAACTCAAGAAGGAACTAAGAAGAAGCAAATGCAGAAAATGGCAGAAACCTGTCTAAACAGACCAACAAGTAAATACGAATTTTTTCGAAGACCCTCTGTTGCTCAAATAAAAAAGTGTTGAACTAACTAAAGTTAGATAACATCCTGGGGCAGAACCAAAAAACATTACATCTCAATCCGACATATAGAGCTCTCTCACGGATTTTTACGGTGAAGCACAGAAATCTGTTTCGGGACAGCAACTTTCCCAATCATTACTTCACTCTCATTAGAGGTTACTCTTGGCACAAAAAGCAAATAAAAAGGATAAGGAGAGGTTATTACAGAGGTAATAACTTCCAAGACTCATCTACAACTTTTGGGTTATCTCCCAATAAGTACTTTTCTTTAACGCCTTTAAGTTAGGCATAAGAAGCAAAGAAAGAATTAAGTGTTCTCAAATGAAGAAGCATTAAGACCAAATTTTGTTTTCATAGGAGAAGCAAAAGAAATCTTTTCTCTCTTTTTAGAGAAGTGCTCTATACCTTTCTTGAGTGGGAGTTGATATTTAATGGTGCCTTCTTTCATATCAATGATGGCACCAACAGTTCTAAGAAAAGGTCTTCTCAAAGTAATAGGACAAGAAGCATTGTATTCAACATCCAAAACATAGAAATCAACGGGGACATAGGAATCGTTAACCATAATAAGAACATCATTAAGACTCCCCATGAGTTTCTTTTTAGCATTAGCATCAAGTGGGACATTCAAATAACAATCTTCAAGGGGAGGCAAATCAAGCATATCATAAATCCTTCTAGGCATAATAGAAACACTACTATCAAGATCACACAAAGCTTTGAAATCAAAGTCATTCACTTTCATATTAATGATGGGTTCCCAACCATCTTATTGTTTTATAGGAATAGAAGCTTTATGTTTCATCTTTTCTTCTTTAATCTTTATGAGAGCATTAGTAATGTGTTTTGTAAAAGCCATGTTCATAGCACTAGCATTAGGACTTTTAGCAACCTTTTGTAGGAACTTAATAACTTCAGAGATATTGCAACCATCAAGATCAAAATCAACTTTATCATCTAAAGTAGTAGAACTATTACTAGCCTCAACACTAGTGGTGGTGATAGTAGAAACACTAATGTTTCTAGAAATTTCATCTTCTCTTTCCCACTTAGCATGTAATTCATCTAATAGTCTAACATTTTCATCAATTCTTACTTGTATGGCATTAGTAGTTGCAAAGGGATTCTCATTAGTTTCAGGTTTAGCAGCCATTTTATTAATCAGTGAAGATTGAGCTTCAGACAAAGATGATATATTTCTTTTAGCATTAGAGAGTTTCAATTGTAAACTAGGAATTTCCCTATTTAGACTCTCAAGTTGATGGCTAATGTTCTTCAAAATGATAGATTGTTCCTCCATAGTTTTAGTAAATAGTTTATTTTGCTCATATTGCATTTGCATGAAGTTTTTAGTGGCTCTTTCAACTTCTAAAATTCTTCCTTCACTAGGTAATTCAGGTTTACCATTATAGCCATAAGTATTACTAGGAGGGTAGGGCCTATAATTGTTGTTACCAAAATTGTTCCTATAAGCATTATTACCATAAGCATTGTTGCCAAAATTGTTATTTCTTATGAAGTTCACATCAACTTGCTCTTCTTGAGAAACCAAAGAGGCTAAAGGAACATTATTTGGATCAATATGGGCTTTTCCATTAACAAGCATAGACATAATAATATCAATCTTATCACTCAAGGAGGAGGTTTCCTCAACATAATTTACCTTCTTACCTTGTGGAGCTCTCTCAGTATGCCATTCAGAATAATTAACCATCATATTGTCCAAAAGTTTTGTTGTAGCACCCAAAGTGATGGTCATAAAGGTACCTCCAGCAGCAGAATCCAATAGGTTCCTTGAAGAATAGTTCAATCCTGCATAAAAAGTTTGGATGATCATCCAAGCAGTCAGTCCATGAGTGGGACAATTCTTTACCAAAGATTTCATTCTTTCCCAAGCTTGAGCAACATGCTCATTATAAAGTTGTTTAAACTTCATTATTTCACTTCACATGGATATAATCTTAGCAGGAGGATAGTATTTTCCAATAAAAGCATCTTCTCATTTAGTCCAAGAATCAATACTATTCCTAGTTAAGGAATTCAACCATTCTTTAGCTTTTCCTCTCAAAGAGAAATCAAACAATTTCAGTTTAATAATATCACCATCTATATCCCTATGCTTTTGCATCTCACAAAGTTCAACAAAGTTATTCAGATGGGAAGCAGCAACTTCATTACCAATACCAGAAAATTGCTCTCTCATAACAAGATTGAGTAAAGCATGTTTTATCTCAAAGAAAGTATTTTCAGCCACAGGTGGAGCAATAGGTGTGCTCATAAAATCATTGTTGTTGGTGCTAGTGAAGTCACACAACTTAGTGTTTTCAAGATTAGTCATTTTTTTGGGTTTTCAAATAAGAAAGCAAACTTGCAAAACAATTTTTTGTGTGTCTTTGATAAAGAAACAAGCAAACAAAGCAAAAATAAAACTAAGCAAAACAAAAACAACAAAGTAAAGAGATTGGTTATGAGGGACTCCCCTTGTGAAGATGTCCTTGACTACCCGGCAACGGTGCCAGAAAATCTTGATGTGCTCGTCGTTCAACGTAGAGCTCGTTGGGAACCCCAAGAGGAAGGTACGATAAGCAC
The DNA here is from genome assembly GCA_910589775.1 of Avena eriantha. NCBI lineage: Eukaryota > Viridiplantae > Streptophyta > Magnoliopsida > Poales > Poaceae > Avena > Avena eriantha. Next base: position 435,654,782 of record OU342740.1, on the reverse strand, counting down.
AACAACAAGTTTTCCCTCAGTTATGAAACCAAGGTTTAATCGAACCAGTAGGAGCAAGGAAACACCCCAAAGGTGTTACTAGCTGAGCTTTGGCAGGGCGCACTACCGGTGCTAGTAGCAACGTGGAGACCTGCACAACACAACCACAGAACTTTGTCCCCAACTTGCGATGAGGTTGTCAATCTCACCATGTTTTGCGGAAAACAAAGGATTAAACGTATCGAATGGAAAGAAGTAAAAGTTTGCAGAAAGTAAACACAAAGCAGTAAAAGATTGTAGAATGTATGTAAAAGACAAGGACCGGGATCCATAGTTCACTAGAGGTGGCTCTCCTTAAGATAGATAACATGTTGGGTGAACAAATTACAGCGGGGCAATTGACAAACATCGACAAAGCAATACATGCATATACTGATCATCTTGACTCCTTTGAGACTTTATTGGGCATTACAACATAATACATAGACCGCCATCCAACTGCATCTATGACTAATAATCCACCTTCAGGTTATCATCTGAACCCCCTCCAGTATTAAGTTGCAAGCAACAGATTATTGCTTTATGAACTGCGTGTAAAGTAAACAATACGATTGTTCTATGAACAAAGGATTGTTGTTTTCTCCCTAGTAGCAACAACACATCTAGAGGCAAGAACCCACTATCGAGCATAAATACTAACTCTTGGAGTTGCTAGCATCTACTTGGCCAAGATAGCTACTAACAACGGAAAGCATGCAAGATCACAAATAACAAAGACATGATAGAATCAATAATCAATCTGAAATAGCATCTCAATATCCACCGGATCCCCGCAAACACAACATGCAGAATTACAAATAGATGATCTTGATCATGAACGGAGCTCACAAGATCTAAACATGAAAGCACAAAGGAGGAGAACCAGCCATCTAGCACTACATGGATCCGTAGTCCAAGGATGAACTACTCATGCATCACACCGGAGGCTTGCATGGTGATGAAGAAGGCCTCCAGGATGAATTCCCCTCTCCGGCAGGGTGCCGGGAAGAGCTTCAGATCCCTCCCGATCTAGGGATGGAGATGACGGTGGCTACAGACTCTTTCGTGGATTTTTGATTGCGTACTTAGGGTTTTCGTCCCAAGGGCATCTTATAGTCGGAACGGGAGGCCGAGGGGGTACCTGGGCTGGCCACACCACCCCTTGGCGCGGGTCAGGCCTGGCCGCGCGGCCAGGTGGTGTGGCCGCCCTCTGGCCCCTCTCCGTCTCGTATTCTGGCACTTGATGACATCCGGAAATAGGCACTTTGGCTTTATTCCCGTCCAATTCCGAGAATATTCTTTTTCCGACTTTCCTGGAACCAAAAACAGCAAAAAACAGGCAGCTGGCACTATGGCTCTTGTTAATAGGTTAGTCCAAGAAATCATATGAAAAGTACTCCAAAGTTGGAACAAAACACAAGAAAGTGGATAAAACCAAGCATGGAACATCAAAAATTATAGATACATTTGCAATGTATCAGCGTGCAGCATTTCCAGGCGCACTAAAATACAACGCGCTACAGGTAACAGTTTTCCAGACGTACTAAAATAAGCTGCGACTAACTGCCGCTTGCCAATATCAAACACATCTCAACTTGCCAATATCAAACAAAAGTGATGAACATATAAATCTAACTCCAAACACACATATAAATTCAAGATCATGACTTGATCATCATAGCATAGTTCAAATCCATGGCATTGTTCAAAATCATAGCATAATTCGACATAACAAAGTTCTTCGTAATTGAAGTTCACACGAACACATCAAACATCTCAACATCAATGCTTACGATCATCATGCCTTGTCCTGTCCATGGCATTTTCATCTTGTGCTTCATCATCAATGGAAACTTGGATGGTGTTGGTAGTATTGTAGGAGCACGTGCAATCACCCATGGAAGCTCCAAAACAACCATTCATGGGAGGCATGAGAGATACCATGATATCCATGAATCCACCAATTTAGCTCCCATGCCACCCATTATAGATTATATGCCTTAATGCCACCCAAAGGTGATCCCATCTCGCCAATGTCACCCACTATAGCTCCCATGGGTGCGCCCATGCCTCTAATGCCTCCCATAGGTGAACCCATGCCTCCCAAATAGGTGCACCCATGCCTCCAATGCCACCTATAGGTGCTCCCGTGCCGATCATGCCTCCCATAGGTGGAATCATTCCACCCATGCCTCCCATAGGTTCTCCACGCCACCCATGTATCCTCCAATGTTAGCACATCACATGTATCCATTCACATAACTTCCCATCATTCTATTTTGAGCCAAGACTTGATTAGGATAGAGGTTGATGTATTCCATTTTTCCTTTCATCGAGGTTGGTTGTGTCTATAAATAAGAGATTTTTCTCATGCTCCATGATACAGATAGTTTCTTCGATAACAATTTCTTCTCCTCTACGGCAACCCTCCTCTCCTCGGCCACAACACTCCTCTCCTCGCCCACCAACCTCTCCTCTATTTATTTGTTCCCCAAAAAACTTCCACTCCTCAAAATATTCCTTTCTTGCACTCACAATAGCGTCCAGTGACTTCTTTATGCCATCATCTCTAGTCTACTACCCTTTTTCTTTTGCTTGTTTCCTTCCTATCGGTCTTCTTGTTATTTTTGCGACCGAGTTTAGAGAAGGGCTTCTCTTTCCATCATCGCTTGATGCTTCATTGTCATCAACTATTGTTGCCTCCATAGTTGACTTCTAGGATCTGTTTGGCACTTCCAACACATCATGTTCTTACATTTTTCTTCATTCTCTAGCTCCTTATAATAATGGGCCAATATGAATGGCCTTCCTTGAACCATCTTGCCCTTCTTCGTCGTCTTTGGATATCCATTGAATAATATTTGGGCAATGTTGAGCTACATGAACCAAAATAAAGAGAAAATTAGTCATGGACAATAATAAATTGAACAAAGTAGCCACACAGAAGATAAAAATGTCATAAAAGAATACAACGTACCCTATCTCTATCATTTGTTCCACTTGGGTTTATTCGTTCAACATTTTCCAATGTCGCCGCCCACCTTTGACAATTCAATGAAATTGGAGACCAATGGGAATGAAGAGATATATCCATCCACCAAATTCGACTTTAGTTGTATGTACCGAAGTACTCCTTCATCCTAACCCAATAGGTTTTGATGACCCACAGGTATAGGGGGTGTATCGCAGTATTTTCGAGGGAAGTGAAATCCAATTTATTGATTCGACACAAGGGGAGCCAAGGAATATTTATAAGCCTTAACAACTGAGTTGTCAATTCAGCTGCACCTGGAAACAATCTTGCTCACAGCAGTTTATCAGTAGCAACAGTTTTGTAGTAGGAATAGCAAAGTAGCAGCAGTAGTAAAGTAAAGACAGCAGTAACAAAAGCAATAAATAGTAGGATTCGAGTGCGGTAGGCATATGGATGGATGGACGGGCGTTGCATGGACAAGACAATTCACATAGCAATCAGAACATAGGGCAGTTGCAGATAAATAAGATAAAGCATCCAAATACTAGACAATCCTAGGCATGTGTTCCATATATAGTCATACGTGCTCGCAATGAGAACTTGCACAACATCTTTTGTCCTGCCAGCCCATTTGCAGCGGGGCCTCAAGGGAACTACTGGCAATTAAGGTGCTCCTTTTAATAGAGCACCGGAGCAAAGCATTAACACTCTATGAACACATGTGATCCTCACATCAAAGCCATTCCCTCTGGTTATCCCGATTTCTGTCACTTCGGGGCCATTGGTTCCTGACAACAACGTGTGTATACAACTTGCAGATAAGACCATAAACAATACTATCATAATGAATCAATAACATGTTCAGATCTGAAATCATGGCGCTCGGGCCCTAGTGACAAGCATTAAGCATAACAAGTCGCAACAAAGTCATAAAGGACTAATAAAAGATACTAGGCACCATGCCCTAACAATCTCATGCCATTACATGAACGATCTCATCCAATCCCTACCATCCCCATAGCCTACAGCGGGGGATTACTCACTCATAGATGGGGGAAACATGGATGGTCGATGGAGAAGCAATGGTGATGATGATGGCGATGATCTCCTCCAATTCCCCGTCCCGGCGGGGTGCCAGAACGGAGTTTCTGGTGCTGTTTCGTGGAATTTGGTGGTGACGGTGGAACGGAACTCCTTCTTGAAAAACGTCGAACCCTCCCGAAGTTTTTAGGTCAGAAGGCTCCTTATAGGCGAAGAGAGAGGCCGAGGGGGTGCCTGGGGGGCCCACACCACCCCCTGGCGTGACCTGGCTTGGCCCGCACCACCAGGTGGTGTGGCCACCCCCTGGCTCTTCTCCGCCTCGTATTCTGGCTCCTGGAGTCTTCGGGTGAAATAGGATTTTTGGCATATTTTCCGGGATTTTTCGTGTTAGTTGATTTTCTGCAAAAAAAGTAGACACCAAGACAATTCTGTTGAAAACAGCGTCAGTCCGTGTTAGTTGCATCCAAATCACACAAGTTTAGAGGAGAAACAATAGCAAAAGTGTTCGGGAAAGTAGATACGTTTTGGACGTATCAACTCCCCCCAAGCTTAGCTAATTGCTTGTCCTCAAGCAATTCAGTTGAAAACTGAGTGCGATAAAAGAACTTTCACGAACACATTTGCTTCATATGATGTAAATATTATCAACAATGTGATCAACTACTTAGACAATTCATAATAAAGAGTATGCAACGAAGTCTACTTAATAGTCATTGCAAGCCATGAAGAGATTCCAACTCAAAAATATTAAGTAGCATGAGGGACAAACATAAGCTACATTACAATGCTCATAAAAAGCTATGATAGAGTGGTATCTCGCTTGCCTTTGATTATGAATGTCAGGGCACCTCTGAAGTTCAAGTGCTGACTAGAAGTAAAGATATCAAGGATTCAAGCATCAAAGTCATAACAGAAATAATCAAGTAATGGGACAAACACAAAGAATGACAACTATGCTCTCAAGAAAGTGCTCAAAGAATATGTGGAGACTCAACAAGTAGAAGAAAAGGTTTCGAATAATTTGAAAGGCTTCCAAATGCTGAAAGTATGGTACTCATTAGCTTTGAGCTCTCATTTCCCCTATCATAAGCATCTTTAATGTGGTTAAGGTGAAAGTGACACAACTAAGAGGATATGCTTGACAAGTTATAAATCGAAGTCTCATGCCCCTTACTTACGAAGACCGATCCTCATGCTACTCAACTTCAGTCACAAGTAAGCTCTTGTCATTGTAAGTATATACGTATCATAGGGAACCTCCAACAGGGTACCCCTTGCACATGACATGGGAGCTATCCCATAATCAAACTGACAAGGCAAGCAGACAATGAGCATCTCAGCGATCTTTTTATTTACTATGTGCATAGATTTTTATTGAGGATGCTTCATAGAATGCTCATTATGGTTATGCTACAAGTTTCCACCATGATTAGGCATGGCTTAGGCTAGCGGCCCAGGCGTTTCTCTAAGATACATATAAAGTCCATGATCTTACAAGTTCCACTTTTATTTCACACCGCCGGGATCCATAAGCAAAATAACATGATATCAACTAGGTACTAAGTACCAATGAAGTGTTGAAAGCGGTCCCCATGATACATGGTTCTGCTAACTTCAACTCATAAAGCGCAATCATATACGCAACAAAGAAGGACACAATGGTTCAGGTTTATTAAGTGCAAGAAAATAAAGTGTGCCATCAAGTTCATGAGAGCTTTACTAACTAACTTTCTCATAACAAGAAAACATTTTATTCAGAAGAAAACAAGGCATATTGAATATGCACGGAAATAGCAAATGATGCTAATGGGTAGGTATGGTGGACACTTTGGAAATATTTGGTTTAGGGAGTTGGAAACTTGAGTAAAGCACTCAGTAGAGGTGAAGGCTAGCAATAGTAAGGGAGAGACAAATGAGAGAGCAATAGCTGTCATTATTATGCTTGCAACAAAATAGGACTACTCATGGCATGAAAGTGATTCAAGATCCTCAAGGCAAAATAATTCATCGAGGCTTAACTGATTATTATAGTCATGTGCATGCGTGAGCATGTGCCAAGTCAATCAAATGAAACATTTAGAGGAGGATACCACAGTGTCATACCAATTTATGAATAGAGCAATGCAAGCAGACATTCATAAGACATGCTACAAACTATTAGCGAGCTAGAGCTAATCATAAGAAAGCAAGAACTACTAAGCATCCAAAGATAACATACACCCTACATGAATAGACTAAGCATGCTCACAGCGATGAGTATATGTACAAAAATAAAAACAAATAGAGTTCGTTACCAGCCTCTTACCACACCTCAAGTTGTCATTAATCCTCATTATTGCTCTTCATTTGTGTGTCTTGAATAATAATATGAGACCAATATTCCACTGAGGACTACTGCACCCTGTAGCAAACTCACAAAACCAAAGAAGAACGACAAATATTTTTGGTGTTTTCGGTTTTTAAACAAGAACCCAAAAGGGAAAAACAAGCAAAACAAAATCTTTTTGGGTTTTTCGAATAGCTCAAACAAAGCAAAAAGGGAAAAACAAACCAAGGCAAAAAAACGAAGAAGCAAACCAAAGAGAAACAACAGAAATATTTTTGGTCTTTTTGCGTTTTAGAAAGCAAAAGCAAAGAAAAACGAAAAACTAAAAAGAGAACGAAAACATGAATATACAAAGTACCGATGCAACATGATATGGAGATGAGTGCGGTGTCGGCGTACCTCCCCCCAAGCTTAGGCTTTTGGCCTAAGTGGGTATCAATCCCAAGCTGGCCAGGACGAAGTGTCACCGTGGTACGACGAGGAAGTACCCTCGTCCTGGTGCGAGCTCGAATATGTCCCTCCATAATGTGTGGAGTAATCATAGGAGGGCACATCCTCCTGGTGCTGCTCGTGGAAACCCAGCAAGCGAAGTTGCTCGTCCACCTCCTCCTTGGAGCGCGACCATGTTCTCCTGTGAACACTAAACAAAGCAGGTTGTGGCAAAAGGATCTCCCTTTCATCCCTGTGAAAAGCATCCTATATACTAGACTGTTCAAATCAGAAGTAGCAGTGACAAAGTGATGAGTTTTCATAGCAACAAGGTCAAGCCTCTGTGGTGCCATCATAGCATCATAGGGATCCACTGAAAGACCTAATGCATTGACTATACACGAGGCAATGATGCCCCATAGATAGGCCCCCTAGCAGCTAGGCGGCGAGCAATAAGCGAGCCAAGATTGTACCGAGTATCATTGTTAAGCGCAGTAGCAAGGAATGCTAAATGATAGTTGGATATATTACTTGTGTTCTCCCTACCAAGTACACTAGTAGCAAGATAATATGCAAAGTATCTAAGAGCAGGGAGTTGGATATTTCTTATCTTTCCGCGCTGCGCCACGCGGTCATCATCATTGGTCACCCCTCCGTAAAGCTCCAACAAATCAGCGGGTCGCCCTTGAATTTTCTTCACGGTCCCTGTCATGCGTACACTTACAATACTGCAAAATCTCTCCAAAGGCATGGTGAAGGGCAGATTATAGATTTTAAAAGAGACAGTCGACTGATAGGATGTGTTAGTAAACACGAAGCTATCAACAAAATTTTTGTTGAGCATAGCGTATTGCGCACGCTCATCCTGCATATATGAGGTCAAATCAACCCTCTCAATCAGTAGCAAGAAATCATCAAGAATACCTACAGCTTGTAAGAAAGTAAAACAAGGAAAAGAGGATGGGTGAGCATCCCCATCATCCCTTTCACTACCAATACGAGTTGCAATGAGATCTTCGTTGTATGATGGCCTAGCTTGAGAGGCTGTTCTTGAGGGCCTCGACCTCCTAGGTGCATCACTCTCAAATATCTCTCCAAAAGTATGGTTGTTCATGCTTGGTATTCTGAAATTTAAACACCTATTAAACAAGTGATTGTAAAGTAAATATAATGAAGGATTCTACTCACAGGTACTTGTAAGAGGCCTACACATGCATCAAAACTATATCTCTAAGCATCAAACAAGCTTACAAGCTCTCATAACCAGTCACCTATTACAGCAAAATACTCAATATATAATCCACTAAACACAAATCTACTTGGACAAGGGAGGAGTCACATACCAGGGACCAAATGCTCCAAATTTCAGCTAGAAAGAAGGGCTGAGCAAGGAGATCGAATAAATCGAGAGAAAGCACAGCAAGAACACGATTTTGAGCAATGAACTAGAGCTTACTCGGGAGAGAGAAGAAAGTGGCAGGTGAGAGAGTTAGTGGGGGGGGGGGCAAGGGTGGCCCACACCGGGGCATGGCGCCACCCAGGGCTGGCCGCGCCACCATGTGGTGTGCCTGCCTGGTAGACCCCCCTGGTACCTCCCAGGTACTCCTCTGCCCCTTTTTTCACGTAAAAATTTAATATGAATTTTCTGAAATTTTTCGAGACACTTTATTTTTGGGCATTTTTCAGAAATAGAAGAATGATTTTTCTGATAGACAGATATATTTTTTTCTTTTGGAAACATGATGCAAGGACAAAACAAGGCTAGAACTACATAAGTTCTAAGACACTCTAACATGCAAGCAACTAACAACAAAAGAAAAACTAAACGAAAGCAAAAACTAAAATGCAAAGGGTAGAAATAAACGGAGATAATCATAATGAAAACATTGTTTTGTTCAATGGAATCCTTTTGTTAACAAGGTTGATCAAGTCTTGCTACCAAAACAATTGCATATGAAACAAAACTTTGTATTCCACTAATGATTATGTTACCTCAACCTTGATAGCAATGGTCCCAATCATAATAGTTTCAAAATTTTCTCTTGGTATGGGACAATATATTTCTCCAACTTGAATGCCTTCAACATGTTCAATTGAATTCAAACCATAAGTCCTTTCAATCTTCTTGGGGAAATAGACAGTATGTTCCTTGTCATTAACATTGAAGGTCACCATTCCTTGATTACAATTAATAATGGCTCCTGCAGTATTAAGAAAAGGTCTCCCAAGAATAATAGACATTTATCATCTTCAGGCATTTTAAGCACAACAAAATCAGTTAATATCAAACAATTGTGAGCCACCTGAACAGGTACATCCTCACATATACCCACAGGAATAGTGGTAGATTTATCAGCCATTTGCAAAGATATATCAGTTGGTATTATTTTTTCAAGTTGAAGCCTCTTATAGAGAGAGAAAGGCATAACACTAACCCTAGCTCCCAAATCACACAAAGCAGTTCTAACATAACTGTTCTTAATAGAGCAAGGGATAGTTGGAATCCCTGGGTCTCCAAGTTTCTTAGGAACCTTACCATTGAAGGAATAATTAGCAAGCAAAGTAGAAATTTCTTCATTAGGGATCTTCCTTTTATTCGAGACAATATATTTCATATACTTTGAGTAAGGAAGCATTTTAATAGCATCAGTCAAAGGAATTTGCAAGAATAAAGGTTTCATCCACTCACAAAACTTATTATAATGTTCATCCTCCTTTGACTTGTGTTTCTTATCAGGGAAAGGCATAGGTTTTTGGACCAAGGCTCTCTTTCCTACCATGTTTCTTAGCAATAAAATCTTCTTTGGTGTATTTAGTATTCTTAGTGTGGTTTTCATGTTCTTCTTCAACTTTTTCTTCATTAGGAACTTCATTTTCTTCATTACCACTCTCGGTTTCAGCATCAGAGATAGATATACTATTAGGATCTATAGCAGGTTCAGAGGGTTCTACAACAGTTTTATGTTTCTTTTTCCTTTTCTTACTAGTAGAACCTCTATTTTCAGCTTGTTGAGAATCCTGCTCAATTCTTTTGGGATGCCCCTCAGGATATAGAGGATCCTGGGTAGCAGCACCACTTCTAGGTCTAATTTCATAAGCATGTTTTTCTTTAGCAGCATTAACTAGCAAGTCGTTTCGCACTTTAACGAGTTGATCTATTTGAGTTTGAACCATTTGAAAGTGTGAACAATCATTTTAACATCATTAGAGGTTCTTTCCACAATATCTTTCAACTCAACAATAGCTCTAGTGTTTTCCATTAGATGATTTTGCACCCTTTTATTAAAGTTGTCTTGCTTAACAATAAAGATATCGAATTCTTCTAAGCATTGATCAGGAGGTTTAGAGTAAGGGATATCACCTTCATCAAAGTGTTGGAGAGAGTGTACCTCAATAGTGGATGAGTAGTGAATAGGTTTACATAATTCTTCTATAGGAGGTAAATTCTTGACATCTACAGCTTTAATTCCCTTCTCCTTAAGACATTTCTTAGCTTCCTTCATCACTTCATCATTTAATTCAATAACTGCCCTCTTATTTGATGTTGGAATAGGTACTGGAATAGATGGTTCAGGTACAATTACTTTAGGTACAACTTGTTTAGGAGGAGTCCAATCTTCATAGTTCTTACTTATTTTAGCCATTAATTCCTCAGCTTCCTTAGGAGTCCTATTCCTGAAAACACAATCAGCACAACTATCTAGGTATGTCCTAGATTCTTCAGTTAGTCCATTATAAAATATATCAAGAAGCTCATTCTTAGGTAATGGACTTCCAGCCTGTGCATGAATCAAAGCACAAAACCTCCCCCAAGATTCAGGCAATACCTCTTTTTCTCCCTGTTTAAAATCAAAAAGTTCCTGCAAAATAGCATGTCTAGCACTAGGAGGAAACTATTTATGCAGGAAAGTACTAATCAAGCACTTAGGGATATCAATAGATCCAGGAGGTAAGTTACTAAACCAAGTTTTAGCTTCTCCTTTTAGTGAAAAGGGGAAGATCTTGGCAACAAAGTAAGTACGCATCTTAATATCATTAGAAAACAAGCCACTCATGGTAGAAAGTTCATTCATATGTGCTACCGCACTTTCATTCTTAGTCCCACAAAAAGGTTCTTTCTCGACAATAACTATGTAAGATAGATCGAGAGAGAAATCATAATCTTCATCCATAATGTTTATGGGAGAAGCAGCAAACTTAGCAATAGGAGACAATTTGGGTCTAATAGTACACCTCTCAAGGAGACTCTTAGCAGCGCTCCTATCATGGGTGTTTTTACATTCTTTAATAAATTCATCAGTCATCTCAACATAACCATCTTCAATATCATAACTTTCACTAAACTCAGGTGAACTAACAGGTGTGGTAGTGTCTTCATTAGGAGTTTCGGTATTTCCAGCTATAGTTCTAGCATAGTAGAAGCAACATCATAAGCATCAGAAGTTTCAGATTCAACAGTAGTAGCAGTGTGTGTAGCATGTGTATGTGGTGGTGTAATGAGCTTGCTTATAACAGACGGTGAATCAAGAGCAGCAGAGGTGTTTAGAACCGTACCTCTTCTTGTAGTGGATGGTAAAATAGGAACCTTACCATCACGAGACTTACCCATGATGGATGGATAGCAGCGAACAATAGAGAATCCAAGTGAACTTGATAAATAAAGCTATGCTCCCCAGCAACGACGCCAGAAAATAGTCTTGATGACCCACAAGTATAGGGGTGTATCGCAGTATTTTCGAGGGAAGTGAAACCCAATTTATTGATTCGACACAAGGGGAGCCAAAGAATATTTATAAGCCTTAACAACTGAGTTGTCAATTCAGATGCACCTGGAAACAATCTTGCTCACATCAGTTTATCAGTAGCAATAGTTTTGTAGTAGGAATAGCAAAATAGCAGCAGTAGTAAAGTAAAGACAGAAGTAACAAAAGCAGTAAACAGTAGGATTCGAGTGCGGTAGGCATAGGGATGGATGGACGGGCGTTGCATGGACAAGACAATTCACATAGCAATCAGAACATAGGGCAATTGTAGATAAATAAGATAAAGCATCCAAGTACTAGACAATCCTAGGCATGTGTTCCATATATAGTCAGCACTCCTTGCAATGAGAACTTGCACAACATCTTTTGTCCTGCCAGCCCGTTTGCAGCGGGGCCTCAAGGGAACTACTGGCAATTAAGGTGCTCCTTTTAATAGAGCACCGGAGCAAAGCATTAACACTCTGTGAACACAGGTGATCCTCACATCAAAGCCATTCCCTCCGGTTATCCCGATTTCTGTCACTTCGGGGCCATTGGTTCCAGACAACAACGTATGTATACAACTTGTAGATAAGACCATAAACAATACTATCATAATGAATCAATAACATGTTCAGATCAAAAATCATGGCACTCGGACCCTAGTGACAAGCATTAACCATAACAAGTCGCAACAAAGTCATAAAGCACTAATAAAAGATACTAGACACCATGCCCTAACAATCTGATGCCATTACATGAACGATCTCATCCAATCCCAACCATGCCCATAGCCTACAGCGGTGGATTACTCACTCATAGATGGGGGAAACATGGATGGTCGATGAAGAAGCGATGGTGATGATCTCCTCCAATTCCCCGTCCCGATAGGGTGCCAGAAAAGAGTTTCTGGTGTTGTTTCATGGAATCTGGTGGTGGTGGCGGAGCGGAACTCCTTCTTGAAAAACGTCGACCCCCCCTCGAAGTTTTTAGGTTAGAAGGCTCCTTATAGGCGAATAGAGAGGCCGAGTGTAACTACCTCGGTGAATTACGCTCTTAGTTACATGCCTGGACGAGCGAAAGTGGTTCAAATAGTACGGTGGGGCCCAGGGCCACTCACGGTAGACCTTTCGTCCGTCCTAACCACTTTCAGATCATCGAGACAAGAACGAGCGGCTTAATCGGCAGGCGAAGGGATCAACTACATACACAAATGAGTATGTATGCAAGCCACATACAACAGTCCTCAGAGCCATTCCATCTAAAAGAAATAGAAATATTGCAACGCCATACGGCAAGATTCAAATATCCTAGATAGAGATAATATTTTAGGATAGCTCCTCATACATCAAACATCAGAGTATCAGGTGGAAGCGGAAAACAAGATTATTCAAATATCCTAGATAGAGATAATATTTTAGGATAGCTCCTCATACATCAAACATCAGAGTATCAGGTGGAAGCGGAAAACAAGATCCGAGTACGGATAAGAAGCAAATCGGCATAAGATGCCACATAAATAAACACATCCCGCCCACAGATCTCACGGATCCCCGTTCCCGGAATCTCTACACCGAGTGATCGTTGCCAACATCATCTGTCTCCTCCACCCAGTATCCATCTTGCGAATACACTTGTTCATCTGAATCAAACAATTTATCGTGTGAGACCCTAGGGGTACTCAGCAAGTCTTTATGCCACTAAAGGGGACATAACCTGGGGTGACGCAATTGAAGCAAAAGATAATATCTAACAAGTCTATAGATACTCGCTAACCATCCGCCTAACCAATGATAGACGGATGTCCGTTAATTAAGAACAATAGTTATAACAGTATAATTAACAGATCCATCCTCCTTCTCGCTTATCAACGAGGAAGCGGACGAACAACCCCCATCTGTTGGCAGTTTTATTATCCATTCCATGAGTATTGCACTATTTACTAATCAGATACTTAGTCAGATTAAAGCGGTACTTTAGTTATACTTGTCTATGATCGAGAAACTGTGCTCCAAGTCGTCCATAACCGCGGACACGGTTTTCAGAAAGATTTACCCTGCAGGGGTGCACGAATAGCAACACACACTCGATCAACCTCGGAAAAACCAACTCAAAACCCAACGAGGCATTCACAACAAAGCGATCACAGGATTCAGAAATATTTCAAGGGGCCAACCCATTAAGCTACCCGCAACGAATTTGGCCAGCTCCAAGACGGACCCGAGGTTTGCGTCAATGGGTGTAAACGACTGGGAACCCGAAAGTGTGACTGGGCTTGTCGATACCGCGAAAACACTCCGCATCCAAAACAGTACAGGTGCTCCACGCACAATCTTAAATAAAACAGTAAAGCATGGCATAAGTACAGGATAGTAACAAAACCCCAAACTATTTTGTGGCCCCAAGAAATAAGAATGAATCAAGCTCTGGCTCAGGGGGGTCCATAAGGCCTCCCGGATGTGGATAGTGCGAATAGTCAAGGAACAGGAATCAAGTACTCGGGGTCCTACTGGACACAAGTGAGCATGAAAAACCAAATAGCAGATATTGCTCACCGGTGCCTCTTTCATTAGTTATCCCATTACTACCCAGGTTAAGTTGTTTAGGTACCTCGTTATTCATCAGACACTCACATACCCTACACATGCTTTTCTACGACTCGCATGGCTCAAACAACTCCTGTAGTAATGGCTCATGGGATGGAGGAACAAGCTTCGCTGAGGTTTAAAAGTAAAGGCTATGCAGTACTTGGGATTCAATTTAATGCAATCGCGACTCAATGATGCAAGAATAAGATAGAGGCAATAGGTACTATATGTATGCAAGCATGTGGTAGTGCTTGCCTGGCAGCTCAGTTGAAGCGAGAGATGGATCTGGGTAGAACTCCTGTGATTCCTGGTAATTCTCCCGCTGGGCGTCTATTCGAAGAAGAACCAAACAAACAAGGGCCAACATAAATAAAGTGCACAAGCATATGAATTAAAATGCGACAAGAAAACAAGCATGCCATGATGAATGATGCACAATTTACATGGAATTAAAGTAGCATGGCATGGTGAGGTGTGGGGTACAAGAATTAAGCGTTTTATTATTTATTTAGTCAAGTTTTATTGCCATAAACAGTTCTGATTTTTAATAATGACATGATGCATGCTTCAATTCAGAACAAGGAATGCATAGATAGAACGGGCTCTTCGCGCTGATTGATTTAGACATATTACTTGTCAAATTTGGAGTTATAAAACTAAAGTTATTAATTATTTAAGAAAAGGCATTTTTATTGGATTTAAACAATTTCGAAAAATTAAAGTGGTCAAACATTATTTTGGATGGCATATTTGAATTCCTCACATTTTTCTGATCCAAAAACATATATTATTTGTATTATTTGGAATTACCAAAGTAAAGATATTAATTTCTGGTTATCAAAGTATATTAAACAATTTCAGGAATGATTTTTATTAAAAGAAAAAGGATCTGGAACTTTTATCACCGAGTCAGACTTACCCACGGTGACCGACACACGGGCCAGGGTCAGGGGCGGGGCCACCTGCGTGCGCGCCCAGCAGACGAGTGAAACGTGGGCAGTCCAGGGACTAGGGTTGAGGAAAGAAAGAGTCCAGGGACCTTGCTGCAAAAGGACATGAGCTGATCAGATTGATTCCTCACGCAACGGACTTCCGATCGCGCAAAATTGGCTAGCTAGACAGAACTTTGGACGAAGATGGCGATCAATCTATGCAGAATTTGGCGATGGGGAAAAAATGAAAAGTCTAGGTCTCACTACGATCTTCAACTCTTGTGTTCAAGGTTTCTCCAATGGAGGTCTACAACAGACAGGATCTGGCGAGGAACAGAGGTAAAAAGCAGAACGAAAACTGACGGATTTACTGCAGTTTTGACAGTGTGTTCGGCTGATCTTGCGCAGATGATATCCAGCGGTTCCGAGCTCCGATTGAAGCGCCGTTCGATGCATTGGGAAGGTGGTACATCCAGCTTCTCAAAAATGCAAAGAAATTCCAACAACGTGCCATGTGTCGGAAGTGTGCTTGCTCGAAAGTTGAAGGAAAAACAGGAGGTGTTGGTGGTTGTTGTTGTCTGCGCGCGCGTGCTGGTAGCCATCTGCAACGAGCGGCGTAGGCAGCGGCCGATCTCGTGGCTCTGGGCTTGGACCTTGTCCTAGGATTGCAGCACTAGGTAGGTAGCGACGCAGCGTCGAGTAGGACCTAAGGGACATGAGGGCTCGGCTCGACGGTGGCCGGAACAGTGGGGCGCGACGGAACTGCGATGACCACAGGCGATGGGGAGACGTCGGTGGCTACGAGATGGTACAGGGGAAAGTTGCAGGGGCTCACCGCGGTCCTTGTGCACATGGTGGACGAGCTGGAGGTTGTCGGTGACGGCGTCCAGATGAAAGAGATGGCGACGGCGAGTTTGTGGGCGCGCAGGGACAACGACGCGAGTTCCCATCTCGGGCCGGCTCCTCCTCGCTCCAGGTGGGCGACCGGCTTCCCAGCATCCCAGCTTGCTCCTGGACACGGTGGTGAGGCGCTCTTCGGTGGGAGGGCAGCGGCACGGCGGAGGCGCACGGTCTAGGCAAGAGGAATAAGGCAGAGAGGGAGGGGAGGTTGGAGTCGGTCTGGGGAGGACGGCAGGGCGCGGCCTCTCTTATTGGAGAGAGAAGGGGGAGAGACGGGACCAGAGGAAATAAAACAGGGGTGCACGCGATTGCCGTGGTTGCTGCTACTCGCTTGGCTTCACTTGCTGGGCAAGAAGATGAATAGGGTCCAGGCTGGTGGGGCGGTCGAGCTGGAGCCCAGGGTGCAGGGGCGGAGGGTGCGACTGGGGCTGGTTTGGCGAGCTCCTCGGTTGCTTCTAATCGCAACAGGAAGAGGCCAGGTTCGGGACATGGAGGGTGGCACCAGGTGCAAGTGTCGATGGGGTGTTGGTAAAAATAGCTAGCTGGCCACCGTGGTTTTGGGTTTGGGCAAGGCACAAAGAGAGAGAGGACAACTGCGTGTTGGGCTCCAGGCTAGGATCGGGAGATGATGCATGAGTGTGTGTTTTGCACCACACGTTTGAACAAACAAAGTAGCACCGGATCTGTACCTAGCTATCTAGGTGGAGAGTGTGTAGGTGTGTGTAGGTACACATATGTACACATGGCCAGAATTTTGGAAAAGAAGAAGATTGGAGTTTTATATAGTCCAAACTAGACTGGATGGGACTAGTTTTAGACAACACTTTAGACGAATTTAGTGTCAATGATTTAGGCAGAGATCAAGAGACAAAATAAATAAATAAATAAATATTAGAGATGGAGTCTTTATTTAGATAGCTAGATTAGCTAGAAAAACTTGGTAGATGGAGTGTAGATATAGGATTTGATCAAAAAATTGAACAAGCGAACAAGCTCATAAGAATTTGAATAAAAGAAAATTATTTAGTGACATTGATATCACATGTGGCTAGAGGCTATGATTGCATGTAGTATGCCATGATGTAGAGATAGGTTAGGTGTAGTTCTCTTTTATTTATTTTATTAGTTTGAAAACAAACTACTCAAAACTCTTCCAAAACCAAAGCAAAAACTCAACTAGGTAGAAAAAGGAGAGAGAGGAAGCTTGCATGGCCCATGCACAAGTAATAAATGCCACTAATTCTAGTTGTGAAAACAACTATCTTCAATCATGGTCATATATTCTTGCATGCATGTCAAAGTATTTGATTAAAATCATTCAAAGAAGAAGCTTGCTTGACATATGGAAATAATTAGCATATGCACATGTATGAGGATAAATGACCATGGTAGTGTGTATTTTTCCACTAGAGCACTTGTAGCCAAATATAGCTCCATACATGAGCATATAGTAAATAAAATCCATATAGAAACTTAGATGCAACATTTCTACTCACATGTCATGCAAAAGTGGCCATAAGGCTTCCCATAATCAATATTGTGAGAACAGCATGTATCATGAATGGAAGCATGTAGAAAGACGTGGATCCACCCCAACACATATGAGCTAGATTTAAATGCTAAAGGAAAATGTAAAAGCTCATGTATAATTAGGTGGTGGAATTATAAGGTGGTGACAAGTTAAGGTGGTGGAGTTGAAAAAGATATGCCCCCAACTCAATTTGGGCATTAACAATATATCAAGAGCCAACTACAATGTATCAAGAGGCAAATACAATTAATAAATGCATATGAGAGAAAAACCAAATGAAAAGGGTTTTATATGATGCTCAAATGCAAGGTGGCATGATGACATGAGCATGATATAATAATGATGCAACTAATCATATGTAGGAAGTAGCATTATAAGACTAGGCTAGTAGCATTGAAATTGTTAGACAATTGGGATGCTACACCGAGGGGGGGTGCCTGGGGGGCGCACAGCACCCCCTAGCGCGGCCTGGCTTGGCCCGCGCCACCAGGTGGTGTGGCCACCCCTGGCTCTTCTCCATCTCGTATTCTGGCTCCTGGAGTCTTCGGGTGAAATAGGATTTTTGGCATATTTTCCGGAATTTTTCCTGATAGTTGATTTTCTGCACAAAAAGTAGACACCAAGGCAATTCTGCTGAAAACAACATCAGTCCGCGTTAGTTTCATCCAAATCACACAAGTTTAGAGGAGAAACAATAGCAAAAGTGTTCGGGAAAGTAGATACGTTTTGGACGTATCAGGTGTCTCTTGTTTGCTCCGTGCTCATGCTCGAATCCATGCTCACATTGCACCATGTGTTGGATAGTAAAATGTCTTGCTCCATGGTGTAGCTGGCTGCCGCCCCATTAATGCATCAATGAAACCCTCCCCTCCCCCTCCCCCTCATTCTCCATGTCAACTTCATCACCATATTTTTCAGTTTCATATTCTTGAGACCAATACTCATGTGAATGTGATGACCCAACATTCATAGTTGACATCAATATTTCATCATCCATACTACAATGCATGGAAGATAACACACATGGAACTACACTAAATTTCATCATTTCTATTCATATACACAATTCAAAACAACAAAAAAGTAATTACATGCCTTGTTGTCATTGGGTCGAACACGTTGGGTGCAATAGACGATGCTACCTCCTCCGCAGTCACTGGCAGCTAGGGTGGCTGCGGTGGCTGGAATTGACCGTCCGCATGCCTTGCTCGAGGTTTGTCGTGCGGACCCATGCCGATCTTGCCCTTCTTTTGGCCAGGGACCACCGTAGATGTTGGACTCTTGGGCATGACATTACTTGGCTTAAAGGCGGGTGGTGGACGATGCCATGCGCATTCGCCGGCCATGGAGGAGCAAACATCTAGCCGTAGACTAAGGTGGCGTTAGGGTTGGGTGCATGGGGGGGCGATGTTGCGAGCGGCGGCGAAATTGCTCCATCAGCAGACGTGGGGGCAGAGGAGAAGGTGGATTGGGGGAGTGGCGGAATAGTCGTCCATGAGCGGTTTTTCGCCGGTGGCCGTCGAGGCGGGATGCATGAGGTCACACGCAAAAGTTTTAGTTTGGCAGTTGGGCAGCTCTAGCCGGCACACCAAATTTGCAGCACATGATTAGGCTTTTTGTGTGCATGTCCTCAATTGTTTTGTGCACGACTTATTTTTGCACGTCTGCTGGAGCACGATTTTTGCCTCGCCACGCTAAATAATAGCCTTTTTTGTGCACCGATAGATTTTTTGTGCGTCTCTTGGAGATGATTTAACTGTGTTCATTGTTTTTTTCCTAGGTGGGCCTTGGCTAATTTCTCATTTTCTTTGAGCTGGCCCATATTTGATCTTTTCTTCTTGGGTCCACAAGCCATAGACACATACTCCCACGTGGCCTTTGGATCCACAAGCCATAGACACATACTCCCACATGGCCTCATAATGCTTCCTTTCCACCAGACTTAAGTCTATATTATATGAGAGCGATGTCATTACACTGTGGTCTAACCTGCTGTGAAATAATCAAACCGGTTTTGAAATATTTTGTCCATAGTTTCTACTCCATCCAGCAAATAAATTATATGTGGTGTACCTAGTCTCTTCGTCGGGTTGAAGTTGGTGCATTCTATTCCAATCACAACACATACTCGAACTAGATCTAGCTATTGTGATTACAAGGTCTTAAAGATAGATTATGCAAAATTCCATTATATTTATAGCTAAAGCAAAACAAAAATAGTAATGTAAAAACTTATAAGATGGATTACAAGGTCTTAAAGATATCCCCAAGATTGAAATCAAGCCAGGCGGGATCAAATAATCCCTTGCGATTATTTGATACCGTGATTATTGTAGATCATTGTGGCACCATGGCACACAATATCTTCTCTTCAAGGACCAGCCTGAGGCTTGACAACCTCTAATTCTCTAACACGCAGTTTGTAGAAGGTATTATTCCTCTCCAGCACTTTCACTTGTTCTTTAATGAGCTCATTGTTGTCTTGAAGGTTTTGGATTGCCTTAGGACTCATAGAAAAACCTGATTCGGTTGTTTTCTTAATATCTTCAACAAGTTTGTCAAGATAAAGTCGCAGCAACCGATGATGCTTGGGAGTTCCTAGGGTCTCTTTGTCCATCTCTTCAATCTTCCGCTCGAGGGCTTTCAACTCCTTCTTCCGATGCCCATGGTTGATGTCGAGGAACTCCATAGGGATGGTCTTGATCTCCTTGCCTTGCTCGCTATTGCTCCCGATCTCCATAGGAACTTCTCTCCTTGGTTTCTATCCCTTGGTTTGCGTGTCTTCGAGTATGAAGAAGAGATAGATTGGTTCCTGAAGATTATGATTAGAGAGAGAGACAATGGTAGTATATAAGGAGGGTCAGAGGTCGGTCAAACTCGCGAGAAACACCAAATTCATGCCCAAGAAAAGAATCTTAACAGAATTGGAAAAGAAATCGCGGATTTGGAAGAGTCCCGCCACGTAACGGCCAACTATATGGGCGCGGCCCGTATAGCTCCGGCCGTATAGTTAGTTCTGGGTAAATATTTCCAAATATCTCGAGTCCAGGTCGGTTAAGTTACGACTCGGAACCGACAATACCGTGTTTTTTTAGATTATAATCGGAAAAACAAAAATGTCTCAGAGTTTAACGACCAACTATACGGCCGAAATTTCATCTCTGGTCGTATAGTTGTGATCGTATAGATACAACCAAAAATCGAAAGCGCCTGAGAGTTCAACGACCAACTATACTGTCGGAATTATTTCCTCCAGTCGAATAGTTGCGCCCGTATAGTTCTAGACATCGAAAACAATTTTGCAAAGAAGATACAGGGGGTTTAACGACCAACTATACGGCGGGAGATTTCTCTCTGGTCATATAGTTCCGCCTATATAGTTGGTAAAAACCTCCAAAAACTTCAGAAAAACATAAGGAATTCAAAGGCAAAAAAAATTAGGAGTAAAATCTATGAAAATAAATCACTTATTTGAGTAAGAACACTTACCTTGAACTTACCGTTTACTTATTCGGTGATTACCAGATCCTAAAGACTCCTTCTCTTTTGGAGGAATTGACCTTGGTTCATTGCATAATTCTCGCAAGCAAAAATTATCAGGACTAATGTTCCTCTCAACAAGATTGGTGTCTTGCTTAGCAATTATGGACACTGCATCTAACATCTTTATTTCTTGCCTCTGAATGATCTGTAACCCAAATTCTTGAAGTAAAAGAATCCAACGGATCAGTCTTGGCTTATGGTTCTTCCTCTCAAGGAGTTCTTTTAAACCATCACGATCCGTGTGAACTCTTACTTTTGCATCAACTATATAAGATCGAAATTTATCGCAAGAGAAAAATACAACAAAGAGTTCCCTCTCTTCCTTAGGATAATTGTTTTGAGAACTATTGAGAGTTCTACTAGCATGATGTATATAATATTAAATCTGCGACCTGTGTGTTGTCCTAGAGTTCCTCCTACAACATCATCACTAGATTCACATATTAAGTCAAAAGTCACATCCTAGATGGGAGGTTTAAAGATAGGAGCATGGGACAAAGCACTTTTAAGTTTATGAAAGGCTATACGCCATTTATCATCAAAATTAAATCTTACTCTGTTTTGCAGGAGGTTAGTCAAAGGTTTAGATATTCTAGAGTAATTTCTAATGAAACTTCTATAAAAACCCACATGACCAAGGAAACTTCTTGTACCTTTTATATCCCTAGGTTGTGGCATTCTCTCTATGACCTGAACCTTAGCTCTATCCACTTAATTCCCTTACCTGATACCTTATGTCCAAGGACTATACGTTCTTTGACCATAAAATGGCCTTCTCCCGATTTAGAACAAGATTTGTTTCTTCGCAACATTGCAAAACTCTTTTGAGATTATCAAAGCAACTAGTAAACAAAGTTCGATAGACAGAAAAGTCATCCATAAATACTTCCATTATCAGTTCAATAAATCCGCAAAAATAGCAGTCATGCATCTTTGAAAAGTAGCTGGAGCATTACATAACCCAAAAGGTATATGTCGGTAAGCATGTAAACCATAAGGACTAATGTAAGTTGTTTTAAGTTGGTCATCAGGATGAATAGCTATTTGAGAAACACAAGAGTATCCGTCCAAGTAGCAAAAATTAGTGTGGTTTGGTAACCTTTCTAAAGTTTGATCTATGAATGGTAAAGGATAGTGATCTTTCCTAGTTTCTTTATTCAATTTCCTAAAATCTATGCACATCCTATGTCCAACAATAGTTCTAGTAGGTATCAATTCATTGCTTTCATTAGGAACAATAGTAAAACCGCCCTTCTTAGGGACACAATGAACAGGACTTACCCATTCACTTTCTTTTACAGGATAGATCATACCTGCGTCCAATAGGTGTACAATTTCCTTTCTTACCACTTCCTTCATTTCGGGCTTCAGCCTTCTATTAAATTCCACAACTAGTTTAGCACCTTCCTCCATGAATATTTGATGGACGATTATCTTGGGACTAATGCCGTTCAAATCATCCATTGAGTACCCAAAGGCCTTGCGATGCTCCTTAAGTATTTTCATGAGTTCTTATTCTTCTTCTCCTGAACGTTTAGCACTAATAATAATAGGAAATTTATCTGTATCATCTAAAAATCTGTATTTATGATTATCTGGTAGAGTCTTCAATTCAGGGGGTGGTAATTCCTCATCCCCTCTCTTTTTCTGGATCTTCAAAAGCATCATTACTTGGAGGCCCTATAATAGGAAGTGAATCAAAATCATCTTCTAGTTCTTCTAGGGACTTGTCCTCCATAATATTTCTTCATAATTTAAGTCTTCATTTATTTCTTCTTTTTGATCACTAAAGAAGAGAGCCGCCATTTCCTTAATAGTTTCCTCTTTCTCTTCTTCTTGTATTTGTGGAGGCCTATCTTTAAATTTGGAAAAGTGGAATTCTTTTTCCGCATCCCCAATCTTAAGAGACACAATCTCCTTTTTGAAATCAACTTTGGCACCTACATCACTCAAAAAGTTTCTTCCAAATATAATAGGGAAAAGAGTGTCAGCTGGCATATGAACAAGTACAAAATTTATAGGAAAGTTCTTATTGCCAATTGTGACAGTTGCATCTTCAACTACTCCCATTGGAATTCTAAGAGTTTTATTGGCTAACATGATTGTCATATCAGTATTTTCAATTGTAGCCGGTCCTATTTCTTCTTTTATCCCTAAATAGAAATCATAAGATATAACATTAACTTCGATGCCAAGATCACATAAACCATAATGCGAGGTTTCTTTAAATATGCACAGAAGAATAGGCTTACCCACATCTTTTACCTTCAACCAATACGGAAGTCTCTTGATCAAGTTCAACTATGTTACAATGTGCATACATAGCCATAATTGCTTCCTATATTACCTCTTCATATTTGGTTTCTTCCAGATTTTCTACAACTTATGGCATAATTTCCTCTTCCTTCTTCTCCTGTACTACTTTGACCTACTCATATTCAAAAATATGCTTCTGTGCAGTGTTAGGGAAAGGTATCTCATATGCTGGTTCTAGGGAGGCTAGTGTTGCTTTAACTTCTTTCTTATTTTCAGGTTCAGGTGGTGGATCATACTTGACCAAACCCTCTTTCGGAGCTTTGATGTGTTCTGTAAAAGCTTTAACAACTTGCAACAAAAGATCTGAATCTAAATAAAGTTCTTTAACATGGTCCTTTTTATTATAGTCATGAATACAATCATAATCTATTTCTATGCCTCCTTCGCTTCCTAGACCAAAATTAAATGAACCTCTATGATCACGAATTATATTAAAGAAAGCGCAAGCTTTAGTTATAGGAGGATTCATAAAGTCTCCTTACTTGAAAGAGTCTAGTTCAATTTTAATAGGTTCAATTAGACTGCCATAAAAGGTATGCAATAAATACCATTCAGGCAAATCATGATGCGGACATAGATTAAGTAAATCTTTAAATATGATATAAGCTCTTACTAGTCCTTCATTAGGACGGTTCCTCCAAGTCATTATAAGACCGCCTGATTCCAAAATATTTTGATAATGGGTAATATTTTGCTAGAAATTCATAGGCTAAATTATCCCAAGTAGTAGTGGCTTCTGGGGGTAGAGATCTATACCATGAGGGAGCCAAACTAGTCAAAGTCTGACTAAAAAGTTTAACCCTTACCTCATTGGCGGTATATCCTGTCAATTGAAAAGTGCCACATATATCTTTGAAACAAGCAATATGATCATATGGATCAGGATCTTCTTCATCCCCAGTAAATTGCCTCTTGTGTAGAATACCAAGTAATAGAGGATTTATTTCAAACCCCCTTGTCTTCTTTTTGGAGTTGTCTCTTTTATAAATATCATAGGGCTTCCCAAAGTGTCTGAGTGGGTTAGCACTAGTCATATGCTCAAACTCCATCATGTTGGTGGAAACCTGTAACTCAAAACAAAACTTAGACAGACAAAAAATAAATAAGCAAAAACTAAAAGACTTACAACGCTTAGCTCCCCGGCAACGGTGCTAGAAAATAGCTTGATGACTACAAGTGCACAAATCATTTATAGCTAGTTTCGAAATAAAGATATCGATCCCACAGGGAGCAGGATTCTAAAGTCTAATAACTCCTGAATTAAAAACTACAATTGAAATGATAAATAAAGTTCTAAGTGACAAGATAAAATGCGAGTATTGCGTAAAAAGGTGTTTTGGGGTTTTTGGTATAAGAACAACAATAAATAAAGTGAAACAACTAAACACAGAAAAATAAGTATCGCGTATGTAAGAGAGATTGGAACTGCAATAGGGAAACTGTGTTCTCAGGGAGTAGTGGATATACCACTAGCATTATAAAGAGCTAAAGTAAAGATTATTATCATGAACATTCTCAACTGTTTATGTGTGGGAGGAACTCCGTATATGGATAAATAGGCAGCAAGCGCTGCTCACATCATCATCATCATAACCACAACAGACAGCAATCGACATCAATCGAATTACCACGCTATTAAGGGACGTAATCCCGTAGGACGTATCCCATGTCATGGATAGTGTTCCGTGAGTTTTCTTGGTTCCAAAGTTGATATGTAAGGAGTTCCAACACCTTTATAGTCACTGTAAGTGCTAACACACCTCCGTCTACCAACAAATAGTTCCCTCGACCGAGTCCCCACAAGAGGCAAATATTGAGAGGTCGACTTCTGCCAACATCAAGATGTAGACAATCTAACACATGGTCACAGCGATGAATATCATAATAAACTTTATCTTATTTCAATCTCATACTAGGGTTTCTCCATATCCCCAAGAACTAAAGATCTACTCAGACATGGAGGAAATCAACATCATGGTAATAACAATGGAGTCTATCATACATGAATAGTACTTGTATAAATCCACAACGAGTATGGAATTTACAACAAGATCTAGACAAGATGTAGATGGGATGGATGGAGATGGTGGTGATGCAGTGGTTGATGATGAAGATTGATGCCTTAGCCTCCTGGATCTGCACAGGGCGATGATGGATCCTCGGTGGACGAGTTCCCCCTCCAGATGCCTCCCACAGGTGAGGTTTCTGCGATTTCTAGTTGTTCTGTATGTCGTCTCTTTGATCCAGTTGCACAGGGTGAAACTATTTGAGGAGGCGGTGGCGGCGCCAACTATACGACGGGAAATATACGGCCGAAAAATTTATTCCTGCCGTATAGTTGGTCGTTAAACCGTTTTTGTCCCTTGTTTGCTTCGGGTTTTCTTCTAGTATTATTAATATTTCCCAAATAACCGAGTTACATTGTTTTTAACTCCTTTTCTCCTTAGTACAACTGCTCCAAGAATTGTAGCCATTGTATCCATCATTTGTCCTAATCCTGGTGAAAACATACATAAAATATGCGCGCGAGCGCTGTAAAATACCAAAATCCTACATCTACAATGCAAAATAATAATGTAAAACATGATTCAAATATGCACTCATCAACCATGCATACAATTGTCGCATTTTTGTTAGAAGATCAAGGAGCATCTTAGAACTAACCAAAGGCTTCCCGTGGACATATTGTTGTGCTATAGGAGCCGTGGGTGGGCCAACACTGCCAAGTATGTCATTAAGAGACATATTTAATTGCTCGGCCAATGCCATAGCTGTTTCCATATCCATAGGTTCTCCCCCATAGTGTTGAGGTTCACGTAACACCTGGAGCAGGGGGGGTCGATTGTTTTTCTTGTTCTTCAAGCTAGGGAACATCTTTTTTAATGCTTCCTCTACCACTTCTTCTCTTTTGTTTCACTTTCTTCACAAGACCGCATGTGTAGTTATCTAGCGCATTTATCTGAGCTTGGGATGGATGCTTTAGAAATTTCCTAAAGTGCTCCTTGACTGACGGGTCTACTGGACCTTTGGCTAGGGTTGTTTCTTTTTAAAAAAGGCTTCCACTTTGGCATCTACGACTTTCTTGGTCTCCTCATCAGTCAGGTCGTAAGCCCTCTTGGGAGGAGTCGGTGGTACTCTTGGGAGGGGCGAAAACTTTCGCTTTTGGTTATGCCTCGACGAAATGGTGGTTATCTTCTACTTTTGGCCCTTAGTGGGTGGAGGCGGCTGATGCACTGTAGATCGAGATGGACTAGCTCTGTGGTCCTTCTCGAGGAGGGGTGTACTTGGAAGTGGTGGACTTCTACTGGGAGGAGACGGTGGACTCGGAGGAGACGGTTGCCTTGGAGGTGATGGATTGCTTCTCGGTGCAGATGGTGGCCTTGGTGCCGAGCCTAGAAACTTGATGTATTCCTTTTTCCAAAGAATGAAGCCACTCGTGACTTATCCCAGTGTCGTCCCCCCTTCACCTCTAGGGATGTCAACCTGCAGTGACTGAAATATCGGTAGAAATTCATCCATACCGACACGAGCATAGCTAGATAGAATCGGATTGCAATGGTAGGTCGCTCCTGGTGCAGAAGGTAAAGCAAAGCCGACCGCCAACTTCATAGATAGGTTCTTCAGTTCAACATGCAACTCAGAACTAGTCTTCTCCTTGATTGCATCCATGGGATATACATCCATCATTGGCCTAGACCTCTGTGGAAGTCATGCTGCTTTTCTGTTGAGATTGGCCGGCCGTATTATCGACTGCAGGTTCTTGCTATCAGAGTCCTCTAAGTTCATTAATCTGCTCCTGATGCTGCTGCTGCAACATGGCTTCAACCCTCGCCAACCTCTATGCCTCCTCCGCTTGCCGCCGCTTTGTTTTTCTCGCTCGGCTTCTATAAGTGTCAATGTCATCGAGAAACCCAATAGCCCATAGATAAGAAGGTCCAAAGCCTCGTGTTCGTTCGACCTTTTCAGGATTCCCTAGGGCCCTTTTTAGCTCATCGTTCTCTCTGTCGGAAATGAACTTTGCCTCTTGAACCTCTTTCATCACTTCAATAAGTGCATCTTTGGATTAAACAATTTCTTTGTTTGCAACATTCTCCCCTATTTCTGGGTCATACGATCCCCCATGCCAAGTATCCAATTTTGAGACCTCAAGAGCCAACCACTTGTAACTGGAGTGACCCCTTTAGCCGCCAGGTTGGCCTCAGTTTTATCCCACTTAGGCACGACACTTATGTAGCCACATGTCCCCATATGATGGTGATATTTCTTTTTGGAAGCATTTAGCTTATTATTTTCCGGCCTTGCCTTAGCTGGTTCTGATTGGTTGTATTCCAGAAATGCTGCCAGTTATCTCGCTGCTTCTCTAGTGGGCCAGTGAATTGAGGAGCTTTTTTCTCCTTCAAATAGTATTGGTATAATCTTTTCTTCCAGTCCTTGAATTCTGTGTCCATCTTCTTAAGAGCCTACTCCTTGACTTTCAACCTCATTTTCTGTGTGAGCTCATCGGTCGACAAGACCGGTAGCACTACAAGGAATCTGGCTATGTATGACCCTCTATTTTGGTCACAGAATCGTCACAATAGTCCGTTTATGACGATTCTATGACGATTTTGGGATCGTCGAAAGCTGGGCGTCGCAAATGAACTATAACGACGTTTTTGGTAAAATCATCATAACCGTCTATGATGATATTGGATCATCATAACGTCTATGATGATCCAATATCGTCACGAGCCATCTAGCTTGGCCAAGTCAGATCCTACGTGGCTGATCCTACGTGGCAAAATTGTGACGAAATTAAATCGTCTTAAATCGAAATCAGCCCAATCCATTTCGGTTGCTTGATTGGGCTGAGCCCAATAATTTTGGCCTTTTACTTCCTCTACCATGGTTCGTTACTGTTATGGGCTTCGGCCATTGTGTTTCGCATTTCAGTTTTGGGCCTTGGCCTTTTTACCGTCCAATTTGTCCTTGGTTTTTTCTATTTTTTCAAATCATTTCTTTCAATATAATTTGGGCCATGGCCTATTTAGAGCCCAAATAATATTTGGTATAGTAAAATTTTCGGCCCTTCTTCCTTATTTCTTCTATCCTGAAAATCACAGTCACTAATTTTATAATATGATTCTGCTCAACAAATTTCTATTCATCATATTACATAACATTTGTTGAACTGAAACATAAAAGACATGGAAAATTTCAAATAACAGCCAAGAATAGTCTATTATCTATTACAATCATTACATGGTTTGTTCCAAACAGCTAGATATTTTGACTGTTAGAATACAAGTAGCTCTAAAATTATAGGGTCTTCAAGCTTTTCTTGACTTTCTTTGGCTGGAACTCCTCGAAAAGAGGAAAAGCCAAGTTTAGAAAATAATTGGAAACTATTATGAAACAGTAGAATCATAAAATAGGCAACAACAGTAGAGTAACAAAGCATCATGAGATTTGTTGATAAATTCCCCAACGAGACCGAATATTGTCAGGTCATCTTACTAAGTAAATTATGGTACCAAAATGATTTCCTTAATGTAAATTTAACACACTATTTAATCTACTTCAGAAATTAATGCTGGCAAGAACAATCAGCAATTTTGAAAGTGATACTAGTACAAAGTATTTGAAGAAAGTGGTTGCAGAAAGTATTTGCCAAAATAACCCTTGCAAGAGACAGAAATCTGCTTGCTCCTTCTGCTGCCACTAGCCCACGACTACAAGAAAGTGCCAATGAAGTTATCAGTCTTAACTCACAGGTGTCACACACAGTGAATTAGAGACCAGGTTCTGTGTATTTTGGATACAATTGGGACAGATGAAACTATACTAGGACAAGTAGAACAAGAAGATATGAGGTTCTTAATCTTGAGCTCTCACCGATGCCAGTTGTGGAGCAGCAGAGGACACGCATAATGACATTATCGTAGAAGACCATAGACATGTCTTTGACACTTCGTTGCAGCTACTCCATGTAAGTACTTGATTGTTGTGGCAATTGACAGCCCTCGGATGCAGGCATGCTTAGCAGCAGTCTCCAGGGGAGCAGCCATGGCTGGGCAGACATATCCTAAGGAGAATATGAAATGAAGCATCAACACACGAAACTCGGCAAAAAATAAAGCTCACAGTATTCATATATCAACTACATGCTCACAGTCAATGTGTACAAGATGAAATAAAGCTCACAGTATTCATATATCAACTACATGCTCACAGTCAATGTGTACAAGATGAAATAAAGCTCACAGTATTCATATATCAACTACATGCTCACAGTATTCATATATCAACTACATGCTCACATTATTCATATATCAACTACTTTTATCACAACAACTAGATCAATCTTATATTAACCCTGCTTTCATTGATCAGAGAAATACCAAAAACAATGTGTACAAGATGAAAAAGAAACAAAGCTGAATAGGAATCTTCTAGCCAGATGATATAAGTACAGAACATTAATATACACACAAGAAGTCCTGGATCAAAAGGAAGCCTATACATGTCCTATACCTATATTGCTATCTATACATAAACCAGTAGTAATACTGCTACTGGAGGAAAAGATGCTGCATAATAATCTCTTGCCTTCTATTAGAAAAAGAAGGGAATACTATATCAAACACACAAACGTGCACGGTCATGTTCCCATCCCAGATCAGATCAGATCATATCGAAAACAGGAGCTACCAATGACCATCAATTGATTATCAAACTATAACTTCGAGCTAGCAACTCACTTAGGTGAATTAACAAGGACTATAAGGGAGTGGGAGAGACCGAATACTTATCTAAACCAAACCACGATGATGAAGATGGTGAGGGTGGGGGATGCGACAGTAATGATAAAGGGTGGCTTCATAATCTTATGCTACAGACTTTTCCTGAGAAGCATATCCTGATTTGAGGGTATGAAAACCGATATAATGTTATGCCAATATGGTTTCAACTCAAGGAAAATTAGTAGTACAAATAACACTGACTAGGAGATTACATGTTAACTCATCTATAAACAAGCATAGAACCTAGGAAGTTATCCTTTTCATACTTAGCAGAAATCATTAGCTGTCCTTTTCATACTTAGCATAAATCATAATTCAGGATATGACGGAAAGGCATAACTAGTTTCTCAATGCATATGAATAATCATAATTTACCTATGCATGTACCACAAAACACATGGGTAAATATTCAGCTAGAGGCTACAACTTGATAAATCATGTTATGTGTCAGTCTCATACAAAGATGAGAGAACATAATCCTGAATATAACTTCTGAACAAACAACGACAATTAACCATATGCATTAAGTGTTCATTTGCAGACACATCTTGACAAATCAGTTTGCCTAATATTGTCCTAACTAATTTATGATGATATAGAACAATCAGTTGTAAAACAGAGCACAAAATATGTGTGGCTAAGACAATACAAGGTCTACCGAATCAATTTCATCTATCCATGCATCTCTCTCTATCGAGTAATTCAGAAAAATTAGTAAGGTTTCAACTAGGAGTAATGTTCAGAGTCTATAATGTCCAACAATCATCAGGAACTAGGGAGGGCGCTTCGGGCATACCTCACGGCAAGGTCGGCAGAGGCATGTCCTCGAAGAGCCGATTGGTGACGAGTTCATGAGCCTGCAGCTTCCCCAGTGTGGTGATGATGAACACATACGCGCATCGCCTTCTCGGCCTCCTCGACCATGAACCGCCTATCCTATGACGCCTTGAGCAACAGCTGGAGGAGCAGCTTGTCGAAGGGAATCCGACAAAACAAAATTTAGAGGGGAATCAGCCACGATCAAGAGGGGACAAAAGAAAATTCAGAGAAGCAGACAGAGATGGGGAACAATACATACAGGATCGGGGCGTGGAGCGCGGGGTGGCGGATGGCGAGGCGGCGCGCTTCGTTGAGTCCCTCGCAGACCTTCACCCAGCCCTTGGACTCGATCTCCGCAACTAGGCCGGCGGCCGGCGGCCCACGCCGTGGGCCTGGCCACGGGCTGCAGATCCCTCAGTGCGGACGTACTCCACAGCATGCTCCACCACCACCAGCGAGGTCGATCTTGGCCCTCGGCACCGCGTTCTCTTCATTCCTCTTCCTGCCGCTTGGCGTCGACAGCTTGGCGGTCTTCTTGGGCCGCTCCGACACTGTGGCCGGCAGTGTGTTGTCAAGCGCAGAGAGCCATGGATTGGTCGCTTGGTGGTGGATCGAGCGAGATTTTTCTCTACTACGGCTGCTGGATGGGGAATCGAAGATGGAAAGGTAGACGAATCGGAGGGTGGATCCTCGCGTGGTTGTGAAGACCACGTCGTGGTGGCGCGCGTCGAGCCATAGGAGGGGGGTCTGGGGCGGGAGGGGCCGAGAGGGGCGTGGCTGAGGCGGATCTGGCTCGGGGCACGCTAGGGTTTGGGCGCCGCTAGGGTTTCAGGAGAGGGCGACGCGGTTGGGAGAGAATGGGGACAGAGGTTGTGGGATGTGGTGGATGGTGGAGGTGTAGGTAGGTTCGTGGGCGACGTGTGCTTCTTCGGTGGCCGTTGGATGTGCTTCAACGGTCCAGATTAGGATGAGATGGGCAATCCGCGGGTTGTTGTTTCCTGTAATTTGATTGGTTGCAGATGATCTCATAGGGTTTTTTCACCAAAGTGTCGCTAACTCCAGAGTGCATACCAAAAACCGTCGCATAGACATGATATGTTGCACACATGTGTATCTTTGAATAGCAAACAATGTTGTCGAAGAAAGTTTTCCTTTTCGTCGCATGGAAAAGCCATTTTTCATTTTTGAAGTGCCAAAAACGGGGAGTTTTGTGAAGCTATCACCAAATTCAAAATGCTACCACCCTTTTTTCAAAAATAATAGGACACCTTACATGGCTAAATATCCCAACCGAGGTATCTCAAACCTTTCCGTCCATCCCTGGCAAAAAAGGCAAATTCCTGCCGAATCGGCAGGAAGTGGTCCGATTTGACCTACAGGTACATGATCTGATGCCCATTATTTTTTGAAAAAATGACTTTTAGACTCACAATATCATGTTTCTTCAGAGATCCAATGCAAGTTTAGCGAGGCTTAGCCCCGAGCTAAGAACCTTCATACCCACCGTTTTGACCATAGTTTGAAACAGGCATAAAAAATTAAAAAACGGTCCGATCAATGCAAATCCTTCGCGTGGTGTCTTATTATGTGACATAGTTACAAGTAAAAATACTAAATTGTTATATTGCAAGTGTCTCAAAAAAACCTTCTCAGAAATGAGCTACCAGGTTTGAGGTTTCGTGGCTTTCGGGCCAAACGACCAATGTTATGGCTAGAACCACGACATAGTTTGTGATAATATGCCCATATTATACACCCATATGTATCGTGGGATGGCGCACAATGTTGCAGGAGGAAGTTTTCCGTTTCGTCGCACAAAAAAACCATTTTCCATTTTCTGAGTGCAAAAAATGGGTCGTTTTGTGAAGCAGCCACCAAATGAAAGTTTCAAAATGCTACCATCCCAATTTCCAAAAATAATAGGACACCTTACATGGAAAAATGTCCCAACCGGGGTATCTCAAACCTTTCTGTCCACCACTGGCGAAAAATACAAATTCCTGCCGAATCGGTAGGAAGTTGGTCCGATTTGAACTACATGTACATGATCTGATGCCCATTATTTTTTGAAAAAATGATTTTTAGACTCACAATATCATGTTTCTTCAGAGATCCAATGCAAGTTTAGCGAGGCTTAGCCCCGAGCTAAGAACCTTCATGCCCACCGTTTTGACCATAGTTTGAAACGGGCATAAAAAAATTAAAAAACGGTCCGATCAATGCAAATCCTTCGCGTGGTGTCTTATTATGTGACATAGTTGCAAGTAAAAATACCAAACTTGGTATATTGCAAGTGTCTCAAAAAAACCTTCTCAGAAATGAGCTACCAGGTTTGAGGTTTCATGGCTTTCGGGCCAAACGACCAATGTTATGGCTAGAAACACGGCATAATTTGTGATAATATGCCCATATTATACATCCATATGTATCGTGGGATGGCGCACAATGTTGCAGGAGGAAGTTTTCCGTTTCGTCGCACAACAAAACCATTTTCCATTTTCTGAGTGCAAAAAATGGGTCGTTTTGTGAAGCAGCCACCAAATGAAAGTTTCAAAATGTTACCATCCCAATTTCCAAAAATAATAGGACACCTTACATGGACAAATGTCCCAACCGGGGTATCTCAAACCTTTCTGTCCACCACTGGCGAAAAAGACAAATTCCTGCCGAATCGGTAGGAAGTGGGTCTGATTTGAACTATAGGTACATGATCTGATGCCCATTATTTTTTGAAAAATTGATTTTTAGACTCACAATATCATGTTTCTTCAGAGATCCAATGCAAGTTTAGCGAGGCTCGGCCCCGAGCTAAGAACCTTCATGCCCACCGTTTTGACCATAGTTTGAAACGGGCATAAAAAATTAAAAACGGTCCGATCAATGCAAATCCTTCGCATGGTGTCTTATTATGTGACATAGTTGCAAGTAAAAATACCAAACTTGGTATATTGCAAGTGTCTCGAAAAAACCTTCTCGGAAATGAGCTATCAGGTTCGAGGTTTAATGGCTTTCGGGCCAAACGACCAATGTTATGGCTAGAACCACGACATAGTTTGTGATAATGTGCCCATATTATACACCCATATGTATCATGGGATGGCGCACAATGTTGCAGGAGGAAGTTTTCCGTTTCGTCGTACAGAAAAACCATTTTCCATTTTCTGAGCGAAAAAAGGGTCGTTTTGTGAAGCAACGACCAAATGAAAGTTTCAAAATACTACCATACGAATTTCCAAAAATAATAGGACACCTTACATGGAAAAATATCCCAACCGGGATATCTCAAACCTTTCTGTCCACCACTGGCGAAAAAGACAAATTCCTGCCGAATCGGTAGGAAGTGGGTCCGATTTTAACTACACGTAAATGATCTGATGCCCATTATTTTTTGAAAAAATGATTTTTAGACTCACAATATCATGTTTCTTCAGAGATCCAATGCAATTTTAGTGAGGCTCAGCCCCGAGCTAAGAACCTTCATGCCCACCGTTTTGACCATAGTTTGAAACAGGCATAAAAATTTAAAAAACTTTCCGATCAATGCAAATCCTTCGCATGGTGTCTTATTATGTGACATAGTTGCAAGTAAAAATACCAAACTTGATATATTGCAAGTGTCTCGAAAAAACCTTCTTAGAAATGAGCTATCAGGTTCGAGGTTTCATAGCTTTCGGGCCAAACGACCAATGTTATGGCTAGAATCATGGCATAGTTTGTGATAATGTGCCCATATTATGCACCCATATGTATCGTGGGATGGCGAACAATGTTGCAGGAGGAAGTTTTCCCTTTCGTCGCACAAAAAAACCATTTTCCATTTTCTGAGCGCAAAAAATGGGTCGTTTTGTGAAGCAACGACCAAATGTAAGTTTCAAAATGTTATCATCCCATTTTCCAAAAATAGTAGGACACCTTACATGGACATGTCCCAACCAGGGTATCTCAAACCTTTCCGTCCACCTCTAGCAAAAAAGACAAACTGTTGCCGAATCGGTAGGAAGTGGGTCCGATTTGAACTACAAGTTCATTATCTGATGCTCATGATTTTTCGAAAAAATCATTTTTAGACTCACAATATGCTATTTCTTTAGAGATCCAATGCAAGTTTAGCATGGCTCAGCTCCTAGCTAAGAACCTTCAAAACCCTAGTTTCAAAATCATATTTTGAATTATGATATTGTCCCTACTATGGACTAACATGGTATTAGTAGATCTACAATTTAAAGTAATCATACTATTCATAATTAACATCCTAGTATGATCTAATAAAATTTATAAAAATTTAGAGACAAAAATCAATTATTTTGGAGTTCTTATGAGAAAGATACACAAGAATTATGAAAACACAAAAAGAAAAACGAAAAAAAAACATGACCGGACCGCCCAAATAGACCTTCCCAGCGAGGCCCATTAGGGAGAACCTGGCCGCCAGGCCCAATTTCGATCGCGGGTTACAGTCAAATGGTTTGAGCGCGGCTATAGGACAACTAAATTGTGTTGGTTTGGTGGTTAGGTGGCTTCTACCTATAGTGAGGTCTCTGGTTCGAGCCCCCCGCTGCCCCTTTTTTTGCTTATTATTCCCGCGCTCAATTTGTGACGATGTCTAAGACATTATTTATAGCTCACTACGACGATTTAAAATCGTCATAGTGTACAAATTAGGATAAGATTAAATAGGTACTCAACCTAGCAGATATCTGATTTTGTTTAGAAACGTCATAGTTTTATTAACTGATATCTGCTAGGTTATGACGATGTCAGTTAATAAAACTATGACGTTTCTAAACAAAATCGTCATAAATTTTTAAGGTTTTGAACCTCTAAAATGGCTTACGACCATCTGGTGCGAAATCGTCATAACTTTATGACAATTTTGTTCACGGTCACTATTAGAAGGTCATAGAATAACACATTTCTTGTAGTGCAGGGTGAAATGTGTCATCAGAGAATTCTAAAGACAAACTTTGGCTTTGTCATCGACAAAAACTAGCTCCATCTTGATACCTTTTCTTTCCTGGTTTATTCCACTTTAAAGTGATGATCAAGATGGTGTCCCTAACAATCACTCCGCATTGGTTTACAAATGCATTTATGCTCTCTATGGGCTCCAACTGTTGACCTAGCTCAGAGACAAGGTCAATTGTGAAATGGACATCAGCGGACAACTTTTATGCCAGGCCTCGTTTATTTGCAGAAGTGGAGCCAGATGCGGAGGTCTAAGAGAAGAAACATTCGTCAGTATATATATACGAAGCAATTAATTCATCTACTAGTGATCATCAGAGGCTTTATATACCTCCCCATGGTCTCCACCATCATCTCCACCATGGTTTTCACCATCATCTCCACTATCGTCTCCACCATCGTCTCCTCTAGTCAAATTAAGATATTGGGATCCATCATCTCCACTGCCGTCTGCTCCATCATATTTATAACCTTCAGTACCCTCATCTATCATGTCAAGCACCACCTCTTAATTTTCTCTACCGTCCATAGCTTAACTAATATAGTAGATAAAACAATTTTGCATTAAGTAAAAGAATGTTACAATTTTGATGACTTGGATACAGAAGAAAGATTAAGTACTAATAATGAAACAATATAATACATCTCTGATAATCTAGATAATGCAATAATAATATAAGATAAATTACAATAGTACATCTTGGATAATCTAGATAATGCAACAATAATATAAGATAAAGTACATCTCACTCATATCAAACTAGACGTTGACTTTCGAGTCCTGAGCCGTGGGAGGTGTACACCTAGAGATAAGGAACCATCACTAGAGAATAGCTCGGGTGATATCCGTGAAGAACCTGCCACACATTGGAGAACCTGATCTCCAAAATAGCCATATATCGGTGGACATTACGATGTAACACCTCCTCGGGGGCTGGCTCCCTCTACACCGCTCTTGGACCACGCGACCGCCACCAAAGAAGCTTTGGTTCGATGACAAAACTAGGATTCCTCACCAAGATACGAGTCCTGGCAGGTAGAACCTCCTAGTGCCAGCCAGGCGGAGGACATCCTCGGACCTGACGGGGCACAATATTCGGTTGTTGCCGCCGAGTGGACGACAAGGAAGCGACATAACTAAATAATAACATAAACAATCATATAGCATAAACACTAAATTAAACCCCCTTAACCTAAATCCTGGCCCTAAACTAAATACCTAAAACCTAACTAAACTAAACCTGATCTCGGGTCACAATAAGTGGATTTTGGCCCGATCGCTAACTAAACTAAACTCGGTCTCTAACTAAACTAAAATAAAACAAACCCGATCACTAACTAAACTAAACTAAACTAAACCTAAAATTAACTAAACTAAACGAAACCTAATTAACTAAACTAAACTTAACTAAATATAACTAAACTAAACCTAATTAACTAAACTAAACTAAACCTAAATCGCCTAAACACTAAATTAATCAAACCCAATTAACACTAATAACTAAACTAACCGGCAGGCTCGGGGGATCGGAGCTCACCTAGGGGCGGCATGCGGCGGAGGACGGCGAGGCAGGGCGGGGCGGCGCGGCGGCACAACGGCGTGGGGAGGTGCAATGGGGTGGGGCGGCGCGGCGGCACAACGGCGTGGGGAGGTGCAATGGGGTGGGGCGGCGCGGCGCGGCGGATTCCCTCCACGGACAGCGACGGCTGGCGGGGGCATGGCGGACGGATCTTCCACGGGCGTGGGCGGCGACGGTTCGACGCGGGGATGACGAAGAGGAAATGGGGTGCTCTGGGTGGTGGGTCGAACCTGGGTAGAGGGGCGGGTATTTATACCCCCCTTTAGCCCCGGTTTGTAATATAAGACTAAAGGGTACTAAAGGATATATTACAAACAGGGGTTAACGGGATTTTTAGCTGCCGTTTTTTGCTCACGGGCCGTACCCCTTTAGCCACAAACCGGGACTAAAGGGTACCTTTCATACCGGTTTGTATTACAAATCGGGATTAAAGGGTTTTTTGGCGCCAAAATGGAAGTGATGTATAATTTTGGCACCACATTCTCAGAGCCGTCGAGCCATGCTTTTCCCACCATTCCCCCCGCTTCCTGGCTTGTTTTCCCGCCATTTCCCTCTATATATCTAGCTTGGCCGCCATTGCCATGTACACATTTAAACCTTCCTCTCTCACAACAATGGAAACCACCTATTGGGCCTTTCTGACCCTGGAGGAGCCTGAGGCGTTGTGCGCCTCTAGCTACCCATGCTCTCCAGGGTACCGGCTGCCCACCGGCTGGATGATTAGCGCTGGAGGGGTTCATGTCCCTCCTGCGCCTCAAGGTTCCGCCCACCAGGCAGCCATCACGAACCACTTCTACCTCGAGCTCACGCCGGAGTAGCGGATGGATCCCCATTGGGATCCCAACAACTACGGCACTTGGAATGCTTTCTTCGCTCACCGACGGGAAAGGGAGCTTGCCAGGTACGAGGATGATGGCCCGTCCCCAATGAACCACAAAGAAGCTGGCTGCCGCCTGTGTTGGGCAAACCAGACTATCGCTGGCGTGATGCGCTACATCGCCATGGGAGATCATCCTCACCAGCGGTACCCGCACTTTCACCAGCCGCTAATGTCTACGCACTTCTATTCTTGTAGACAGTTGTTGGGCCTCCAACTACAGAGGTTTGTAGAACAGCAGCAAGTTTCCCTTAAGTGGATCACCCAAGGTTTATCGAACTCAGAGAGGAAGTGGTCAAAGGTATCCCTCTCAAGCAACCCTGCAATCAAGATACAAGAAGTCTCTTGTGTCCCCAACACAACCAATACACTTGTCAGGTGTATAGGTGCACTAGTTCGGCGAAGAGATTGTGAAATACAAGTTGTATGGATATAAGACAACGGTGCCAAAAAATAGCTTGATGGCATGGAAGAGACTAAAGGCAATCTGAAATAAAGATGGAAGCAAGCAACCATGTAACAGATCTAGTTGCAAACAGTGTTTCAATGCTTAGAAACAAGCCCTGGGATCATACTTTCACTAGTGAACACTCTCATATAAATATCATCTCTTTATGATACTACTCTCCGGTTGGACACTCTAATCCATGGTAGGGCTATAACAACACTCCTCAAAGTTCGCTTTTGCCATCTAGGTAACCCCACAATGTCACCTTGAGCGCTAGATGGTTCCAACAAACACCACAATTTCATAGAGACATCCAACTCCAAATATAACTCATAACAAGTATTTGTAATCTCTAGCCTAAGTGCCACCATGGTGTGCACACTGTAACTTTCACACACATGGGGAGAGCAGAGATATTTTAAAGCACTTGAGTAGAAAGGTAGATCTACTTGATTACCAAGCTCATGATCACAATATGATCATGCATAGAGAGAGAGAGAGCGATGAACACATAGCTACCGGTAAAACCCTTAGCCTCGAGGAAGAACTACTCCCTCCTCATCATGGGAATCAGCAATGACAATGGAGATGGTGGTGGAGATCGATGGAGATGGCTCCAGGGGCAACTCCCCATCCTGGCAGGGTGCCGGAACAGAGACTTTTGTAAAATAAGAAAGTAGATATAAAATAAGCATGGAACATCAAAAATTATACATACATTTGCAACGTATCAACATCCGCAAGCTTAACTCCTGCTCGTCCTTGAGTAGGTGAGTGATAAAAAGAAAGAATAATTTTTGAGGTGACATGCACCATCACAAACTGGATCAAAGTATTTGTAGAACATTGGTAGCTGGGATCATAGTACTTTAACATAGCATGAAAGATATATTTCTAACAATAAGACATAACAACTATGATGTAACATGAAAAAGGTACAAACAAAAGATTCAAGAATAACAATGCTTTGCAAGACATTTGTTTGTTTCACATATAGAAAACATAGCATAGTGGCATTCAGCTTGTCCCTCATAGAGTAGCAAAACATAAATGCATAGGACACCTTCAAAGTTCATAAGGGTGACTAGATACAAATAGTTTAAGAACAAGCAATATCAAACTTATGAATCAATCAATAAGTTTTGGGACAATGCACATTAAACTAAGAATGACCACTATGCTCTCTTAATAGGTGCATAAAGATAAAAGATGGAGACTCAACATAAAATTAAAAGAAAGGCCTTCGTAGAAGGAAGCAGGGATTCAAGTTTCATAAAGAGCTTCCAAAAATTATGGTACTTATTAGCTTTCAGCCCTCATTGCCCCTATCATAAGCATCCATGGTGGAAATGGTGCTTTTTCTCTCTTTCCTCTTTTCTCATATCTCTTTTTTTCCTTTTCTCCCTTTTTTTCTCAATCTATATCTCTTTTTTTATAAGAAGAATGTTTCATAGATTGCTCATTATGGTTACGCTGCAGGTTTCCACCATGATTAGGCATGGATTAGACCAGTGGCCCAGGCATTTCTCTAACACATATACATAACTCCATGGACTTACAAGCTCCCCTTTCATTTCACACCGACGACATCCATAGACAAAAGAGCATGATATCAACTAGGTACAATGTACAAGTGCAATGTTGAAAGCGTTCCCCATGACAGCATGGTTCTACTAATTCCCAACATATAAGTGCAAGCATATACAACATAGATGACACAATGGTTCAAGTTTATTAAGTGCAAGAAAGTAAAGTGTGCCATCAAGTTCGTGAGAGCTTTAATCACTAATTTTCACATAACAAATTTATTTCGGAAGGTAGATAAAAACATGAATATACTTGGAATAGCAAATTCTAATAGCTAGGTATGGTGGACTCTTTGGAATAACTAGGTTTTATTTGGAGTTGGATGCATTAGTGGAACTCATACTTGGTTAGGGAGGCTAGCAAAATACTGGGAGCGACCAACTAAGAGAGCAATAATGGCCATAATCATGCAAAGCAACAAAACACCATTGATTAAAGCATAAAGTGATATTACAAGTCGAAAACTAAAGGATCATAGAGGCTATGGTGACTTGGTAGAGTCATAACATGGTGTGAGCATGCGCCAAGTCGACCCAAATAAAGCATCAATGGAGAATAGCACAAGATTATGCTTTTATATGCTAAAACAACGCATGATTCTTTGAAGGAACATTAAGCAATCTCAATTGTTTATAACATGTCATGCTACAGAAAAAATGACTAAGAATAAATCCAAAACAATATCAAGCATGACATGACAAAACATAGGCCACAGTCAAAAACAAGCTCCTTTTTACCACTTAAGCATGAACTTTTCCTACTCTTTTCCAATCCAAACCAACTTATTGGAAAGAGCTCACAAAGATAATAATAAACAAAGATCAGGGAGCTTGTCTCACAAATCCAAAAGGAAGAACTAAAAAGTTCTAAGCTGAAATCACAAGAAAACTAAGGCTAAACACAGTGCTAGCAAAAGAGAACACTCACAAAACAATAAGAATGAAAACTAGAGTGTTCTAAACAATGAAAGCAGAGTGTGTCTCTCTCCAAAAGAAGTGTTGGGATCCAACCAACTTATTGCAGCAAACCAAGAAAACTAAGCAAACGAAAACTAAGAACGAAAACGAAGACGCTCCAAGAACAACACAACTGTGCATGAAACAATAAAAATGAAGTGTTTGGAAGAAACCTGAGATTTTTATTGATGAAGAAGGGGATGCCTTGGGCATCCCCAAGCTTTGACGCTTGTACTTCTTGGATATTTCTTGGGGTGACACGCGTGGCATCCCCGAGCTTGATATTTAATCCATTCTTCATCTCATTGCATCGTTCTTTCCATACAGCTGAAATTTTCCTTCATACAAAACTTCACACAATCTTCATTAGCAACATTAGTGTACTCAAGATAATAAGTCTTTTGGTTCAGTTCCAACACAAGTAAAACTTCCATTAAAACACAAGCTACTGTAACACTTCCTTTAAAAATTTCAAATGATCAAAGAGAACTCAAAGTGAAAGAGATCAAGAGGCAAATGCAAATAATGGCAGAAATCTGTCAAAACAGACCAGCAGGTAAAAACCAATTTTTTCGAAGACCTTCTCTTGCTCAAATGGAAAAGTGTTGAACTAACTAAAGTTAGATAATAACCTGGGTGAGAAGCACAAAAACGTACAGCTCAAACCGACGTACAGTGATTTTGCAAGATTTTTTACAGCGAAGCACAAAAATCTGTTTCGGGACAGCACCTTTCCCAAGCATTACTTCTCTCTCATTAGAGATTACTCTTGGCACAAAAATCACTCAAAACTAATAAGGAGAGGTTATTACAGAGGTAATAACTTCCAAGACTCAACTAAAACTTTTGGTTTATCTCCCAATAAGTACTTTTCTTTAACGCCTTGAAGTTAGGTATGATAGTTTGAGAAGATACTCACATAGGAAATATAAATTGAAGTAAAAGAGAGCATCAAGAAGAAAATTCAAAACACATTTAAGTCTAACCCACTTCCTATTCATAGGAATATTGTAAAGAAACAAGTCATGAAATCACAAAGCAATAAGCATAGGAAAGGAAAACAAGTGCAACTTCAAGACTTTCAACATAAAGAGGGGAAACCTAATACTATTGAGATGCATAAAACCATGTTTCCCTCTCTCATAATAACTTTCAGTAGCATCATGAATAAAATTAACAATATAACGATCACATGAAACATTCTTATCATGAGCCACATGCATAAAAGAATTAATACTCCCCACATAAACATAGTCTTTTTTATTAATTGTAGTGGGAGTAAATTCAACAAAATAGCTATCATTATTATTCTCATCACCATAATCATCAAATATAGGAGGCATATTGTAATCATAATTAATTTTCTCCTCAATATTAGGTGGACTGAAAATATCATATTCATCATTGTAATCATCATATATTGGAGGTATAGTATCATCAAAGTAAATTTTCTCCTCCTTGCTTGGGGGACTAAAAATATCAATCTCATCAAAACCACCTTCCCCAAGCTTAGATTTTTCCATAGCATTAGCAATATTGGTGTTAAAAGAATTCATACTAATAACATTGCTATTAGAATGCAAATAAAGTTCCATATGTTTTTTTATTTTCTCTTCAAACACTTCATGTCCGAACTCAAGATAAATACTATAAAGCTCTCTAATTTTGTTGTTGTTTTCCATTAAGCCTAACTAGTGAAAATAAAAACAAGAAACAAAAAGATATAATTGCAGAATCTAACGGAAATAACTTCGAGCACTCACACACCAGCAACCGTACTAGAAGATAGCTTAGTAGCCAGAGGATGTGAGTACCTTTTACCTTACCTCCTCGGCAATGTCGCCAGAAAATAGCTTGATGTCTACGCACTTCTATTCTTGTAGACAGTTGTTGGGCTTCCAAGTGTAGAGGTTTGTAGAATAGCAACAAGTTTCCCTTAAGTGGATCACCCAAGGTTTATCGAACTCAGGGAGGAGTTGGTCAAAGGTATCCCTCTCAAGCAACCCTGCAATCAAGATATAAGAA
The DNA here is from genome assembly GCA_910589775.1 of Avena eriantha. Taxonomy (NCBI): domain Eukaryota; kingdom Viridiplantae; phylum Streptophyta; class Magnoliopsida; order Poales; family Poaceae; genus Avena; species Avena eriantha. The sequence continues at coordinate 435,611,403 of OU342740.1, read as the reverse complement.
GTCTCTTGTGTCCCCAACACACCCAATACACTTGTCAGGTGTATAGGTGCACTAGTCCGGTGAAGAGATAGTGAAATACAAGTTGTATGGATATAAGACAACGGTGCCAAAAAATAGCTTGATGGCATGGAGGAGACTAAAGGCAATCTGAAATAAAGATGGAAGCAAGCGAACATGTAACAGATCTAGTTGCAAATGGTGTTTCAATGCTTAGAAACAAGCCCTAGGGATCATACTTTCACTAGTGAACACTCTCATATAAATATCATCTCTTTATGATACTACTCTGAACTACTCTCCGGTTGGACACTCTAATCCATGGTAGGGCTATAACATCACTCCTCAAAGTTCGCTTTCCCCATCTAGGTAACCCCACACTGTCACCTTGAGCGCTAGATGGTTCCAACAAACACCACAATTTCATAGAGACATCCAACTCCAAATATAACTCATAACAAGTATTTGTAATCTCTAGCCTAAGTGCCACCATGGTGTGCACGCTGTCACTTTCACACGGATTGGGAGAGCATAGATCTATTAAAGCACTTGAGTAGCAAGGTATATCTACTTGATTACCAAGATCATGATCACAATATGATCATGCATAGAGAGAGAGATGAACACATAGCTACCGGTAGAACCCTTAGCCTCGAGGAAGAACTACTCCCTCCTCATCATGGGAATCAGCAACAACAATGGATATGGTGGTGGAGATCGATGGAGATGGTTCCGGGGGAAATTCCCCGTCCCGGCAGGGTGCCGGAACATAGACTTTTGTCCCCCGAATCTCCTCTTCGGTGGCAGCGGCGCCGCGGTTAGACTTTTCGTGGCTGGAGGCTGGATTTTTTAGGGTTTTTGCATCGGAGGCTTCTTCTAGGCGAAGGCGTGAGGTCGGTGGCCGGCTAGGGGGGCCCGCACCATGCCCTGGTGCGGCCTAGGGCTGCCCACGCCAAGGGGTGGTGTGGCCGCCCTGTGGCCCCCCTTCGTCTCTCCTTCAGACTCCATGTGTCTTCCGGTAAAATATTGACTTTGGCTTTTGTCCCATCTAATTCCGAGTATATTCATTTTCTGGCTTTTCTAGAATCAAAAACAGCAAAAAACATGCAATTTGCACTGTGGCATCTTGTTAATAGGTTAGTTCCCGAAAATGTGTAAAAATACTCCAAAGTGTGGACAAAACATAAGAAAGTAGATATAAAATAAGCATGGAACCTCAAAAATTATAGATACGTTTGCAACATATCAGCCGTACAGCCACAAGAATGGTGGAGGTGGTGAAGGTTGAGGGCGTAACAGCGTCGTCATCCGGGAGCCCCCTCCCCCATTCCCCCGTGCACAAGCCAAGGAAGGGCTGAGGATCCGGCCGCGTAATACTAGCGACGACGATGACGATTCCGAAGATGATCCTGAAGCTGTGTACTATAGGGATAGACATGATTATGACTAATTTTTACGTTTTAATATTACTAAATGTCTTTGGTGTTGGCCACAGCAATTTGCAATACTACCTATTGAGATTGAGACAGTTTATATCCATATATATAAGCAGATCACTAAAAATAAAGGTTTAATATTATACATCACCAACATCCACACATTTCTAGTGTTGGGGTTTTCTTCTAATCCGTAACCATGGAGCATCTTCCTTACTTAACGGGATGCTTGGGTCATCCTTCACTGCGAAGGGCAGAATTTCATGAAACTTATCATCATCTTCTGACATGTCTGTCTTATCCTCCACTCCCACGATGTTTCTTTTTACTGAAAGAACTATGTGCGCTTTGGCTCATCGTATGCTGTATTCTTTTGCTTATCTTTCCCTTTTCTCGGTTTGGTAGACATGTCCTTCACATAGAAAACTTGAGCCACATCATTGGCTAGGCCGAATAGTTCATCTCTATATGCAAGATTGTTGAGATCCACTATTGTCATGCCGTATTTCTTGTCTACCTCAACCCCGCTGATACGTTGAAAACGTATCTATAATTTTTGATGTTCCATGCTTGTTTTATATCTACTTTCTTATGTTTTGTCCACACTTTGGAGTATTTTTACACATTTTCTCGAACTAACCTATTAACAAGATGCCACAGTGCCAGTTGCTTGTTTTATGTTGTTTTTGGTTCCAGAAAAGCCAGAAAACTAATATTCTTGGAATTGGACGGGACAAAAGCCAAAGTCAATATTTTACCGGGATACACATGGAGTCCAAAGGACATACGAAGGGAGGCCACATGGCGGCCATACAACCCAAGAGCGGGCAACCCTAGGCCATGCCAGGGTAGGGTGTGGCCCCCCTGGCCGCCATCGACCTCGCCCCTTCGCCTATAAAAGCCCCTCGGGATGAAAACCCTAAGTACCCAATCAAAATTCCACGAAAGAGTCTGTAGCCGCCATCATCTCCATCGCTAGATCGGCAGGGATCTAAAGCTCTTTCTGGTACCCTGCCGGAGGGGAGAGTTCACCCTGGAGGCCTTCTTCATCACCATGCCTGCCTCCGGTGTGATCCGTGAGTAGTTCATCTCTGGACTACGAGTCCATGTAGTAGCTATATGGTTGGTTCTCCTCCTTTGTGCCACCATGTTTAGATCTTGTGATCTCCGTTCATGATCAAGATCATCTATTTGTAATCCTACATGTTGTGTTTGCAGGGATCCGATGGAAATTGAGATGCTATTTGATACATTGCTAACGTATCTATAATTTTTGATGTTCCATGCTTGGTTTTATCTACTTTTCTTATGTTTTGTTCCAACTTTGGAGTACTTTTCATAGACTTTCTTGGACTAACCTATTAACAATATGCCACAATGCCAGTTGCCTGTTTTCTGCTGTTTTTGGTTCCAGAAAGTCAAAAAATGAATATTCGCGGAAGTGGACGGGACAAAAGCCAAAGTTGATATTTTACCGGAAGACTCACGGAGCCAGAAGACGAGACGGAGAGGGGCCACAAGGCGGCCACACCATGTGGTGGCACGGGCTAGCCCTGGCCACGCCACCGGGTGGTGTGGGCCCCCTAGCCGCCCACCGACCTTGCGTCTTCGCCTATAAGATGCCTCCCGATGCGAAAACCCTAAAAAGTCCAGCCTCTAGCCACAAAAATTTCCGCAGCGCCGCCGCCACCGAAGAGGAGATTCGGGGGACAGAAAGTCTCTGTTCCGGCACCCTGCCGGGAAGGGTAAGTGCCCCCGGAGCCACCTCCATCGATCTCCACCACCATCTCCATCACTGTTGCTGATTTCGATGATGATGAGGGAGTAGTTCTTCCTCGAGGCTAAGGGTTCTACCGGTGGCTATGTGTTCAGCTCTCTCTCTATGCGTGATCATATTGTGATCATGAGCTTTGTAATCAAGTAGATCTACCTTGCTACTCAAGTGCTTTAATAGATCTCTGCTCTCCCCATGTGTGTGAAAGTGACAGCATCCACACCATGGTGGCACTTAGGCTAGAGATTACAAATACTTGTTATGAGTTATATTTGGATGTCTTTATGAAATTGTGGTGTTTGTTGGAACCATCTAGTGCTCAAGGTGACATTGTGGGGTTATCTAGATGGGAAAGGCTTACTTTGAGGTGTGCTGTTATAGCCCTACCATGGATTAGAGTGTCCAACCGGATAATAGTTAAGAGTAGTATCATAAAGAGAAGATATTTATATGAGAGCATTCACTAGTGAAAGTATGATCCCTAGGCCTTGTTTCTAAACATTGAAACACCGTTTGCAACTAGATATGTTATATGTTTGCTTGCTTCCATCTTTATTTCAGTTTGCCTTTAGTCTCTTCCCATGTCAACCACACGCCAGCAAGCTATTTTCTGGCACCATTACCACTTATAATTATCCATACCACTTGTATTTCACTATCTCTTCGCCGAACTGGTGCACCTATACACCTACAAGTGTATTGGGTGTGTTGGGGACACAAGAGACTTATTGTATCTTGATTGCAGGATTGCTTGAGAGGGCATACCTTTGACCACTTCCTCCCTGAGTTCGATAAACCTTGGGTGATCCACTTAAGGGAAAACTTCCTGCTGTTCTACAAACCTCTGCACTTGGAGGCCCAACAACTGTCTACAAGAATAGAAGTGCGTATACATCACTATTTCAGATTGATTATTGATTCTATCATGTCTATGTTATTTGTGATCTTGCATGCTTTCTATTATTAGTAGCTATCTTGGCCAAGTAGATGCTAGCAACACCAAGAAGAATATTTATGCTCGATAGTGGGTTCATGCATCTAGGAATCTGGGGAAGTGACAGAAATCTCTAAGTTACTAGATGTGTTGTTGCTACTAGGGAGAAAACAACAATCCTTTGTTCATAGAACAATCATATTGCTTACTTTACACACTTTGCTTAATGGAATTATCTGTTGCTTGCAACTTAATACTGTAGGGGGTTCGGATGATAACCTGAAGGTGGATTATTAGTCATAGATGCAGTTGGATTACGGTCTATGTATAATGTTTTAATGCCCAATCAAATCTCATAGGAGTCAAGATTATTAGTATATGCATGTATGCTTTCTCGATGTTTGTCAATTGCCCTGCTGTAATTTGTTCACCCAACATGTCATCTATCTTAAGGAGAATCACCCCTAGTGAACTATGGACCCTGGTCCAGTCTTTTACCATCAATCTACAATCTACTATTTACTGTTTACTATTTATTTTCTGCAAGCAATTACTATTTTCCACACAATACGTTTAATCCTTTGTTTTTCAGCAAACCGGTGAGATTGACAACCTCACTGTAAGTTGGGGGCAAAGTTCTATGGTTGTGTTGTGCAGGATTCGAAGTTGGAAACAACACCTTATGGTTGTTTCCTTGCTCCTACTGGTTCGATAACCTTGATTTCTTAACTGAGGGAAAACTTGCTGCTGTGCTCATCATACCTTCCTCTTGGGGTCCCCAACAAGCTCTACATTTTGAGCCATCAAGCACTTTTTCTGGCGCCATTGTCGGGGAGTCAAGGACATCTTCACAAGGGGAGTCCTTCATAACCAATCTCTTTACTTTGTTTTTTTTTTCTTAGTTTATTTCTTCTTTGTTTGCTTGTTTCTTTTATCAAAAATACAAAAAAATTAGTTATTCTAGTTTGCTCTTCTTTATCAAAAATAAAAAAATCCTATCTTAAGTTGCCATTATGTCTAGCATTGCTCCAATCACTATGTCACTTGAAGAAATGATTTTTACTTTCAAACAAGGAATTGAAGAGAATTTCAAAGAAGCTTGGTCTAGAATCTCTGATTTACAAGAAAAAACTGAACCTAAAATGACTCAAAGCTTGTTTCTTAGCAGTTTTTACTTTGGAACTACTCTTTGCTATACATATGTTCTGGTTGCTATAGTAGGAGGAGATTTCCTCCAATGCAATGAGGGTGAAGTTTTTAATGCCATAAAGAAGTTGGTTGCAACATATGACTTGCCTAGCAAATCTGATTCTTCCTTTATAAACATATTTGCTAGATTGAACACTCTTGAGACCAACACTGCTAGTTTAAAAGAATGCTATAACATGCTTAGAGAGCATCATGAATATGTTCCGATAAATTTTGAATCTTCAAAATAGCTTCCTACAGTAAAAGTTGTTATAAATAATGAAACTTTTCATGCTCGTTGTGATATCATGTCTGAATTTTGTTTTATGCCTAAAGATATCTATGAATCTTTGAATCTTTGGGGACTTTCTGAAGGGGGAGAAGAAATATCTCTTGCTAATAATGCCACAATATTACCCATTGGAATAGCTGAAGGAGTGTTTGCAAAGATTCTAGGGAAAAAGGTATCTACTGATTATCTTGTTATTAAATTTGTAGGAAAAGGACATGTTACACTTGGAAGATCCCTACTGAAACTCCTTGGAGCAATAATAGATGTGGAAAAGGGCATCATGCATTTTGCTTCTCCACCAAACAATCATACGTTCCCCAAGGATAAGAATAAAGGTAAGAAAGATAGGGGCAAGAAATTTGGTTTTAATGCTTCTTCATTTGAGAATACTTGATTCTTTTCTTGCTTCTTATGTCTAGCTCAAAGACGTTAAAGAAAAACACTTATTGGGAGATAACCCAAATTTTGTTAGGAATCTTTTGTTGAGTCTTGGAGGTTATTACCTCTGTAATAACCACTCCTTATCCTTTTTGTGTGGTTTTTATGCCAAGAGTAACCTCTAATGAGAGAGAAGTAAGACTTGGGAAAGTTGCTGTCTCGGAACAGATTTTCGTGCTTCGCTGTAAAAATTCGTGAAAAATCTCTGTACATCGGATTGAGCTGTAATTTTTTGTGGTTCTGCCCCAGGTTGTTATCTCACTTTCGTTAGTTCCACACTTTTAGATTTGAGCAATATAAGGTCTTCACAAAAATTGGTTTGTACCTGCTGGTCTGTTTTGACTGATTTCTGCCATTATTTGCATTTGCCTCTTAATCTTTTTCTCTTTGAGTTCTCTTTGATAACTTGAACTTTTTAAAGGAAGTGCTACAGTAGCTTGTGTTTTAATGGAAGTTTTACTTGAGTTGAAACTGAACCTAAAGACTTATTATCTTGTGTATACTAATGGTGCTAATGAAGATTGTGGGAAGTTTTGTATGAAGGAAATTCTAAAGTGTAGGGAAGAGTAATGCGATAAGATGAAGTATGGACAAAAGCTCAAGCTTCGGGATGCCACCCGTGTCACCCCAAGAAATATTCAAGAAGTACAAGCGTCAAAGCTTGGGGATGCCCAAGGCATCCCCTTCTTCATCAATAAAAAATTTAGGTTTCTTCCAAACACTTTATTTTTATTGTTTCATGCATAGTTGTGTTGTTCTTGGAGCGTCTTCGTTTTTTGTTTTTGTTTTTCGTTTGCTTAGTTTGCTTGAATAAATTGGTTGGACCCCCTCATTCATTCATTAGTTTTCAAATAAGTTGGTTTGGATTGGAAAAGAGTAGGATAGTTCATGCTTAAGTTGTATAAAAGGAGTCTTATTTTTGACTATGGCTTAGACTTTGTCATGCCATGCTTGATATTGTTTTGGCTTTATGCTTAGTGATTATTTGCTGTAGCATCACTTGTTACAAACAATTGATATTGCTTAATGTGCCTTGAAAGAATCATGCGTTGTTTTACCATATAAAAGCATATTATTGTGGTATTCTCCTTTCATGTATTATTTGGGTTGATTTGGCGCATGCTCACACCATGTTAAGACTACACCAAGTCACCATAGTCTCGATGATCATTTAGTTTTCGACTTGTAATATCACTTTATGCTTTAACAATAATGTTTTGCCGCTTTGCATGATTATGGCCATTATTGCTCTCTTAGTTGGTCGCTCCCAGTCTTTTGCTAGCCTCTATACCATGGTACCTGCCTATTATTTCTCGTTTGACACGGTTATATGCAAACCCGGATACGGAAAAACTGATGCGTTGGCACGCAGTGGAGCGCATTCAGGATGACATGCTCAGACACCCAGCCGACTCTCCACGCTGGAGGAACGTCAAGAGGTTGAAGCCTTTGTGTACAGATGGTGATCGGTTTTGAGATGATCCTAGAAATGTGAGGTTTGCACTAAGCACCGATGGAACGAACCCGTTCGGCAACTATAGTACTACCCTCAGCACCTGGCCCATGAATCTCAGCATTTACAATCTTCCTCCATGGTTATGCATGAAACTAAAGTATATCATGCTCGCAATACTAATCCAGGGCCCCAAGCAATCTAGTGACGACATTGATGTGTACCTTGCACCTTTGGTGGAAGAGTTGAAACTTCTTTGGATTGAAGGAGTAAAAATGTATGATGCACATGTGAAGGAAAACTTTACCCTGAGATGCATGTTATTCATAACCATCAATGATTATCCAGTCTATGGGAACTCCTCTGGGCAAGCTATAAAAGGGACCTATGTGTGTCTCCAGTGCCCAGACAAGAGATCAAGTGCGTATTCGCATGAGTGTAAGAAAATGGTGTACATGCGGGCTCTAAGGTTTTTGCCAAAGGGTTATAAATATCGGACTCTGAAGAAAAAGTTTGATAACACTTGTGAGAACGATTTGGCTCCTCCAATTTTAAATGGCAGTCAGATCTATGATCAGCTTAAACAACTGAGAGTTGTGCATGGAAAATGACGATTCAAACGTAGGGGCATAGGCAGAGGCAGAGGCAAGGGCAAAGACAAGGACAAAGAAATAGATATAGATAACCAACCTCGCAAAATAAAACCGGTCTAGAAGAGAAGATAGATACTATGGGACTTATCTTATTAGGAGCATCTCGATGTTCAACATTCCAGCGATGTGATGCATGTTGATAAGAATGTGTTAGAAAGAATAATAGGGACATTGCTCAACATGAAGGACAAAACTAAACATAGTGCAAACGCACGACTTGAAGCTGCCAAACTCAAAGGGGAGGACCCACCTGAGGTTGATGCTCAAGGAAAGCCGGCCCCTGTGTGTTATGTCTGCGACAAAGTAGAGGGAAAAAGTGTGTGTGATTCTCTATATGGCATGCGTTTTTCGACGGGCTATGCCGCCAATATGCAAAGGATTGTTTCAAAGACAAAAACAGAGTAACGGGTATGAAGTTACACGATTGCCATGTTATGATGACACAGATGCTCCCTCTCGCGATAAGGAATGTCTTGACATCCTATGTTCGAGACACTCTAACGGGATTGTGTGAATTTTTCAACACAATTTCTTGGAAGATGATTGATCCTAATAGGTTGGATGAGCTACAAACAGAAGTGGTGGAGACTCTGTGCAATTTGGAGACGATATTCCCTTCATCATTCTTCGATATCATGGTACATCTCTTTGTCCACCTTGTGCACGAGATAAAGATGTGTGGTCCTGTATATCTGCGAAGCATGTACCCGTTTGAACGCTACATGGGAATTCTTAAGCACTATGTCAGGAATCGAGCACGTCCAGAGGGGATCATCGTCGAGGGCTATGTAACCGAAGAGGTCGTTGACTTCTGTCTTGATTACATGACATGTCTTAACCCGGTAGAGGTGCCTAGGTCTGTCCATGAGGGGAAGCTTACTGGTGTCGGAATGAGTGAAAAGATCAAGTTACCGTATCAAATTTCTTGGCGTATACCCTACAAAGTGTTCAAAAATGTGACCTAGTCTACTAGGGAATATTGTTTACTCTTAATCTTTATAAGTCTGCTAGTTTCATATGTATCGTCAAGATTATTTTTTCATCAATAGGAGCGAGGTTTCCCTGATGATATGCAATTTCCGATTACATGTACAATTTACAGAGCATGTTTATGGTATGGTGCTTATGTTGGTTCAATAAAAATGTGCATTCAACACAAGGAAAGTGTTCCCGCCCACGGCCGCTGACAACGGGCCAAGACAAGCGAACAGTCCACCGTCCAACGACTCCGGGCAGGAAAGGGCGTGCGAGCGAGCCGTCCGCGGTAGAGAATCCCGGGCCACGGGACCCGCCTCCCTAGGAGAGCCGGGCTTCGTCGCGGAGCCTCCGCGGCGTCAATACCACTTCCGGAAAGAATCAGGGTGACATGGATAGTAGAACCGGCCGAAACTTTCATGCATTATTATTTACTCTGATTATTTCCTCTAGGGCATATTTGCATCAGAATTTACCTAAACTATATATACTAGAATGAACTAAGAATTCAATAGTTAAGTGAACCAAATCGAGGAGAACTCGAAATATAGAAATGAAGTTACAGTTTTGAACCGAGCACATGTAGAATCTGTAGCCAGTGTTCATCCCCTCAAAATGCACTCATCTGATGCGCCCGTTGGAGTGGGCGCCCTCCTGAACCATCCTCGCAGCTCCATCTGTCAGAGTAGTCTCTCCATCCTTTCCGAGCTCGAACCCTAGCGCCATCCATCGGAGTGGGCTCTCCATGCTCTCCAAGCTCGAATCCTAGCAACAGGTTCAACCACCCCACCGCATGATTGGATTCGACCAGAGATGGCGTGGAAAGGAAAATGATCGAGTCGGTGTGTTCGGCCTCACCAACAGTGGATCCAGTGACTCGTCGTCGGCTCGGACCAAAAGGTCAATTTTTTTGGTGGAGGGGAGCTCCAAGCCGAATGACGGTCGAGGGGAGGATGGCGAGGCGAGGGGAGCTCGGTGGCAAGGAGAGCGGTTGATGCACGGAAAAGCGCGAGGGATTTTTTCCAAAATGGCCTGTCACGAAGGAAAAAATATTAGACATGCATGATTCCCGCGTGCCCAGTAATTGACAGCTAGCTAGCTGCCATCGTGTTGGTGTTGACGCACGCAAGGAAAGGGAGCAATATATAGGGAGCAAGAAATTACGCCCAGCTTTCCTCCAAACCCCCTAGACTAGACGCAGCGCTAGCTAGCTTCCTGAGATCGGATTCAGATGCAGATCCCCATGATGACGAATAGGAAGCGGCGCCCCGAGGAAGAGGAAGACGAAGTCGACGGGAATGCTCATCACAAGATCCTCAGGGCGGCAGTGGCGGCGCCTCCGCAGCAGGTAATCGTCAGCTTTGGTTGCATGTCGCTGGATCGATCGTACTAGATGCGTGAATCATGCATGATTGGTCCATGCAATATCTATTTAGAGTCATGGTGTGATGATATTTGCGTCTAATCTTTTAGTTTTTTTGCAACTTGACTGCTTCTGCTTCATTGTCCCGTATTCATCAGATTTGTGCAGCGTGGTTCTGAATACGCTCTAACATGTATTAGATCTAGATGCAGTTTTTTGCTTTTCAGATTTATTTAGTGTTTGTACCATCTAGGGTCTCCAACTCTCTTTCGCATAAACCCTTGCTAGGAGAAGTAGCATTGATTGATCAGTTAAATTTATCATGTCTTTTTATGAGGTTGGAGTGTAGTACTAGTACAAAGTGTTCAATAAAAATGTAAAAATACCTTGTCTGCCCAGTAAATATGTATATACGTTGTTGCTCAAAACATTTTTTTCAAATAGGAGCGACATTTTCCTGATGATATGCAATAGGAGTACATTTTACAAAGTACGCTTTTTCTATGGTATTTGAGCATATATGTTTGTTCAATAAAATGTGTATTCAACATATTTTTATGGTACATACATATTTTTTGTTAACTGTGTGTACACTATATCTTTTCTGTAGCGATACCAAATTTACAACTATTTATTCACTTTGTATTTTATTGTTGCCCTCTAGCGATCGATGCATCATCTGCACTTTAATACTTGTTCTAACGTGCTTGAGCAAATATATTATTTCATTGCTAATAATATACATGTATTCATTACTACATCAATATGCAGGATATCCGTATTCATTACTACATCATTTACCAATCCCTATATATTCTGCATAATTTTTTGCAGGATATCCATGGACCTCCCCCTCTCGGTCTAAAATTAACAAAAAGTGAATCATTTCTGGACGTTATTCAGACCGCCCTCTCCAAGCGAAACTCTTCCGCAGGGCAGTCTAGGATGCTCAGCGTTTCCGGATCTTTGGTACATGAATATTTAAAATCTAGGGCTCCTACAACTGTTAAATGCCCAGAAGCTTCAAATTTCCATGCTAACGTTCTTAAAATTGGCACTTGGGAGGTAAGCAATTTGCTTACTATATATGGAGTAAGTATTATCCATATAAGTACTGCTTATAAAACCAAAATAACAAATCTACTTTATCTGCAGTACACATCAGAATATCCGGGTGATTTAATTGCCAAATGCTACTATGCAACGCGTAAGCTTGTATGGGAGATTATCATTTCTGGTATCAAGAGAAAGATTGAAATCCAGTGGTCAGACATTATTTATTTGTAGGCAACTTATCAAGAGGACGGACATGGAATATTGGATCTTGTGGTTAGTTCCCACGATTTTGTTGCCATTTGTTTATGTTTTTTATATACCGGTATTCCCTCTAACAAGCCTTTCATTCTCAAGTTGTCCCGTCCACCCCTTTTTTTCCACGAAGTGGAACCTCAACCAAAAAACCGTATTATATGGCGACAATTGGCGGATTTCACTAGTGGACAAGCAAGCGTGTACGGGTAAGCAGCACTAGTGTAATTTTAAAATTCTGTTATTTTCAGACTTAAAATTGGAAAGTTACAAGTTGCTAAAATGGAACTAATTTTTGAAAGGGCTGGAATTGCAGGAGGCATATTTTGAGGTGCCCATCGAGTTTGTTGAGGAAGAACTTTGAAAAACTAACTCAGTATGATGAATGACTGAACCAGTTGAGCCAACAACAAGCTGATGCGGGGAATCCTCCATTGCACAATACCGAAAGGGGTTTATTGGACTCTCCTGTTTTTGAAACTAACATAAAAAGTCCAAATGAAAGGGGTTGCCCTTATGCTGATGCGGGGAATCCTCCATTGCACAATACCGAGGTGCAATCCAATGAATTCTCGGAGTTTGCCGACATACTTTTGAGCGACACACATGTTCCTATTTATGCAGATGAGAAATACCTGATGGCCAGGGTAGAATCCCTTGGTTGTTTGCTGGAGAAAGACACGACCACGTTTGACATACCCGTCCCTGACCATAACGACACCATTGTTGCAGACATAGTGGGTTCACCTAGTGTGAGAAGTACATATGGCGGAGGCCTACCTGTCATCTCAAGAAAGGATTCCTTTGACGACCTCCTTGAGAACCTCCCCCGCGTAGAGTCTTTGGAATTCCTGTTTAACATAGTGCAGGATTCCGAGAACGTTGGTTAACAGTCTTAGAATTCTTCGAAGACGTGTGATGAAGGCTGTCTTGGTGCTACCATGGTTATAATCAGTTGTATTAACTTAAGGAAAATGGTCTTTGTTGGTACCTTGTTCTAGTCAATGTGTTTGGGAGAGTTGCATGTAGAACAAAATCTAGTGGGAGAGTTGGTACTTTGTCTATGACCGAATCTAGTGATTAACTTATGGTAGTACCGAAGTTTTCTGCCTGTTTGTTGTAACTGTTTTGTTAGTTTTTTTGTGGGTAACTGTGTTGTTAGTTGGTTAAGCCTAGTTTTTAAGTGATTGTTTCTGGGCGCTACAAGTCGCAAAAGAGTTGTTTTTATTTCTTTTGCCTTATAATCTGACAAGGTGAAAGAAATAAACTTGAGTTCATTGTGATATTTTTTTGCAGGTCAAGTAAGTGATTATCACTGAAGTCTTGTAGACGGCTTTGTCCGGGGCGTTTTTTTTGTTCTACTGTTTTCTCTGTTTTTCCGCGTGCTTATGCTTTTTTCCACACATATCTATTACAATTTGTTTTGAGTAGAGTTACAATTGTTTAAGCTGTTTATTTAGTTTTCAGTACCGTTGTCAGTAGACAGGTTCATACATGTTTCAGTTAGAGTCTCAGCCGGATTTGAGCGTGACTAGTAGGGGGCAGTGGACGTGCTCCAGGTCGTGGGATGGCGCGGTCTAGGAGTCCGCGACGCCAGGAGTCGGGACGCTGGCCAAGGAGTTCTCCACGATCCAGTTCAAGGACGGCGAGACGATCGACGACTTCGCCATCCAGATCACCAGCATGGTGAGCCAGCTGGCCCTCCTTGGCAAGACCATTCCCGAGGGAGAGTCCGTGCGCAAGATGCTCTCAGTGGTTCCCGGCGCTACGGCCAGATCGCCATGTCCATTGAGACCTTGGTTGATCTGGACACCCTCATGATCGAGGATCTGGTCGGGCGCTTGAAGGCCGCGGAAGAACAGTACGCCCTCGACCACGTCCTGGCCACCGGCGTCAGCGAGCTCCTCCTCACAGAGGAGGAGTGGCGGTCACGGACCAAGAGCCGCGGTGGCGGCGGCGGCGCAACAAGGGTCGCGACCACGGAAGGAACTCAAGCCGCAGAGATGGTGGAACCAGCGGCGTTGCCCGCGACAAAGGGTGATGTTACTACAACCAGAAGGGGCACTAGGCCCGAGAATGCAGGAAGAAGAAGCGGGGGGGCGGCCCACCTCGCTCGCGATGCCGAAGCGGACGGTGAGCATGATGATACGGACCCAACGCTCATCATGGAGGTGCTCACCACGGTGTCGCTCGAACCTAAGAACGTCGGCGGGCAGGTCTTCCTGAACGAGGCGTGTGCTGAGGAGAACCTCGGAGCTGCGGGGGAGCCCCGTGACGGCCGCTGGTACCTCGACACCGTGGCCTCCAACCACATGTTCGAGGATCGCGCGGCCTTCGCGGAACTGGATGAGCGCATCACCGGGAGCGTCAAGTTCGGAGACGGATCGACGGTGACCATTCATGGCCATGGCACCGTGCTTTTCATCATCCGCTCCGGTGGGCAGCGTGCGCTCTCTGATGTCTACTTCATCCCACGCTTCAATATGAGCATCGTTAGCCTTGAACAGTTGGCGAGAATGGCTGCGACACCACCATCTATGCTGGGGTATTGACCCTGTATGATCGACACCTGAAGGAGCTAGCTCAAGTACGGTGAAACGCTCGGCGCCTGTATGTTGTAAAGCTGGAGACCTCTGCACCTGTGTGTCTATCAGCATAGAGCGGTAGCGACACATGGTGCTGGCACGTGTGGCTAGGCCATCTGCACTTCGAGGCGCTTCGACGCATGGCGAGAGAGAACATGGTCCGTAGGCTGCCCATCGTCGACCACGTCACGTAACTCTGCGACGCCTGCCTCGTTGGAAAACAATGGCGGTCTTCGTTTCCACAGAAGGCATAGTACCGTGCTACGGACACCCTCGAGCGGGTTCATGCCGATCTAGGCGGCCCCGTCTCACCAGCCACTCCAGGCGGCAAGCGCTGCTTCATGCTCCTCCTCGACGATGCCAGGTGCTACATGTGGGCGGTGCTGCTATCCACCAATCACGGCGCAGAGGATGTGATCAAGAAGATCAAGGTCGCTGCGGAGCTCGAGTCACACCATCCTCTCCGCATGTTCCGCACCGACTGTGGCAGGGTGTTCAACTCCAGCTCGCTAGGCGTGTTCTTTGCCGCGCATGGGTCCAGTGTCATCTGACCCACGCTGTACTCCCCTCAACAGAACAGGATAGTCGAGCGCCAAAACAAGATGGTTGTAGGCATGGCGCGCATCATGTTGAAGGCAAAGGGGATGCCGAACAAGTTCTGGGGCGAGGCCGTGATGATAGCGGTCTACGTTCTCAACCGCTTGTACACGAGGTCCATGGCTAGCGTCACCCCTTGAGGCCTGGCACGGGCGCAAACTAAAGGGTTCCATAGCAGAAAACAAAAAATTCCTACGATGGAACTCCCTAATGCCCAAGATCTATCTATGTAGTAATAATGAAGTAACGACCAAAGCGTATAGAATACATACCTTTGTAGACCGTACGCGGTTAACGTTCTGAGGGGAACGTGGCTGAAGTAGTCGAACCCGTAGCTTACCTCAAGGTCGCAATGCTCCTCGCAGGTCATCCCTTGCTCCTTCTTCATGGTGCAGTAGCTCCGGCTCACGACATCCAAGGTGCCTCAAGTGAGGCCCCTCGTGGTTTCATACACATACGGTGTACGATGATGATCTCCGACTCCTTGATCCATGTCGGGAGTACGGAAGTAGATCTTCGGCTTGAAATCCCTGCAGCGCAACGGCGTGCTGCAGGTGTGGTGTCTCTTGCATGGGCAGTCCTTACTTGGGACCGTGCCAACGCATGGAGACGAGAGAGACGAAAGAATAAAGTCAAACAAATGACTTCTCCAAATAGTGGTGTGTCAAATCCCACCCATGGACAACCCTTTATATAGGGGCAGGGGGTGTGCCCTCCCCGTTGGGTTTCCCATGTGAGACTAAACAAGGGAGAGAGGGGGAGGCGCCATGGGCCTCATGGGCCAGCCGGCCAAGGGTGGGCCCCACCCCGCGCACAGCCCTAGGCTGGTCGGGTGGGACCCCTTGAGGCGGCTAGGCCTTGGCCCTTTGGCCCTTGGCCCTTCCCTCCTTCGTTTTTCCCTCATGGGCCCTTTTGCCTAGGAAGTTTGGCCCAATACCCCTTCAAATTAGATTTTAATATTATATTTAATATTTCTTACATTAATTAATATGTAAATACATATTACAAAATCTAATTTGACTCAGAACACCTTTCGGTTCCGTTTCGATTTCCTCCGAACGACTTCGGAACTTTCCCGGAACGATTCTAGTTCTCTCATGGAACTTTTCCGGTTTCCTTTTCTCTTTCATATGGTGATTCCAACTTACAGAGGATCTCTAGCTCAGCATACCCTTAAGTGTATTTCCCCACGGCTCGGGAATGACACAGACATGATCTCCATCAATGATCAATAGTGGGACCGGGATGCCCATAATAACCCCTATGCATTCCATGATGATAATGCCGTTTGAACCGTAAATAGTCGTTCCCCATTCCCTTTGCCACTTGATACCTAGTTCACCCGAGATTTGATCTACGGTATCTCCATACCTTCGTTCGATCTCATTACCGATGAACTTGTTTTCTCGTTTCCATGGCGTTGCATTCCGTGACCCAGTCACACGCTTGCAAGCTTTGTTAATGCAACGTTACCGAGTTGGCCACTAATGTATCTGTCCGTTACATGGATGGGCAAATACTGGTCTTGATATGTACTCCTGTACACGCCCCTTTGGGAAACCTGAGTGGAACCTTTTCGATCATCCAGTCACCGAATGATACTTAATAATCATCCAAGCTCTCTCTAGAACGGTTATTTGCATTATTTCACAGTGTAAGGACAGGTTATGAGGTTTCCTTACTTTTATCATTAATGGTGAACTTTGTAACTATATCTCATTAAGATACAACTGGTTGGGTTGTTTGTCTATCACATCATTCAACTAATGATATGACCTCATTGTCAATTGGCATAAATGCCCATGATCTCGAAACCCTAGATCATCCTCATGACAAATGAACTAGTTCGCTAGAGATAACTAGAGACTTGGTTTGTTTACATACCACACATGTATTAACGTTTCGTATTAATACAGTTATAGCACAGTATGAAACTATTACGAACTAACTGAGATATGGCAATAAAAACCTATTTATTATTTGCCTCTAGGGCTTATCTCCTTCAGTCTCCCACTTGCACTAGAGTACAAATAATCTAGCTCGCATTTTACTCATCATAAACCATATCACATATGAGTTTATTGATCAAGCATGCTTATGGAAAACATCATGTCCATGTTCTGTTTTACCAAATCATTATGTCTTTGCAAATCGTTAATGTCTTCCTAACTTTGACATTCATACCAGTATCTCATAATGGGTTGAAGTATTCATTTGGCAACAAAGTGAGACTTTGTTTCTAGTGTTTATAATGACGGTCGTTTTCACTGTTGTCATCTAAACTTCAAAACACACTTTGCAATCCTTTGTGTATATATGGCAGTTATGGCAGCAGAACGAGGCCGATTTCCAGGAGCCTACAGTGACTTTAGATCAACCTCGAGGGCTTTCTCATGGGCACTGTGTCCTGGGACACATCATTCTATATTAAAGACAAACTAGTCCTGCCATAACAATATATATCACATCAGATGGAGCCTTTATACTTCTATATCTATGTAGATCCTATAGTGTATGAAATGCAACTATGCCACTTACTTTGATTCTTGTCATTTAAGTACAAACTTATTTCTGGTTCAGTGATCACTTCAAGACATGTTCTTACAGTTAAGAGTTTGTCCTTCCAACTAGAATTTTAGGTCACATTATGTCGAGTATACAATATGGTTGTATGGAAGAACCTATGACTGAGGCATAGAATATGCAACACATCTCTTTCTTCCTTTTAAACCATCGTTGTAATACCAAGACAATGCTTCATATAGTAAGAACTTCTTTCTTACCTTGTTCTATTCTGAACTTCTTCAGAATTTTGCTTAGGACATTCTGAACATCTTCAGAATCAAGTCCAAGAAGCATTCGACGTTCAATGTTTATTAAACTCACCAATCTATCTCGATAAATCTCATTGTTTAATAACTTCAACTTCATCCCAATTTATCTACTTAAATGTTATTAACACCAATAACATTATTCACATATGTCGTCCACATACCCTAGAATGATTTCACGCTCCCACTCAAATATGGCATCCATATTTGAGATCTAGGGATTTCACTTAGCTCCCACTCAAAATATGTCTACTACATATAAAGATTTGGCCAAGCTACTTAGCTCCCACTCAAAATATGTCTCTTACGTATTAAGATTTGGGCAAGCTAATTAGCTCCCACTCAAATGCAGGTCCTCTCGATAATCTTGGACATTTCAAAATTCTTTGATCATCATCAAATTGAGAATTCCAGCTACGAGATTCAAATATCCATATATTGCTGGTGTAAATCCAATAGACTCAAGCATCACTACATTGTAGTCAACTCCTTAAATTTGTCCATACTTTGTGATAAATTGAGCTTTACGTTTCATTTCCTTCTTATGACTTTGAAGTCATTCAGAAATATCAAGTGAACTTCTTTACTTAATAACATTAAGCAACATATTACTTCGCAATCTTAAATGTAACTTAACATAGGATTTTATGACTCCTGGTCATTTCTCGCACTTAGGTCCATCACGCTTCTTTGTAATTCGTAGGTATGTCTTGTTCATAAACATCACAAGTGAATCAATAATATATTTCCATGAACTTGTAGAGTATATATTGTTGAATCCTACTTTCTTTAGTAAAAGTATTAACTGAAACTTTATAATCATTATCATTAGTCTCTCCTCTATTTGTAGAGTTCGTTTTCATGAAACAAATTCCGCTACGCCACTCAACAATTTGGAGGCAAGGTCAAATACCTTGTTTTGATATTTTACTTTCTTCCACCTGTATCTTCATCAAGACACGTCAACTTTGGACAACAGCAGGTTTGCCCCCTTTTGGAAGATGTATTCATAGTTTCCTAAGAATACACTACAAAGACTTGTTTATTCGCCACGATTTCGAACTGTCGAAACCTCTAGAAACTCGAACATGCCATAACTCTTATGGTGTTGTTTCCACGAATCCTTTTTGGATGTTCCTTTGTATTTCAACCAAGTGTTTGCTCATTTCGATCTCTAACTCTAAACGATAACTATAACCCTGATAAGAGATGATATTCTACCATATGTATCTAATGCATAATGATTATGATATTTAAACATTTCAATACACTTTGAAATTACCCTATTATCATAATTTGTGAAACCTCTTTCACAAGTACTTTTATGCCAAAATTAACTTAAATACTTTAGTCATGTCGATCAAATCGAAGAGACTTTTGTATTACTGTTAATTCAATATCCTCCTTCACTTTGAAATCTTTTGAACAATTCAAAATAGTTTCAAACTTATGTTTCATTAAGTAAATACTCATATTCACTTAAATCCACAATGAACTGTGAAATAATGATTTCCACTATTTGTTGAAAATACGATACATCACTATGTACATGATTCAATATTAAGTATGAATAATGATTTCTAGTATCTTGTTGAAAATATGATACATCGTTATGTATAAAATTCAACATTTCTTCGCATATCACCGTTTTACCGGAATGCAGAGTTTTAGTCATTCTGCCCAACGAGGCATGGTTTTGCAAAGTCTCTAGATTAAGAATCTAAGATCCCGATCTTCATTTATAATGAAAAACATGCAATAACCAAAATGACTTGAACTATAGTGTCATGTCATCATTAAACTTTGGATATCTTTTAGCAGTATAATCCTTTATAAATGTTTAAACTATTATCATTAACATAGTGATGAGAATAACTCATTTATAATTGTAATGTGACCATAAAGGTATTATTCATAAGAACAGTACAACTGGCTTGTAACTTATTCGTATGAACAATCGTCTCGCCAAAAGAAAGACACACAAACAAGGATTACAAAATTATATTCAAGTCCACTAATCCAAATGATAAAGCTTTGAGGAAAGGGATGATTTTGGCCATCAACTGTTTTTCTTGCAATCATCAAGCCACATTACCTCAATTCTAGAAATTCTCAAGCAGACCATCATGTCTTCACAAAACGGGACAAGTATCCAATACTATTGTCTATCGCTTCGGAGTGCCACACAGCATCATCACGGACAATGGAACGAACTTCACTTCTAAGGAGTTCCAGGGTTTCTGCGAAAACCTGGGAATCAATGTAAGCTATGTTGGGTCTGCGGCATAGAAAACAAAAAATTTCCTACGATGAGAACTACACACCAAGATCTATCTACTAGGTACAGAGCAAACAGGTGGACATACATCCATCGAGAACTTACCCTCGAAGACAACGAGTTTTGATAACAAGTAGGAACTCGTGGTTGATGTAGTCGTACACTTGCCGATCTCAAGATCATGTGGAAGTCCGAGCGCCGCAACTCAGCAGCGCATCCGTACTCACACACATGTTCAAGCCACCAGAAAACCTCCACCTCCTCGCTCCAGCGATCCAGCGGAAGCAGCAACTCCTTCCAGACGAAATGCCACCGGGAACATTTATCTCGCTAATCCGAGACCATGGGGGAATAATTCTAGAGGGGGAGAGAGATCCTTCACGAGGAGGTGTAAGGAAGAAGGAGGAAGAGGGGGGCCTTTTATAGGAGGAGGGGGTGCCCCTCCCCATGGCCGCCCCATGGGGGGTGACCCCTCACCTCCCACATTCATGTGGTGGTAACCCCTCCACATTAAAATGCCACTTCACATTCCCTTTTAAAGTCCCCACTTTAAATGCATTAAAATTATCTAAGTTTAATGCTCTCTCATTTAATAAAACTCTTTTATTAAATTTATTCAAATTTTTGTTAATTACTTTAATTAAGAAACATTCACATATAACCCCTTGCAATATTTCAATATCACATGCAGAACCATTTTCTGCAATTTCACCCGAAACAATTTCCGGTTTCTATCGAAACAATTCTAGTGCTTTGCAATTCTTTCGTCGGAAACATATGTGCTCCAAAATGGTGTCCGGTAACTCTTAAGTGTGTCACGCTACGGTTCGCGAATAATGCAGACATGATTGAGACTCTGCTCAAATCAATAATCAGAAGCGGGACCTAGAGGTCCATACTGACTCCTGCATATTCAACGATGACTTCTGTGATCGTGAGAACCTTTAACGCTTGTAATTTAATCCCTTTGTCTCTTGATATAATACATGTCCGAGATTCGATCATCGGTATCCAAATACCTAGTTTGATCTCGTTACTGACATGCACTCTTTTCTCGTTCCCGTGATATAACATTCTAGTGATCACATCACTTGCTTGCAAGCTACCTTAATGTGATATCACCGAGAGGGCCCAGAGTATATCTATTCGTCATCGGGATTGACAAATTCCACTCTTAATCCATGAACCTCAACATAACACCTTCGTAGCACTGAACCCATCTTTATAGTCACACAGTTACGGTGTGACGTTTGATGCTATCAAGATACTCTTCCGGTGTTAGCAATTAACATGATCTCATGGTCTAAGGATAAAGATTACTTCATATGATGTTATAGCAATGTAAACATAATGACTTGATCGTAATGCTATACTTCGGATGAATGTTCATCACATCATTTCACAAATGCTATGACCTTGTTATTAACAACATCCAATGTCCATGATCAGGAAACCTTGATCATCTTGTTAATCAACAAGCTAGTTTATAAGAGAGGCATAACTAGGAACCCTTTTTGTTTATTAAACACACATGTATTGATGCTTCCGATCAATACAATTATAGCATGCAAAATAAACATCTATCATATATAAGTAATACATAATAACAACTTTATTATTGCCTCTCAGGGCATATTTCCTTCAGTCTCCCACTTGAACTAGAGACAATAATCTAGTTCACATAGTGATAAATCTAACACCCATGGAGTTCTGGTGTTGATCATGTTTTTCCCTAGGGAGAGCTTTAGTCAACGGATCTTCTACATTTAGGTCCATGTGTACTTTACAAATCTTTATGTCTCCATCCATGACATGTTCGCGGATGGAGTGAAACCGGCGCTTAATATGCTTGGAATTCTTGTGAGACCTCGGTTCCTTGGAGTTGGCTATGGCTCCATTGTTGTCACAATAGATCACCATTGGGTCCAATGCACTAGGAACCACACCTAGTTCCGTAATGAACTCTTTCATCCAAACCGCTTCCTGCGCCGCATCTGAAGCAGCAACATATTCCGCCTCCGTCGTTGATCTAGCCACCACAGGTTGTTTGGAACTCCTCCAACTAACTGCTGCTCCGTTCAAGAGAAATACGTATCCGGATTGAGACTTAGAGTCATCCGGATCAGTGTCAAAGCTAGCATCGACATAACACTTAGCGACTAGCTCTTCTTCACCTTCGTATATAAGAAACATATCCCTAGTTCTTCTCAAGTACTTGAGGATGTTCTTGACCGCTATCTAGTGTTCTGAACCTGGATCATATTGGTACCTACTAGTCAAACTAATAGCATGTGCCACATCCGGTCTTGTACATAGCATGGCATACATTATAGAGCCTATGGCCGAGGCATAGGGGATCTTACCAATTATCTCTCTTTCTTCCGCCGTAGCCAGACTTTGAGTCTTACTCAATGTCTTGCCTTGCAACATAGGTAAGAACCCCTTCTTACTTCCGTCCATATTAAACTTCTTTAATATCTTATCAAGGTATGTACTCTGCGATAGCCCAATTAGGCACCTTGATCTATCTCTATAGATTTTAATGCCTAATATATATGACGCTTCACCAAGGTCTTTCATCGAAAATTTGCTGTTTAGATTACTTTTAACACCATTTAACAGATCTATATCATTTCCAATCAATCATATGTCATCCACATATAATATCAGAAATGCCACATTGCTCCCACTCACTTTCTTGTAAATACAAGCCTCTCCATAAGTTTGGACAAATCCAAACTCTTTGATCACCTCATCAAAGCGGAGATTCCAACTCCGGGATGCTTGCTTCAGTCCATAGATGGATCGCTGAAGTTTGCATACCTTATTAGCATCCTTAGGATCGAAAAAACCCATAGGATGTATCATATACAACTCTTCTTCAATATTACCATTGAGGAACATAGTTTTGACATCCATCTGCCATATTTCATAATCGAAATATGCAGCAATTGCTAACATAATCCTAACCGACTTAAGCATCGCTATGGGAGAGAATGTATCATCGTAGTCAACTCCTTGAATTTCTCGAAACCCTTTGCGACAAGTCGAGCCTTATAGATGGTCACATTACCATCAACATCAGTTTTTCTTTTGAAAATCCATTTATTCTCAACGGCATTTCGATCGTGAGGTAAGTCCACCAAGGTCCAAACCTGGTTCTCGTACATGGATTCCATCTCGGATTTCATGGCTTCTAGCCATTTGTTGGAATCCGGTCTCATCATCTCTTCTTCATACGTCACAGGCTCATCCATTTCATCAACCATGAAATTCACAACAGGATTGCCACACAGTTCAGGAGCTGCACGTGTCCTACTTGACCTGCGAGGTTCGGTAGTGTCCTCTTTCAGAGTTTCATGATCAATATAATTAGCTCTCTCTTCATTAGGTGAAGTCAACTCCAAAACAATTTCCGGTGCTGTGCTACTCGCCATTTCATGAAGAGAAGGTTCAATAACCTCTTCGAGTTCTACCTTCCGACTACTCACACCTTTCGCGAGAAACTCCTTCTCAAGAAAGGATCCATTATTGGCAACAAAAACCTTGCCATCGGATCTTTGATAGAAGGTATACCCAATCGTTTCCTTAGGGTATCCTATGAAGACGCATTTTTCAGCTTTGGGTTCGAGTTTATCTGGTTGAAGTTTCTTCACATAAACATCGCATCTTTAAGAAATGACAACTTAGGTTTGTTTCCAAACCATAATTCATACGGTGTCGTTTCAACGGATTTAGATAGTGCCCGATTTAAAGTGAATGCAGCTGTTTCCAGTGCATAACCCCAAAATGACAGTGGCAAGTCAGTCAGAGATATCATAGATCAAACCATATCCAATAAAGTACGATTACGACGTTCCGACACACCATTACGTTGTGGTGTTCCGGCAGGCGTGAGTTGTGAAACTATTCCACACTCTTTCATGTGTGTGCTAAACTCATAACTTAGATACTCACCTCCACGGTCAGACCGAAGAAATTTGATTTTTCTATTACGATGATTTTCCACTTCATTCTGAAATTCCTTGAACTTTTCAAAGGTTTCAGACTTTTGTTTCATCAAATATATATACCTGTATCTACTCAAATCATCCATGAAAGTAACAAAATAATGATATCCACCTCGCGCCAACACACTCATTGGTCCACACACATCAGTATGTATGATTTCCAATAAATCTGTCGCCCGTTCTATTGAACCGGAAAACGGCGTTCTAGTCATCTTGTCCATAAGGCATGGCTCACATGTATCAAATGATTCAAAATCAAGTGATTCCAAAAGTCCATCAGAATGGAGTTTCTTCATGCCTTTAACGCCAATATGACATAGACGGCAGTGCCACATATATGCAGATATATCATTATAAAGTTTAATCTTTTTAGCATTAACATTATGAATATGCGTAATATTACTATCGAGATCCAACAGAAATAAACCATTCAACACAGGTGCATGACCATAAAAGATATCATTCTTATAAATCGAACAACCATTGTTTTCAGATTTAAAGGAATAACCACTTCATCAAACACGACCCGGATATAATGTTCATGCTCAGTGCAGGCACAAAATAACAATTACTTAGGTTTATAACTAATCCCGATGGCATATGGAGAGGTAGCGTCCCGACGGCGATCACATCAACTCTTGATCCATTGCCGACCCGCATCCTGACCTCATCCCTTGCTAGTTGTCGCTTTTTCCGTAGCCCCTGAACCGAGTTACATATATTAGCAACCGATCCCGTATCAAATACCCAGGTGCTACTGCGAGTACTAGTCAAGTACACATCAATAACATGTATATCACATATACCTTTGTTTGCCTTGCAGGACTTCTTGTCCGTCAAATACTTGGGGCAATTGTGGTTCCAATGGCCAGTCCCCTTGCAATAGTAACACTCGGTGTCAGACTTAGGGCTAGCTCGGGGTTTCTTTTCAGGTGTGGCAACAGATTTGCCACCCTTCTTTCCCTTGTGCTTGCCTTTCTCGTCCTTCTTGAAACCGGTGGTCTTATTGATCATGAACTCTTGATGTTCTTTCCTAATCTCCACTTCTGCAGTCTTAAGCATTGACAGAAGCTCGGGAAGAGACTTTTTCATGCCCTGCATATTTTAGTTCATCACGAAGCTCTTGAAGCTAGGTGGCAGAGATTGGAGAACACGATGTATGCCTAAGTCAATGGGAATTGTTATTCCCAAGGACACAAGCTTATCGGCGTACCCAGACATTTTGAGTACGTGCTCACTAACGGAGCTATTCTCCTCCATCATGCCGCTAAAGAACTTTTCTGAAGCATTATAACTCTCTACGGCAGCATGGGTAGCGAAAATCATTTTCAATTCTCCCATGGTATCAAAGGCATTGCCATTTTCGAAACGCCTTCGAAGTTCTGGCTCTAGCCCATACAGTATGCCGCAATGACTAAGTTGTGGTCCTCCTGACGAGTCATATAGACATTATTTTCCTCGTCAGGTGCATCAGGAGCTGGTGGGGAGGCCTAGCGGCGCCTCTAGCACATATTGCTTTTGTGCAGCATTGAGGAGAATCCTCAAATTCATAGCCTAGTTGGTGAAGTTCCTACCATTCGCAGCAAGTTTCTCTTTCTCCATGAACACACTGAAATTAAAAGCAGGTGGTGCCATCTACAACAGAATTTGTAAAGTTTATTTAGACTAAGTTTATGATAGAGTGAGTTCAAATAATCCAAATTACTAATGAACTCCAACTCAAGCACGACATCCCTCGTGTCCTTTTGGTGATTACATGAACCAAATCCACTACAGCAAGTCCGATCATCACGTGAGTTGATGTAGCTTCAAAGGTGAGCATCTATATGGGGATCATATCAACTATATGACTCATGCTTAACCTTTCGGTCTGTGTTCCGAGGCCATGTCTATACATGCTAGGCTCGCCAAGTAAGAACCTTAGTATTCGCGTGTGTAAAACTGTCTTACACCCATTCCTATGAAAGCGTAGATTCAAGTACACCCGATCATCACGTGATGTCACGAAACACGATCCACAGAACGATGCATACTTAAGGAAGAACACATTTTTATCTTGATATCTAAATGAGGGATCATCTTACAATGCTACAGAAAGCGCCAATTTAGCAGTATAAGATACTAACATCTAATGTGTAAAGTGAGATGATATGGTCCATGCATTTGATCTCTATCATTTGCATCGTGGTATGGTCTCTATCATTCCTTTGTGTGTAAGGCCAAGGTCTATGGAACTTACACGTTGAATGTGTTGTAAGAGTATCTATCATACATCTACTTACAACAATACCATATCAATACACTAGCCCAGCAACGATCTAAACTAGACGCCTCTAATTTATCAATTGCAAGTTTTACGTGGCTTAGGGCTTTCGGAGATAGAACCGTTCTTACCTACGAACATGAACCACAACGAGGATAACCAAGTTATTAGCAACCCGTTGTAAATCAGATATTGACTATAGTAGGAGAGACAGACACCCGCCAGCCACTTATGCAAAACTAGTTGCATGTCCGTTGTGGAACCGGTCTCATGTACGATGACATGTAAGGTTGGTCCGGGCCGCTTCATCCCACTATGCCACCAATATCCAAAATACATAGAAGATGTAATAACATGATCATCATCGCCCACATATAAACATATGTGTACTAGCCGTGCAAAGCACCTACGCATAGATCAGGCTCTGATACCACTGTTGGGTCCGCAGCATAGAAAACAAAAAATTTCCTACGATGAGAACTACACGCCAAGATCTATCTACTAGGTACAGAGCAAACGGGTGGACATACATCCATCAAGAACTTACCCTCGAAGACAACGAGTTTTGTTAACGAGTAGGAACTCGTGGTTGATGTAGTCGTACACTTGCCGATCTCAAGATCGTGTGGAAATCCGAGCGCCGCAACTCAGCAGCGCATCCGTCCTCGCACACACGTTCAAGCCACCGGACAACCTCCACCTCCTCGCTCTAGCGATCCAGCGGAAGCAGCAACTCCTTCCAGATGAAATGCCACTGAGAACATGTATCTCGCTAATCCGAGACCATGGGGGAATAATTCTAGAGGGGGAGAGAGATCCTTCACGAGGAGGTGTAAGGAAGAAGGAGGAAGAGGGGGGCCTTTTATAGGAGGAGGGGTGCCCCTCCCCATGGCCGGCGCATGGGGGGTGACCCCTCACCTCCCCCATTCATGTGGTGGTAACCCCTCCACATTAAAATGCCTCTTCGCATTCCCTTTTAAAGTCCCTACTTTAAATGCATTAAAATTCTCTAAGTTTAATGCTCTCTCATTTAATAAAACTCTTTTATTAAATTTATTCGGAATTTTGTCAATTACTTTAATTAACAAACATTCACACATAACCCCTTGCAATATTTCAATATCACATGCAGAACCACTTTCTGCAATTTCACCCGAAACAATTTCCGGTTTCTATCGAAACAATTCCTACGCTTTGTAATTCTTTCGTCTGAAACATATGTGCTCCAAAATGGTGTCCGGTAACTCTTAAGTGTGTCACCCTACGATTCGCGAATAATGTAGACATGATTGAGACTCTTCTCAGATTAATAATCAGAAGCGGGACATGGAGATCCATACTAACTCCTGCATATTCAACGATGACTTCTATGATCGTGAGAACCTTTAACGCTTGTAATTTAATTCCTTTGTTTCATGATATAATACATGTCCGAGTTTCGATCATTGGTATCCAAATACCTAGTTTGATCTTGTTACCGACATGCACTCTTTTCTCGGTCCCGTGATATAACATTCTAGTGATCACATCACTTGCTTGCAAGCTATCTTAATGTGATATCACCAAGAGGGCCCAGAGCATATCTATCCATCATCGGGATTGACAAATTCCACTCTTGATCCATGAGCCTCAACATAACACCTTCGTAGCACTGAACCCATCTTTATAGTCACCCTGTTACGGTGTGACGTTTGATGTTATCAAGATACTCTTCAGGCGTTAGCAATTAACATGATCTCATGGTCTAAGGATAAAGATTAGTTCATATGATGTTATGGCAATGTAAACATAATTACTTGATCGTAATGCTATACTTCGGATGAATGTTGATCACATCATTTCACAAATGTTGTGACCTTGTTATTAACAACATCCAATGTCCATGATCAGAAAACCTTGATCATCTTGTTAATCAACAAGCTAGTATATAAGAGAGGCATAACTAGGAACCCTTTTTGTTTATTAAATACACATGTATTGATGTTTCCGATCAATACAATTATAGCATGCAAAATAAACATCTATCATATATAAGGAATACATAATAACAACTTTATTATTGCCTCTCAGGGCATATTTCCTTCAAGGTATGCCTCCATAGCTCATCCACAGACCAACGGTCAAGTCGAAAAGGCCAACAGGCTCGTCTGCGGTGGAATAAAGAAGCGACTCCTCAGGCCACTCGAACAAGCTGCCGGATGCTAGCGAGTGATACATTGCAAATGTATCTATAATTTTTGATGTTCCATGCTTAGTTTTATCCACTTTCTTGTGTTTTGACCACACTTTGGAGTACTTTTCATATGATTTCTTGGACTAACCTATTAACAAGAGCCACAGTGCCAGCTGCCTGTTTTCTGCTATTTTTGGTTCCAGGAAAGTCAGAAAATGTATATTCTCGGAATTGGACGGGACAAAAGCCAAAGTGCCTATTTTTCCGGAAGTCATCAGATGCCAGAATACGAGACGGAGAAGGGCTGGGGGTCGGCCACAACACCTGGCCGCGCGTCCAGGCCTGGTCCGCGCTAGGGCGTGGTCTGGCCGACCCCAGCACCCCCTCGGCCTCTCCTTTCGCCTATAAGATGCCCTCGGGACGAAAACCCTAAGTACCCGATAAAAAATCCACAAAAGAGTCTGTAGCCGCCGTCATCTCCATCCCAAGATCGGGAGGGATCTGAAGCTCTTCCTGGCACCCTGCTGGAGAGGGGAATTCACCCTGGAGGCCTTCTTCATCACCATGCAAGCCTCTGGTGTGATGCGTGAGTAGTTCATCCTTGGACTACGGATCCATGTAGTAGCTAGATGGCTGGTTCTCCTCCTTTTTTCTTTCATGTTTAGATCTTGTGAGCTCCATTCATGATCAAGATCATCTATTTGTAATTCTACATGTTGTGTTTGCGGGGATCCGATTGATATTGAGATGCTATTTCAGATTAATTATTAATTCTATCATGTCTTTGTTATTTGTGATCTTGCATGCTTTCCGTTGTTAGTAGCTATCTTGGCCAAGTAGATGCTACCAACTCCAAGAGTTAGTAGTTATGCTCGATAGTGGGTTCATGCCTCTGGTAATTTGGGGAAGTGACAGAAATCTCTAAGGTACTAGATGTGTTGTTGCTACTAGGGAGAAAACAATAATCCTTTGTTCATAGAACAATCGTATTATTTACTTTACACGTAGTTCGTAAAGCAATAATCTGTTGCTTGCAACTTAATACTGGAGGGGGATCGGATGATAACCTGAAGGTGGATTATTAGTCATAGATGCAGTTGGATGGCGGTCTATGTATTATGTTGTAATGCCCAATCAAGTCTCAAAGGAGTCAAGATGATTAGTATATGCATGTATTGCTTTCTCGGTGTTTGTCCATTGCCTCGTTGTATTTTGTTCACCCAGCATGTTATCTATCTTAAGGAGAGCCACCTCTAGTGAACTATGGATCCCAGTCCTTGTCTTTTACATACAATCTACAATATTTTACTGCTTTGTGTTTACTTTCTGCAAACTTTTACTTCTTTTCCATTTGATACGTTTAATCCTTTGTTTTCCGCAACACACGGTGAGATTGACAACCTCATCACAAGTTGGGGACAAAGTTATGTGGTTGTGTTGTGCAGGTCTCCACGTTGCTACTAGCACTGGTAGTGCGCCCTGCCAAAGCTTAGCTAGTAACACCTTTGGGGTGTTTCCTTGCTCCTACTGGTTCGATTAAACCTTGGTTTCATAACTGAGGGAAAACTTGTTGTTGTGCTTACCGTACCTTCCTCTTGGGGTTCCCAACGAGCTCTACGTCGAACTACGAGCACATCAATATTTTTCTGGCGTCGGTGCCGGGGAGTCAAGGACATCTTCACAAGGGGAGTCCCTCATAACCAATCTCTTTACTTTGTTGTTTTTGTTTTGCTTAGTTTTCTTTTTTGCTTTGTTTGCTTGTTTCTTTATCAAAAACACAAAAAAATTAGTTTTACAAGTTTGCTTTCTTATTTGAAAACCCCAAAAAATGACTACTCTTGAAAACACTAAGTTGTGTGACTTCACTAGCACCAACAACAATGATTTTATGAGCACACCTGTTGCTCCACCTGTGGCTGAAAATACTTTCTTTGAGATAAAACCCGCTTTACTCAATCTTGTTATGAGAGAGCAATTTTCTGGTATTGGTAATGAAGATGTTGCTTCCCATCTAAATAACTTTGTTGAACTTTGTGAGATGCAAAAGCATAGGGATATAGATGGTGATATTATTAAACTGAAATTGTTTCCTTTCTCTTTGAGAGGAAAAGCTAAAGAATGGTTGAATTCCTTAACTAGGAATAGTATTGATTCTTGGACTAAGTGCAAAGATGCTTTTATTGGAAAATACTATCCTCCTGCTAAGATTATATCCATGAGAAGTGAAATAATGAAGTTTAAACAACTTGATAATGAGCATGTTGCTCAAGCTTGGGAAAGAATGAAATATTTGGTAAAGAATTGTCCCACTCATGGACTGACTGCTTGGATGATTATCCAAACTTTTTATGAAGGATTGAACTATTCTTCAAGGAACCTATTGGATTCTGCTACTGGAGGTACCTTTATGACCATCACTTTGGGTGCTGCAACAAAACTTCTGGACAATATGATGGTTAGTTATTCTGAATGGCATAGAGAGCTCCACAAGGTAAGAAGGTAAATTCTATTGAGGAAACCTCCTCCTTGAGTGATAAGATTGATATTATTATGTCTATGCTTGTTAATGGGAAAGCCCATATTGATCCAAATAATGTTCCTTTAGCCTCTTTGTTTGCTCAAGAAGAGCAAGTTGATGTGAACTTCATAAGAAATAACAATTTTGGCAACAATGCTTATGGTAATAATGCTTATAGGAACAATTATGGTAACAACAATTAGAAGCCATATCCTCCCAACAATGGTAATGCTTATGGAAATTCTTACAACAATAATAAGATTGCTCCCTCTGAACTTGAAGTTATGCTTAAAGAGTTTATTAGTAAACAAATTGCTTTCAATAAAACTATTGAGGAAAAACTCTCTAATGCTGAAAGAAGTATAGCATCTTTGGCTGAAGCTCAATCTACTTTGAATAAAATGGCTGCTAAACCTGAAACTAATGAGAATCCCTTTGCAGCTACTAATGTCGTACAAGTAAGAATTGATGAAAATGTTAGACTATTAGCTGAATTACATGCTAAGTGGGAAAAAGAAGATGAAATTGCTAGAAACATTAGTGTTTCTACTATCACCACCACTAGTGTTGAGGCTAGTAATAGTTCTACTACTTTAGATGATAAAGTTGATTTTGATCTTGATGGTTGCAATATCTGAAGTTATTAAGTTCCTACAAAAGCTTGCTAAAAGTCCTAATGCTAGTGCTATGAACATGGCTTATACAAAACACATTACTGATGCTCTCATAAAGATTAAAGAAGAAAAGATGAAACATAAAGCTTCTATTCCTATAAAACAAGAAGATGGTTGGGAACCCATCATTAATACGAAAGTGAATGACTTTGATTTCAAAGCTTTGTGTGATCTTGATAGTAGTGTTTCTATTATGCCTAGAAGGATTTATGATATGCTTGATTTGCCTCCTCTTGAAGATTGTTATTTGAATGTCCCACTTGATGCTAATGCTAAAAAGAAACTCATGGGGAGTCTTAATGATGTTCTTATTATGGTTAACGATTCCTATGTCCCCGTTGATTTCAATGTTTTGGATGTTGAATACAATGCTTCTTGTCCTATTACTTTGGGAAGACCTTTTCTTAGAACTGTTGGTGCCATTATTGATATGAAAGAAGGCACTATTAAATATCAACTCCCACTCAAGAAAGTTATAAAACACTTCCCTAAGAAGAGAGAGAATATTTATTTTTCCTCTCCTATGAAAACAAAAATTGGTCTTAATGCTTCTTCATTTGAGACCACTTGATTCTTTTTCTTGCTTCTTATGCCTAACTTAAAGGCGTTAAAGAAAAGTACTTATTGGGAGATAACCCAAAAGTTTTAGATGAGTCTTGGAAGTTATTAACTCAGTAATAACCGCTCCTTATCCTTTTTATTTTCTTTTTGTGCCAAGAGTAACCTCTAATGAGAGAGAAGTAATGATTGGGAAAGTTGTTGTCCCAAAACAGATTTCTGTGCTTCACCATAAACATTAGTGTAAAATCTCTGAACGTCTTTTTGAGGCATGAAATTTTCTTCTTCTGCCCCAGGTTGTTATCTAACTTTCGTTAGTTCAACACTTTTTGATTTGAGTAATAGAAGGTGTTCGAAAAAATTCGTCTTTACCTGCTGGTCTGTTTTGACAGATTTCTGCCATTTTCTGCATTTGCTTCTTGTTGGTTCCTTTTTGAGTTCTTTTGGGGAATTGAGCTTTTTGAGGGAAGTGCTTCGGTAGCTAGTGTTCTAATGGAAGTTTATTTGGTGTTAGAACTGAACCTTAAGACTTATTTATCTTGAGTGCACTAATGTTGCTAATAAAGATTGTGTGAAGTTTTGTATGAAGGAAAATTTTCACGTGTATGGAAGGAATGAGTAATGAGATGAAGGATGGACTAAAGCTCAAGCTTGCGGATGCCACGCGTGTCACCCCAAGAAATATCCAAGAAGTACAAGCGTCAAAGCTTGGGGATACCCAAGGCATCCCCTCCTTCATCAATAAAAATTCCAGGTTTCTTCCAAACACTTCATTTTTTATTGTTTCATACAGAGTTGTGTTGTTCTTGGAGCATCTTCATTTTTTATTTTTGGTTTTTGTTTGCTTGGTTTTCTTAGTTTGCTGAATAAATTGGTTGGACCCCCTCTTTCATACACTGGTTTTCAAATAGTTTGGTTTTGATTGGAAAAGAGTAGGGAAAGTTCATGCTTAAGTGGTAAAGAGAGCTTGTTTTTGACTGTGGCCTATGCTTTGTCATGCCATGCTGGATATTGTTTTGGCTTTATGCTTAGTATTCTTTGCTGTAGCATGACTTGTTATAAACAATTGAGATTGCTTAATGTTCCTTGGAAGAATCATGCGTTGTTTTAGCATATTAAAGCATAGTATTGTGGTATTCTCCTTTGATGCTTTATTTGGGTTGAATTGGCACATGCTCACACCATGTTCTGACTATCCCAAGTCACCATATCCTTTATGATCCATTAGTTTTCAACTTGTAGTACCAATTTATTCTTTGATCAATGTGTTTTGTCGCTCTGCACGATTATGGCCATTATTGCACTCTTAGTTGGTCGCTCCCAGTCTTTTGCTAGTCTCCACAACCAAGTATGAGTTCCACTCATGCATCCAACTCCCTAAACCAAGTTATTCCAAAGAGGCCACCACACCTACCTACTAGCTTATGCTATTCCAAGTGTATTCATGCTTTTGTTTACCTTCCGAATTAAACTTGTTATGAGAAAACTAGTGATTAAAGCTCTCACGAACTTGATGGCACACTTTACTTTTCTTGCCCTTAATATACTTGAACCACTGTGTCGTCTATGTTGTATATGCTTGCACTTATTTATTGGGAATTAGCAGAACCATGCTGTCATGGGGAACGCTTTCAACATTGCACTTGGTACTTGTACCTAGTTGATATCATGCTCTTTTGTATATGGATGTCGTTGGTGTGAAATGAAAGGGAGCTTGTAAGTCAATTGAGTTATGTATATGTGTTAGAGAAATGCCTGGGCCGCTAGTCTAATCCATGCTGACATGGTGGAAACCTGCAGCGTAACCATAATGAGTTGTCTATGAAGTATTCTTCTTATAAAAAAAGAATCCTATATTGAGAAAAAAGAGAAAAAGAAAAAAAGAGATATTATGAAAAGAGGAAAGAGAGAAAAATCACCATATTCCCATGGTAAATAAGAAGATTGCTGAGATGCTCGTTGTCTTCTTGCCTTGTCATTTTGATATGGGGATTCTCTATGATACACATGTACTTACGATGACAAGAACTTACCAGTGACTAAACTTGAGTAGCATGAGGAGCGGCCCTTGTATACAAGGGACATGAGATTTCTAACTTATACTTCGTCAAGCATGTACACCATAGTTTGTTCACTTTAACCTTAATCACTTCAAGATGCTTATGATAGGGGCAATGAGATATGAAAGCTATAAGTACCATAATTTTTGGAATCTCTTTATGAGACTTGAATCCCTACTTCCTTCTATGAAGGCCTTTCTTCCACCATTATATTAAGTCTCCACCTTCTACCTTTATGCACCTCCTTTGAGAGCATAGTGGCCATTCCTAGTTCTGTGTGCATTGTCCCAAGACTAGTTGATTTTTGCATAACTTGATATTGCTTGTTTTAAACTATTTGTATCTAGTCACTCTGATGAACTTTGAAGGTGTCCTATGCATTTATATTTGCTACTCTATGAAGGACAAGCTGAATACTATTATGCTATGTTTTCTTTATGTGAAACAAACAAACGTCTTGCAAAGCATTATTATTCATGAATCTTTTGTTTGTGCCTTTTCATGTTGCATCATAGTTTCTTTGTCTTATTGCTAGAACTTTATCTTTCATGTTATGATTGAAGTACTATGATCCCAACTTTGAATGTTTTACAAATACTTTGATCAAGTCTTTGATGGTGCATGTCACCTCAAAAATTATTCTTTCTTTTTATCACTTACCTACTCGAGGACGAGCAGGAGTTAAGCTTGGGGATGTTGATACATTGCAAATGTATCTATAATTTTTGATGTTCCATGCTTAGTTTTATGCACTTTCTTGTGTTTTGTCCACACTTTGGAGTACTTTTCATATGATTTATTGGACTAACCTATTAACAAGAGCCACATTGCCAGCTGCCTGTTTTCTGTTGTTTTTGGTTCCAGGAAAGTAAGAAAATGAATATTCTCGGAATTGGACGGGACAAAAGCCAAAGTGCCTATTTTTCCGAAAGTCATCAGATGCCAGAATACGAGACGGAGAAGGGCTGGGGGCCGGCCACACCACCTGGTCGTGCAGCAAGGCCTGGCCCGCGCCAGGTGGTGGTCTGGCTGACCCCAGCACCCCCTCGGCCTCTCCTTCCGCCTATAAGATGCCCTCGGGACGAAACCCTAGGTACCCAATCAAAAATCCACGAAAGAGTCTATAGCCACCGTCATCTCCATCCCTAGATCAGGAGGGATCTGAAGCTCTTCCTGGCACCCTACCAGAGAGGGGAATTCACCCTGGAGGCCTTCTTCATCACCATGCAAGCCTCCGATGTGATGCGTGAGTAGTTCATCCTTGGACTACGGATCCATGTAGTAGCTAGATGGCTGGTTTCTCCTCCTTTGTGCTTTCATGTTTAGATCTTGTGAGCTCCGTTCATGATCAAGATCATCTATTTGTAATTTTGCATGTTGTGTTTGTGGGGATCCGATGGATATTGAGATGCTATTTCAGATTGATTATTGATTCTATCATGTCTTTGTTATTTGTGATCTTGCATGCTTTCCGTTGTTAGTAGCTATCTTGGCCAAGTAGATGCTAGCAACTCCAAGAGTTAGTACTTATGCTCGATAGTGGGTTCATGCCTCTGGTAATCTAGGGAAGTGACAGAAATCTCTAAGGTACTAGATGTGTTGTTGCTACTAGGAAGAAAACAACAATCCTTTGTTCATAGAACATTCGTATTGTTTACATTACACACAATTCGTCAAGCAATAATCTGTTGCTTGGAACTTAATACTGGAGGGGGTTCGAATGATAACCTGAAGGTGGATTATTAGTCATAGATGCAGTTGGATGGAGGTCTATGTATAATGTTGTAATGCCCAATCAAGTTTCAAAGGAGTCAAGATGATTAGTATATGCATGTATTGCTTTCTCGATGTTTGTCAATTGCCCCGCTGTAATTTGTTCACCCAACATTTTATCTATCTTAAGGAGAGCCACCTCTAATGAACTATGGATCCCGGTCCTTTCTTTTACATACAATCTATAAATTATTTACTGCTTTGTGTATACTTTCTGCAAACTTTTACTTCCTTCCATTCGATACGTTTCATCCTTTGTTTTCAGCAAAACCGGTGAGATTCACAACCTGATCGCAAGTTGGGGAAAAAGTTCCGTGGTTGTGTTGTGCAGGTCTCCACGTTGCTACTAGCACCGGTAGTGTGCCCTGCCAAGGCTTAGCTAGCAACACCTTTGCGGTGTTTCCTTGCTCCTACTGGTTCGATTAAACCTTGGTTTCATAACTAAGGGAAACTTGCTGCTGTGCTCATCATACCTTCCTCTTGGGGTTCCCCAACGAGCTCTACATCAACACTGAGCCATCAGCTAGGCGAGTTGCAATCCGTACTCTGGAGCCTACGCACAACCCCAAACAGTGCCACGGGGTACACCCCGTTCTTTATGGTGCATGGTGCTGAAGCGGTGCTACCCGTAGAGGTATGATACAAAGCTCCACGAGTGGTCGCTTACAGCGAGCAGGAGTCAACTCTTGCACTCGAAGACTCTGTCGACCTCCTTGATGAAGCACGGGAAATCGCAGCAGAAAGATCGGCGATCTACCAGCAGAACCAGCGCAACTATCACAGCAGAAGGCTACGCCCTAGGTCCTTCATCGAAGGAGACCTGGTCCTGCGACTGAAACAGCAACGGTACCTCAAGCTCGAGTCCCCTTGGGAAGGACCATACGTGATTACAGAAGTAATCCCAGGTGGCGCCTATCGCCTCAAAGATTTCGAGACACGAGTCGCATAGTCCAACCCCTGGAACGTCGCGCAACTGCGACGCTTCTACCCTTAGTCGTTTTTCTTCCTTTTACATTACAAATAAGGCTTTTCAGCCAGGCTACTTAGCCACACACTGTACCTCGTACTGTTCTACGAATAAAGAAAGCTAAGTGCCCCAAACTCTATGTCTTCTATTATTTGTCGGAATCTTATCACTCGAGGGCTGCGCCACCCTTTACACAACTATCCTACAAACAAATTGCGATATCCTGAGTAGCTGACACACTAATCAAACCCTTGGCAAACACCAACCCATGTGCAACGCACCTGGCAGGTTGATAAGGTGCTGAGAAAAACACAAGTCAGGCTAACAAAAAGGAATCGCATAGTGCAACGCACTCGCAAAACATACAAGCTAACAAGCTCTTTACACATCAATGTCAATCAATTATATACAACATATATATATGAACTTTACAACACTAGTACATTTATGTGCAGGATACAAGTTAAACTACTGTTGCAACAAAAGAACGTTTGTCTGTTCCTCGAAGAAGTCGACAATTTCCTCCACTGAGCGATCCACCACCTGGTAATGAGGAACCATATTCCAGGTCGAACCTGCCGGCGGAGTCGGCGGACCAGCATCAACAGCTGCAATATCTACATCAGGTCTATGCAGTCGCACCAGCGATAAAGCAGCCTTGGCACCAGCCACCAACTACTGTCGCACGCAATCTCGAACTAACTCAAGTCTTGAAACTTAGCAAGCAGAGCCAACAGGCTCGAAGGAACGATGTCCAGCGGAAACATTGTCTCGTAGATATTCCTTAAGCATAATTGCGATTTCTTTAGAAAATGAAGCACTCGCGAGGCACGATCCTACAGGGTCGCAAGTGCAATTGCACGATCATGATCCACCCAGAAGTACCCACTTGCCTGAAGCTGTTCTTGGGTCAGGTCGTTCATGCGAATGGCGATCATGTCCTTCTCATCCTGCGGATGACGCGCTGACAACTATCCCAAGAAAGAGGCAAAAGTATGAAGACAACGAACTACCACGATTGACTACAAGAAAAGATAAGGAGGCAAAAAGCTAACACTTGAACTGATCACCCAGCTGTGCCACCTCCCGTAGTAGATATTGCTCTCGGGCGGTAGCCTTCTCCGCACTCGACTTCCATACATCCGCGTCACCGCGGAGGATAGGCAGTTCATGCTCCAGCTGCTTAACATGATCACGCAGTCGTGAAAGCAGAGACAGCTCATCCACCCTTGAGCGCGACTATGCTAAGGTATCATTAGTGGATGGTGGATCCCGAGGCTCACTCGAAGGACCACTCGATGTGCCCTATCACAAGCCAAGCAAGAGATAATAAGAAGACCAAGCAACACATGAACAAAAAATCAAGTGCATTCAAACGTAACAAAGTATCAATAGAGACACCCGCAGCGGCATGTTCTACACAAAAGGGGTCAAGCTATTAACTATTACAAATATAACCACTGAGGAGCAACTTGCTTCTTCGACTTGACTTCAGCTTCGGAGGCTTCATTGAGTCTGTGGCGGTATCAGACGCCATAGACTTCCCGATGGCCCCTGACGCTGCAGCCTTCGCTGCCTTCTTGGCTCGCTGCAGTTCCTCAGAATATTTGGCGACTATGTTGATGAGTTGTGGCCCGTACTTACCGCAGACAGTTGCAAAGGGAGCAAAAACTACCTGTTGCCCATCTGCGCCGACGGGCATCGCCTTGGAGACTGCAGCTATATCAATCTCCACTCCATGGGCTTGCACCATGGCGAGTGCCATGGTGGCGCCAACCACGCAGTGCGATTTTTTGAAATCTGAGGGGATACCTCCAGCGAGGGACTCCACCAGGTCATGCAAGTTCTCAATCAGCTCAGCCTTGGACGCCAGCTCCTCGCGGATGCGACTAAGAACGCCCTTAGCTTTGGTCAGCGTTCCCTAAATGGACGCGCTGCGGTCTTAGACTGCCGCGACAGCACCTTTCAAGGTATCATCGCGACGAAGCGCTTGGGCGTCAAAACTCAAACCGCCAGCATCTACACAGAACAAAGCGTCAGCACAATAGCAAGACATTGAAGAAAGAAGCAGTCAAGACACAAAAGGAAAAATACCTGAAAGAGACTTGGCAATCGAGAAGAGCTGTTATTCGAACAACTTCTCCCTCGCAGCGACAGAGGCGCGCAAATCCTCTTCGTGTTTCTGTGATTCATCAAGCGCAGCGACTGCCTCATCGCGACTCTTCCCCGCTGCGGTGAGCGTCTTTTCAAGGGAAGCGGCTTTGCGAAGAAGCATGTTATGCTCAGCTGCAAAACATACAAAGATAGACCGTCAGTCGAGTATATAAAAATATCACAAGGATGAAGAAGAAGAAGAAGCAAAAAAAACTAACTTTCAACCACGCGATGGCGATTGTCCAGCAATGCGTTCTGTCAACCCATTGCAAGTACTTGCTCCGCCAGGCGAGCAGCTTCCTTCACAATAAGCTGCCACAGAAAAAACAGAAGGATCAGCAGATAGCATGGATGACTAATCCGACTGCAAGTAAAATCAACATCACACATACGTGATCCTCCAGAGACTCCGAAGTCGATTGCCGCGCAGTCGTCCAGACAACCATCTGGTTCTCCACAGCGTGTGGAGAACTTGATGAATTGTGCCCGGAGTGGGCCGCCAATGGAGGAGAAGGAGTTCGCTCAGCCACTTCCTTGGCCTTGGAGTCCACGACTCCAGATTCCTTAAAAAATTGGACGTCGCCAGAAGATGACGACGCCGGTTGACTATGGAACAAAACCAACATCAGGAAATGCAACTCCAAAAGAACCAAGATGAGAATTGTATACTTACCAGTCAAACTTATCAAAATCGAAGGTTTGGTCCTCGGACTCCGACGACTCCTTCGGCAGCCGCATCTTCTTGCGGGCAGATGGTGCCATGGAACTCATAGGAATAGCAGGAATCAGCGACTCTGCACCAATAACTGGACCTTTTGGAGTCGAAGGAGACAACGCATCCGAATCTTCACTGCACGCACGCTTGCGAGTGTCCGGACTGATGGACTCGGGGGCTTCCTCCTCCTCTTCAAATGGGACGGTTGATTGCGACTCGTCCTCTTCGTCTACTTCACGAGGAATAACCCCCTCAGGAAGAGGGGGCAAACTGGGAGACACTTTCCAATCCTGCATACAGAAAACAAGTCAGTACACGTCAAGAAAATCAGAAGCATTCGACAAATAAAGCTACTTCGTAGCACAATCATACCTCAGGAGGAGTGTTAGAAGAATCAAATGGAGGCACGACTGGTTCACCAGGGAGTACATCCTTGGCAGTGTACTTGGTCAACAGTTGTACCCTCTTATCTACTTCACTCGCGGAAATGCCATCGGCAGATACGCGAGTGATATCGTCCGCACCAGCCCATTGGAAACATGGGGTGGATTCTGGCCTGTAGGGGCTGGATGCGACGGCGCAACCATGTGCGAATGAGGGCGCGGCCTCCCTCTTCTTTACGCATGCGACTCTCGAGGTTGCAGACGCGCTCGTACAACACTTCTGTCTCCTCAGACTCGTCGGGCATCACCACGTTCTTCCAAGAACGCCTCCTCCTGCACGGCGTCGCGGGATCAAAAGGTGCGAGTCCGAAGTGCTCTCCGTCGGCCTTCTGGTCGCGGATGTAGAACCACTTGTCTCTCCACACTTGGACGGACGCGATGAGCTTGATATCGAAGTATGTGACGGAGGAGTCGACATGGAACCCTTAGCCTCCTACGTCGTAGACTATGGAGCCAGATGCCGACTGACGCTTCAGCTTGAAAAGCCATTTGAAGAGACCAAAGTGTGGCTCGACTCCGAGCCAGCACTCGCAAAGTGTAATATAGCAGGCGATGTGGAGAATAGAGTTGGGGGACAGATGATGTAGCTGGAGCCCATAGAAACAAAGGAGGCCCCTGAAGAAAGGATGTAGGGGCAGAGATAGGCCCCGGATGATGAACACTAGGAACATCACCCGGAAACCAGCAGGAGGATAGGGAGTTACCTCGCCGCCCGGCACTCGCGAGTCACCAACCACGGGAGACAGAACTCCATCTTGACGAAGAAGATGGAGCTCGGACGATTTGATGATGGACACGCGCCACGCACCATTAGTGACGCGGGTGCCCGCGCCCTTCTTCTTCCCGGCGCCAGTGGTGTTGGTGCCCGCAGCAGCGGAGCCGCCCTTCTTGGCAGCAGCAATGTCAGCGGCAGACTCAGCGGCAGCGCCTCCTTTCTTCTTCCCCATCTTGCGGTGGCGATGCGAGCGCAGGAAATAACTCGGAAATACATGGAGTTGGTCCAGCGCCGTGAAATGGGACGAACTCTAAGAGGCAGAGAGCAACAACAATGATGATGGAGTCACAAAGCAGAGAAAGAGCAGACGGGAAATTACCACAGCTACACTACTACTTAACCCCCTAGCGGATGCAATCCAACGGCCAGCAAAAACCCTATTGGATGCGTGGCGCACATCGCGATCGACACGTGGAGAGACTAAAACACGAACCATCCCCCACTACCTCCATTACGCGTGGAAATCAAGGAGGCGCAGTTAAAATGAAAGATTATGCATGCCCGGTCAAGTCAGGGTCAGAAACTAGGACCCACCGCTCATCACGTCCCGTCAAAGCCGCTCACGCGGGCAACTGAGGTCATCACATCGTCAACACTGATGGCATCAAATTGAACTCTAGAAGACTTCGACTACTTTAGTCCTTGCTCGAGTCTTCGACTCCACCAAGCACT
Organism: Avena eriantha; assembly: GCA_910589775.1. NCBI lineage: Eukaryota > Viridiplantae > Streptophyta > Magnoliopsida > Poales > Poaceae > Avena > Avena eriantha. The sequence continues at coordinate 435,569,546 of OU342740.1, read as the reverse complement.
CGGGGGATACTCCCATAGGCAGTGCTGGTTGCGCACCCTACGATTATCTTTTTATGGAGGAATATGGACATTCAAGACTTACCCAACCATTCAACGATGGATCATGGGTTACTCCCATAGGGAGCACTGGAAAAAAATTCGACTGAAACAAGAAAGCAAAAGACGACAGCAGTCACGAAAGTTCTTTAGTCCTTGCCTGAGTCTTCAACTCAACCAGGCACTCGGGGGTTACTCCCATAGGGAGCGCTGGTCGCACACCCTATGATCATTTGTACATCGTACTATGTGTTGATAACATCCACACTCGAAGTCTATGGCGACACCGCCTCATATTTTTCCCTACAAAGAGACTACGTCTCCTGGGTCACCCGAATCATCTCCGCGATGACAAAAAATTCGGATGCCGCGCTTGCAGCATGAAGATAAGACCTGAATAAGGCCTGGCAACACATTTGCTACGCACTACCAGAAATATATCCGTGCCTACAGGTACGATGAACATGCCTTGACGGACGCGTCGAGTGCTCACACCCTATACTGGATTTCGACTCATGTAAGACCTTCGTGGCTTGAGTCGAATTACACCAGCACTTTTCCGAATTCGAGCCCGGGGACTCGAGTTCGAGTAGATTGCGTTGTTTTGCCCTAAGGCAGTTAACTGATACCGACGCATCGGTTTAATCAGGCACGCATATCAAAAATCCCTATGATATAAACAAAATATTTTGTCATGCACTCGAAAGGCTTCATAAAGTCCCCGGTCGAATCTGCGATTCCACTGGACACTCGGGGGCTACTGACATGGGTATACCCTGCAGGTACTCGAGTTTGGTATATACGGTCCAGATATGGTGGAAGCCCATGGCGTTGCCAAGGCCCAGTGAAGACTTCGAGTGGCCCACGGACTCTCGATGACTTGCGAGACAAGAAGAAGTTTGAAGATAGAAAGTTTAAAGGGAAAACCCTAATCTGTAACCGACTCGACCTGCTACCCGGGACCTAGCCTATCTATATAAAGGCTAGGAGGGGCGGTGAGGAGGACACACGCAACCCTAGTTTCGATAACTCTTGCCAGATTGCATCTGCGTGCCCCTGTAATCTTCGATTCCTTCGTTAATTCCAAGAGCAAACAAGTAGGAGTAGGGATATCTACGAGGCCTGAACCTGGGTAAACCTTGCGTCCATGTGTGCTTGTTTGCTAGCCGATTGATGCTTCCAGCGCTCCCTCCTTCTCCAAAACCCAAGTCCATAATAATGGGCATTGATGAGTTAAACCCTCGTCAGTCGGTAATGAAGAAGCATTGCCCGACGTGCTTAGCCAGTACCCATGGCTCATTTTGCACGGTGGGTTTCTTGGTATTGGATTTGTTGGGAAATGCATGGTGGTGAAATACTCGTCTTCTTTTCTGACATCTGTAGCCCATGTGACACGGAACATCGGTAGCTTCTCCCTGACGTAGTCGAGCTCCCAAATTTCCTCGAGCTTCTACCCAAGGTGTGACATCGTCCATGTGCTGTAGCGCTACTAAGTCGGCCCTGTCAAAGTAGGCTCTCCTATCAGACTAATCCACATCCATTTCCTTTTTGCTGGTGCGGTGTCCTACTCCCTCAAACCTGCCGAGGTGCTCATTCGTGGGCAAACCAATCGGACGTGGGTTTTCCTCATTTAGATATTTCTTGCAGAAAGAGACGCACTACTTGGTGAGAAAGCCCTGGACGATGCTTCCATCCGGATGTGCCTTGTTATGGACGTATCCTTTGATGACGCTGTTCATTCTTTCTAACGCCATCATGTTGTGAAGGAACGGAGGCCCGAGATCCTCGATATCGTCCACTATATGCAGCACTAGGTGGACCATGATGTCGAAGAATGCGGGCGGGAAGTACATCTCCATCTCGGATATGATGGTGACTATCTCTTCCTGTAGCCTCCCGAGTTTCGTGACGGTTATCGACTTCCGAGTGATGACGTCGAAGAAGTTACAGAGGCTAGTCAGCGTTGCACGGACGTGCGGTTCCATGATCCCTCGGATTGCAACCGGAAGTATTTGTGTCATCATGATGTGACAGTCATGGGACTTCATCTCGCTGAAGATTCCTTTCATTGGGTCCGGCCATCTACGTATCATCCGCGCATAGCCTAAGGGATACTTGGTTCCGAGGAGGCAACCGATCATCTGTTCGAGCTCGTTAGGATATAGAGTGAAGCAGGAGGGACACGGGATTTCCCACTTCTCGCCCTTTTTCCCTTAGGATCTTCCGTCTCTTCCTCAACCGGCTGCTTCCCCGCCCTTTTGCGCTTGTGATCGTTTGTCTCCTCCTCAACCCTAGAAGATAGGGGTGAAGCTCTTCTCTGATATTGAGGGCCTTCAGGTCGTGTCTTGCTTTCAGTCCGTCTTTGGTCCTATCCAGCATGTTGAGCAGAGTGCCAAGAAAGCTTTCGCACACGTTCTTCGTGATATGCATGACATCAAGGCTATGAGGTGTACCGAGGATCTTCGAGTATGGCCAGTCCCAAAAAAGGACCTCCTTTTCCATACCCCCATGAGTCGGCCGTGTTCCTTTTCCTTCTTCTTATCTCCTCCCTTCCGCTTATGCTTCTTTATCTTACCCGGCGGAGGGCAGAGTTTCCAGCTTTTCACGGGTGCTTAGGCGGAGGTACTTCGAGCTCATCCTTGCCATTGAACATATCTCCACGCTTCCTCCACGGGTCATTCTCGGGTAGCCACATGCGAGTCCTCATGTAGACGGTTTTCAAAGACCCGGGATCCTTACCCAACTGAAGGAACAACATCCTTTCCATGCACCTTACACAAGCCTTGTGTCCATGGCACACCTGGCACGTGATATATCCGTATCCGAGATAGTCCTGCACCGTCATGATCAGTGCTGCTTTCAGAGGAAAGGTTGTTGGAGGTGAGCGTCCCATGTTTCTACCCCTTCGTCCCAGAAGATGGCTAGCTCCTCCTTCAATAGCTCAAGATACAGGTTGATATCGCTCCCTGGCTGCGTCGGCCCTTGGATTAGCATGCTCATGTGTATGTACTTCTTCTTTAGGCATAGCCATGGGGGGAGGTTGTACATCCATACAAACACGGGCCAGGTGTTGTGCTTGCTACTCTGGTTCCCGAACAGATTGAGTCCATCGGTGCTTGCACCCAGTCTGATGTTCCTTGGTTCTTTCCTAGAATCTTCGTACTCATTGTATAATGATTTCCACTGGCTTGCATTCGAAGGGTGCGTCAGCACTGGGTTTTCAACTTGCACTGGATCCTTCATCACCGCCTCCTTCCTTTCCGCATGCCAACGCATGAGCTTTGCTTACTTGGGGTCCGTGAAGTACCGTTGAAGACGGGGCCTAAGCGGGAAGTACCACACAACTTTTTGAGGAGCTTATCTCGCCCTCTCTTGTATCGAGGCTCACCGCACCTTGGGCATGCTGTCAAGTCCTTGTGTTCGTTCTGATACATCACGCACTCACTGATGCATGCGTGGTATTTTTCATGCAGTAAATCGAGAGGGCACACCACTTTCTTGGCCTCCTGTAGGCTACCTGCCAACGTGTTATCTTTAGGTAAGTGCTTCATTAAGTATCGAAAGAGATCGTCTACGCTTTCTTCGTTCCATCCGTATTTTGCCTTCATCTCTAAAAGATCGAGAGTTACTCTCAAGCGGGTCTCCTCCGGCCCATGACCTACGTCGTACAACGGAGTTCTCGAGTCTATCTCCAGTTGATCCAGCTTAGACTTCTGTCTACCAGCGAATCTGGGGTCGGTCGATGCGTTGCCTAGAAGAATTTCCTGAAGATGAGGGTCGTGCACGGCCGCAGTTAGCAGGGTATTACTACTCATGTCCTCATCGTCCGCATGTTCTTCTTGTTCCTGACCTTGTTCATCACCGTCGTCGTTGTGTGCGATATCCCGTTCTTCTCCCTCCTCATCCTCTTCATTTTCGTGTTAAACGTCATCCTCTTCCTCATGGTCATCTTCATCATCCATCCACTAAGTGTAGCCCTCCATGAAACTATACCTGAGCAGGCGCTCATTCACCGTGCGTGACAAGGGGTCAAACAATGAAGATAGTTTGCATTTTTGACACGGACATTTTATTTCCATGCAGTTATTTTGATACATGTCAGCAGTCGCGTGTTCCACGTATCTATGCACATCGCTTTCCTTCATCTTGATTACCATCGTCGCCTGCACGATAAGAGAATAGATTAGAACCGTCGGATCGGCTTTCACAGAAAAATTTGGCATGACCTTTGCTAAAAATGGTCTCGCTAGAGTGCTAGAAATTCACCGGAACGGAAGTTAATCGACATTCCGGCAAAACATTGGCAAGTCATTGTACATGCACATTCCACCACCAAAACAACACAAAAAAAGGTCCACATATGTGTGCAACCACTTTTCACCATCACAACTGACATCACTAGTGACTTGTAGCCAACTCATGCACATATTCCACCACATTATACCTATTAGTTGACGCGAAGTCAAGAGCACCAGAGAAACGCCAAACGTCGATCGAAGAGAGTGTGTATGTGTGTCAGGACATTATGCTCGAGATCTAGATCTAGCAATAGAGATAAGTGGGAAAGGTGGTGGATAGAGATCTAGATCTTGATCTTGCTAGGTAGATCTAGTAATGCATGCGAGGGGAGCGACATCTCCTAAAATATATCAAACTTGGTTTGTTGAATTAGCTAAAATAGGTGGGGAGAAGTGGGGGAATGAGCTAGCAAAGCTTGGGGTGAGTTTCCATGAAAAGTGAGCTAGTGGTGAGTGAGGAGGTGTTGGTAGGTGGCTGGTTCGAGCTCGAAATAAATCCCAGGTTACCACCGGCGGAAACAGCAAAGGCGCTGGCGGTAATAGCACGGCCCAGTGGCCCACCCGACCCCACATCATCCCCGGCGAGCTTAGAATCATTCGCCAGCGGTAAGTGGCAGCCCATCCAGGGGGCACGCGGCCCACTCTATCCCTGGAGAGCGGTGGCCCAGTTCGCTGGTACTCCTTCTGCTACCCCCGGCGTGCACAACCGGATTCGCCGGCGGTAAGTGGCGCCCCATCCCGGGGGGCACGCGTCCCACCCTATCCCTAGCATGAATGTGACAAATTCGCTGGCGGTACGTGTCGTAGCCCCGGCGTGACAAGTGTGTTTCGCCGGTGGTAACAGTACGCAGGTCTGGAAGCCCTTACCGCCGGCGATCACGTTCCCACTTCGCCGGTGGTAAGGGGTGTTGCTATAAGCTTTTCTCTAGTAGTGATAGTAACCACAACGAGCCACTCCCTAGGTCCTTCCGCTAACACTGCGTTGGGGACGGATCCAGGGGGATCAGAGACCGTCCTGATGGCAGCCTCAGATCGGAGAGATCGGGGAAGGAGTTCTCAACGACGCGAGAGCCGTGAGAGGTGTAAAAACCTAACGTGAGGGAAAAATTTTCCCGTACATACGATGTTCTTCTCGTGTGTTCATTAGTTGGTTGTTCTTGCAAATTATAATATCCAAAATATTTGTTATTGCTGAATTATAATATCCAAAAATATATGTTTAAACATCTAAAGTAAGTAAAATATATTTGAAAAACAAAAAACTGAGAGATCAAGGACTTGGACCTGGATGCCCAAGTTTTGGATACGGACATGGTCGCTACCACTACAGCTGCATTGTGTTGTTGTCAACCACACAGTGCGCGTGTTTTTCTACTTAGCTCTACGAATATCCATGGCGCATATCTCTGTTGTGCGCCATAGACAACTTATCCGTGGAGCATTGCACCGATATGCGCCACGGATATTTGTATAACCTTTGCAAGCGTGTCGCCCCTTTTAAAGTGTGTCTGGACCCACAAATATCCATGACGCATGTCGCAAGGATGCGCCACGGATACTCCATACTTAGCAAAATTTCAGCGCGGCCTTTCCCCTTTCTTCCCCATCGCAATTGCATTCTCTCTGTCCCCTTCTTCCCCATCCCGCCACCACCATCACTGCGATTGGAATCCATGGCGAGGAGCAGCCGTCTGCACCAGGAGGAGGAGCTCTAGGAGCACCACGACGAGGAGCCGCCGCACTAAGAGGAGGATCCGCCTCACAAGGATGAGGAGCCCTGCCACGTCTGTGAACCAGGGACCCGCGCACCTCTGTACACATGAACCAGGGAGCCGCCACGCACCACCATCACCCTCCTACGTCTACACTCTCCTCTGTCGGCCTGTGTAGGGTAAATACCTCTAGTCCCTGCTCTAGTCTTCTTGCATAACTGTTGCTAGGAGCCCGCGCCTACCATTGCCATTGCTACCCGGACCCCGCGCCTCCCCTCCCCTATCCTCCCTCCTCCCCTCCCCCTCTCTTCTCCCCTTCCCTCTCCCTCCCCTTCCCCTCTAGGGGCTCTGCATTTTCTTGCTCCTATCAATTTTGACTATTAGGCTTGCTTTCTTAATTAGGGTTGCTTGTTTAGTTAGGGTTGCCTGCTTAGTTAGGGTTGCTTATTTAGGGTTGCTTGCATTATGTCACTTTAGGTTGCTTGTTTGCTTGCTTAGTTAGGGTTGCTTGCAGTATAGTTCTCAAATTTGATGAATTTTGGTTAGTATTAGCCCCAGATGGCCTCTGCTAGGTTCAGTTATTGTAGTTTCTTCTTGCAATAGTTCTTTTAGATGATCAATTCTTGTAGTAGTAGTAGTAGTAGTGTTGCAGTAGTAGTAATAGTAATAGTGCTTGCAGAAGTAGTAGTGCTTCCTAATTGCATTCGTAGTGTCCCTCCTAATTGCAATAGTAGTAATAGTTCTTGTAGCAGTACTTGTAGTAGTAGTTATTGTAGTAGTAGTCCTTCCTATGTCACTAATTAGCATATGTATCAGCATACTTAGCAGTAGTTTCTATGGTTTCAGCATATCTATGCTAGTAGTAGTTTCCTTGGGACAGAGTAGTAGTATGCTAGCTGTAGTTTCCATGCTAGCTGAGAAGAAAAAATACATCCAACCGTGTTAGTAGTTTGCATGCTAGCAGTAGTATGCTAGTAGTACTTCAAGTTGCTACCATGTTTTTTAGTTTTTTTCTTTCCTTGTATTGTGATACATAGTGGAATAATTCTTTCCATATTTTCTGGTGGTTCACTGCAAAATGCTTATTTGATGAATTAATGCTTGTTCTCTAGAATGGTTTTGGTGCATATTTTGTTAAAATGTCTTATTTGAACAATTAATGCTTGTTCTCTGGAATTGTTTTAGTGCATATTTTGTTAAAATGGCAGCCTCATGTGAAGTTCTTCTCCTATGTGTATTTGTATGTGTATGAGATGCAAGATTTCAACCCTTTAGGGTATTTGAGGATTTCAACTCTTTAATGGTTGTGAAGATTTGGTTGTACCTATGTAGGCATTTTTTTGTGCACGGAGTTTATTTAAGTTCCCATTTTCCTCTAAAATGTTGATTCAGTCCGATTTCAGCGAAAAATGAGCACTCCTAGGTCCATAAATTAGCAAAGGTCATGCCGGATTTTCCCGTCGATTTTTGGACTAACTAGTTGCATGTTTGTATGTACTACTAACATGTCGAGCTACATACAAAGATGTCGAGCGGACACAACAATGATGGGGCCAGCACATCTTGGCCTAGAAACATCTTAGAAGAAGCCTAGGAGAGTAACAAGGAGTTTTGGGAGTTTAACCGGGACACGAAGAGGGTGGAGGTAACCCGGGAAGCATGTCAGGGCGACAAGGGAGACGACGAGATGTATGACCCAGAGCAAGACGAGGATGACGGCAATGAAACCACTAATAGTGGTGGTCGCCAGGAGGATACCACCACCTCTAGTGGCGCAATCGAGGGTGAGACCACAGAAGGTGAACAAATGGATAGCGGTAGCCAACCTAATAGCGCCAAGAAGCAAAGGAAGGATTAGCAGCCGCTAGTGCTCGGCACCGTCTGGGAGGATTTCACCGAAGTGAGCGCTACTGGCATACACTTGTATCCTGAAGATCTTATCAAAGGGTAAGGCATAGAAATCAGGTGCATCATCCGGGACACCATCTCGATCAACACGGGAAACCTAAGGGCACCTGAGCAAGCAGATGTGGACAATCTTCTCATCTAGAAGCTTCACCAATGATACAAGTTCCCAGATCCATTTGACAATGTAAATCTCAAAGGGAATAAGGCTAACTAGGTAGCCCTCACGAAGATGAGCACCTCCTTGAGCAGCTGGAGAACCCGGGTGAAGGCACGGATTGATAAGGGTGGAATCTACGAGGAGGTAAAGAAGCACGTGCTGAGGGTCGACGAAGAAGAGTTTAATCTTTTCAAGGATAAGGTGGCTTCTCATGCTAGCTTATAATGGACTTCGTGGGGGAAGAAGATGTGGTAATAGAACATAGGCAACCATCGTTGCAGAAGTGGTGGTTACAGAGGAGTGAAACCCATTTGGGACAAGGAGAACGCCGAGCTTCGACGTCTGGGTAAAGAAAACCCGTTAGAAAAATTCTTGTGCCTTCTCGTACTGAAGAATAGAAATAAGGATTACCTTCTCGTGTCTTTCTTTCCTAAGTAAGTACATTACTTACTCGCCACATGTAACATGTTTTCTGAGATTTAGATCGTTCGTTTCCAATACATTCCCGTTTGAATTGTTTTGCGCAGAGACAAATACTGCACACTCATCAACATTTTCCCAAAGATTTCGCAAGCCAAGTATTTCGACACAGGAAGTTTGACAAAGAAGAAATGCTATGACAACATAAAGAGTGCTCTGGATGATTCTCTCAATGACTATGCCTTAGATGGAGTCTACTTTGGCGGGGGGGGACATGTCAGGGAGGGTAAACACGTGTTTACCCACGTAATGGAATTCCACTATGTCAAACAGTCGTCAGATAGTCAAAAGGTGTCCTTCTACATCCTCTATCACATAAGCGGGTTCGTCCAGGATCAACAACTGCTTAAGCTGCCATCACAACTCCGGAAGTAGGCCCAAAATATGGCGACCATCGCGGATGACGACCTCAAAGAACAATCCTTTTGCATCCAGACTCAGTTGTCAGGAATCATCAATCACAATGTCTGCACACATGGGGGGGGGGTCTTGCATAACACCGACATTAAATTGCGAAATCGCGAGATAGAAGAATGCCTTCAAATGCGGGGTGACGAAAGGAAGTTCTTGACGAAAGACGGCATACTACCGTTCCATGCGCCTAGTCATAAGTCTTGATGTTTGCATTTACCAGTTTTAGTTTTGAACTATTGTTGGACGTCTCTGAGATGTCGTTGTAAACTAACTAATAACTTGCCTAGCTTGAAACTGGATGGTCGTTGAACTTAATTGTTGTGATCGATGATGCGCCTAACTCTCTGTATATATTGTTTCGACGGTCGTTAGACTTACCTATATAATCATGATCGATGGTATTTAATTGTGTAGCTTTTAATTATTCTAGCCCTAATTGATTTTCATTAGTAGGATGCCAATGATTAAAATGTTGGGGCATGAGGTGTGCCTCAATTTTGGATGTGATCCTGGGATGGTGTTATCGAGCCTTGTGGTATGCAAAAATACAAATCTTGTGCATCCTACTTGACTCACTAAGTATGATGCCCTTAGTACTTGATGTTCATGTTTTTGGTTCTTGCTTGTTGCAATGGTCGGTGATTAAAATTCTAGGGCGCCACTATACAGGTGTGCCTTCATTTCAGATGTGATCTTGGGGGCGCTGTGAGCGAGCCTTGTGATATGCACAAATACATATCTTGTGCATCCTACTTGGCTCGCTTACCCCGTCCTGGTGGTTTTTGTGTCCAACATAAGTATGGGGTCTTAAAGTACTTGATCTTCATAGTTTTGGTTCTTATTTTTGTTGCATTGGCTGATGATTAAAATTCTAGGGCACTACTACAGGTGTTCCTTGATTTCGGATGTGATCCTGGGGGTGGTTTGAGTGAGCTTTGCGATATGTACATATACATATCGATCTTGTGCATCCTACATGGCTCGCTCACACCATCCCTATGATTTTCTATGTCTAGTCTATGTATGATGAGGCCCTAGTACTTGATGTTTATATTTTTGGTTCTTACTTTTCCAATGGACGATCATTAAAATACTAGGGCGCCACTATATATACAAGTGTGCCTCGATTTCGGATGCTGTGATCCTAGGGGCGGTGTGAGTGAGCCTTGTGATATGCACAAATACATATATTGTGCGTCCTACATGGCTCACTCACTCCATCCAACATAAGTATGAGGCCCTACAGTACTTGATCTTCATAATTTTGGTTATTATTTTCGTTGCAACGCCCATTATTAAAATTCTGGGGTGCCACTACATGTGTTCCTTGATTCCGGATGTGATCCTGGGGCTGGTGTCAGTGAGTTTTGTGATGTGCACATATCCATATATTGTGCATCCTACATGACTCACTGACGCCATCCCTATGATTTTCTATGTCCACTCTAAGTATGATGAGACCCTAGTTCTTATTCATTGCAATGGCTCGATCTGCATGATGTTCATTTTGTTGTTTTGTAGTTTTTGTGAACATGCATCATGTCCGTTGTATAATATTCTATTTTCCTTGTCTACACAGATGGGAAACAGGTACGTGGTGTATAAGGGTTTGGTTTCTAGAGTCTACAACGAGTGGGAGGACATGCGGAAACAAGTGAACAAGTTCAGCGGGAATAGCTATAAAGGGTATAAGACTAGCGAGATGGTGAAAGATAGGTGGAGGAACCACTTGCGAGAGGAAGCTAGGTGGAAGAACCTGATGAAGGCCTTGGTTGTATTCCCCGTCCTGCTCATCATCATTGCGGTTCTACTGTATCTGCTCGTAGTTTAGGTGAACACTTGATATGTAATGTGATGATCAACTTGCTACTCGGCCGGTCTTGGGAACTCAACTTGTGAACACTTGATATGTACGTAATGTGATGACCAACTCTCTACTCGATCGGTCTTGAATTCTAATTAGTATGATGAAGTATTATATCACTGTCATTGTGTGTACATATACCTATATATACCCGTATAATACATGTACAAATATGAGAGCAGCGTATAAAAAATTAAATCAAAATCATATCAGTAGCGCATGAAATAAGCCCTTAGTGGCGCACGACCGAAGTATGCGCCACGGATAAAGGAACTATATCCGTGGGCAGTGGATATCCGTGGCACACGTTTGGGAATGCGCCACTGAGCTTAGTACTATCCGTGGTACATCTCCACATGCACCAATAATAAAAAATATCAGTGGCGTGACGACAGTGGCGCACGACCCGTGCGCCACTGACCTAATATTTCGTGCGCCACTGATAGGGTTTTCTGTAGTAGTGATGTCATCCATATACGGGCCTTCCATCACACTTGCACACATATCCTATGTCCACACACAGGTTTTTTTTCCCGCGAAAACACCGGTATGTGGCTCCGCGGGTCTTTCTCTAGCAGAAACACCTATATGTGGGCTCGAGAAGTCTATCCCTAGATTTCTCCGCATGAGGTTCCAACAATGTACTTTTTGTGGCTTTAGATTTGGTTAGGACATATCTACATGTAAAACCAAGGTTGGGACCCTTTGCCACATTGTACCCCCCGGTATACCCGTAGCGGGACATTTCCACCTAAATATCAAGGACTCTGCTAAGTGTTATAACATGGATGTGAAGAAGGTCACACCGGGGAGCCATGTCATCCATCTATGGGCCATCCACCACACTTTCACACATATCCTAGGTCCACGCGTAGGTTTTTTTCCAGCGAAAACACCGGTCTGTGGCTTCAGGCGTCTTTCTCTAGTGGAAACACCCGTTTATGGGCCCGAGATATCTACCCCTACCTTTCTCTGCACGAGGTTTCAACAATGTACTTTTTTGTTTTTTTAGTTTTGTTTAGGCCATATCTACATGTAAAACCAAGGTTAGGACCTTGTAACACATTGTAGCCCCCGCTATACTCGCAGCGGGACACTTACACCTACACAATAGGAACTTTCCTAAGTGTTATAGCATGGATGTGAAGAAGGTCACACCGGGGAGTTATACATTTCATCTGTGGACCTTCCAGCACACTTGGACACGTATCCTACGTCCATGTGCAAGTTCTTGTGGGATTCCGGTGCTCCCGTGGTCTTTGTCCTCCCGACAAACCTGTATATGGGCCCCGACGATCTACCCCTATAGCTTTCTCCACAAAAGGTTCCAACAATATACTTTTTCATTGATTTAGCTTTGGTTAGGCAATAGATACATGGAAAATCAAGTTTGAGACCCTTTACCATATTCTAGCCCATGGTATACCTGTAGCGGGACATTTTCACCTACATGTCCAGGACTGTGCTAAGTATAAGGGTTTCACCATCTCTTCCCAAGAACAAGACAACTACTCATACATGAAGGGATCAACATAATAGCAATAGTATGGATAATATATGAAGGTATAATTGAATACAAGTGCCAATCCACAATAGAAATTGGATTATAATAAAGTAAACAAAGGGGATCGATGTTGATGAAGATGGTAATGAAGATCGATGCATTGCACTTCAAGATGCAAGTATCCTATTTCCCTTGAGTGGTGTGGTGGTGGAGATCTTGTGTGCGACGGCTATGGAGGCGGTAGAGTGGCAGGGTTTCGCCCCTGAGGCGTGGATGGATGGATTATGGAGGTGGCTAGGGTTCCCCTCCTTAAATAGGTATTCTAGATATCGGTTTCGCGAACCGACTGAGCTCGGGGCCGAATATGCCCATTGGGAATTCACAAATGTTTTTCTGTTTGAAGAAACGCAGGCGACGGAGGGTGGTACGACCGTATGGTACGAGCGAAGCCTGCCCGTACCGCTGGTCGTTAAACCCTTTGATGTGTGTAGTGTTTTGGCCGTCATTTCTTCATGCGGACTCCGATTGAGATGTTCTTTGGCTCGTTGGATTCGCATGAACAAGGGCTACAACACAATGGTCTTGGATCAGCAATATGAGATGATGAAAAAAAATGACTTTTCCACATTTCATATGGCTAAGTTTGGCACCTGTAACTTCTCCATATTGAATCTTCTTGGTTCCTTTTATCCATGATTGTCCATAGAACCTATACGCAAGTCAAAGAAAAGAAAAAAGTAATAAAATGCTACTAAAACTATTAGTTGTGCAAAGTCCTTATGAAAATGAATGAGAACTAGTAATCATGCATAATGGCATAGTTGTAGCTAGACATAGCATGTGATGAGTGACAATATGAATAATTTGTATGCTTAAATATGCATCATATTTGCACTCATCAATGACCCATCTTGTCGACGCTCATACGATGCTAGGACAGAGCCTCGACATCTTATGTAGGTACAAGAGAGTGTGCCGAGTGGGTGTGTTCCTCAAATATGACGATGCAGAACATGGACCGAAGACTTCAAGCTGCCATAACAACAACTTCTTCTCCGAGATGCTGGTCCTAGTGGACCGTAGACTTGTGGACCGTTGTGCGTGACAGTGGAACGGAAACGGTGATGTGCCATCGAATCATATCGGTGGAAGGAGTAGACTTCCCCAAGATACTAGTTATATTATCTTATTTTATTAATATTCTCATGTAGTGCTGAGTTTTATTTATAATCAATACCATGATAAATTTATAGTAGCAAATAGTACATGGTATAGATACATAAATTATCGCAAGCGATTACAGAAATAAAGTACAAAAGAAACGAGTTAATCTTCGAGATCTTCAAACTCTTTCTTTTTCAATAACGCAATATTATACTTTTCTCAAGGCAGCCAAAGAAAAATGAAATAGATACCAAACACCAAACCTGTAAGTATCAACGAGGGTTCTCCAATAATTACAATTTGAACCACAATGCTAAGACTACATACATACGTAATCATTAAAGTGATCTACCAACATTAGCAAGCATATCAGCATCAGTATTCCTGGAAAAAGAACCAAACAGTCTGGTCGACGTCGCTAGGGAGCCGAGAGCTCGAATTGATATTATCGAAGAATTAGCTGTCAAGGCAAATATCGCGCGGCCAATTCTCTTCGTGGTAAACATGAGAAAAAAATTATAAATCGATCTTGTGAGATCCAAAGACCAATACCTAGACAATTTTAATCTTCCAACACCACATTTATGTCGGGAAGGAAATCTCGTCCTCGATCAGCATCAAGTTAATACTCATGTAAAGCAGCCGCCTCCTCTTTTAGAAACCTAACCATCTCCACCGCTGCCTCCACCTCCGCATCCTCCATAGTCGGCCACCCCTCCTCCGGCCGGCCTCACCGGCGTCGCAGTGATGGGAAACTCAATCTATGAGTTATACGTTTTTAATAAATCTAATGTTGTCGGTAGATTAAGTTAGAGTTTTGGTATCTTTTTTATTGTTATTGTTGTTGTCGTCCACGTAGATGGCACCATCTACAACTATGTAGTGCGCTGAGTTGTTTAGGTGTGGTTGGCGAAGACCCTTGCACACGGTCGCCACATAGGCAACCGAGTGGGAGCGGTGCGTGGCACTGTCTAGAGATGGCAGTGTACGTGTCGCTCCCGCTTCCTTGCGTCCTCACCCTTCCTCTCCAGCCGCACGGACCCTCCGTTGGATCCCACCATCCATCCCGCCGTACAGCGAATCTCGACGCTAAACCGACGGTAGGATCTCTCGCCGGGCGGACACCCAGTCGCCAAGTCCAGCCGGACTTGTCCTCCTCCGACCTCGACGCAGCAGCGACCGAGCAGCACACGAAAGCAATCATGGCCATGGCCGTGATCCACCTAGTAGCGCGCCCGGCCCTCGCGCCATCGCCTTTGTCGCGGCCGCGTGGGCAGCGCCTACGCGTGAGGTGCCGCGTCGGGGGAGACGAAGGGGACGGGGGCCGGGGCAGCGATGAAGATGCGCCGGAGTCCCTGTTCGCCAAGGAGCTGAGGCGAAGGGGGAAGTCGGCGGGATCAGTCCCTTCGGGGGAAAAGGTGGGGGCAACGGCAGAGGCGGAGGAGGGCGGGCCAGGGGGCGAGGCGCGGAGGAAGCGCGTCGTCGCGGCGGAGTTCCAGAGGGCCGCCTCCGCCGCCGGGGTCGACGGGCAGAGAGAGCGGTCTATGGCGCTCAATAGCGAGGGCCTTGAGGTTTGTCCATCTCTGACTAATTACTTGTTAGCTTCCATTCTGAATCTGTCCACAACCAAAGTAATACTACTACTCTATTAGCGGTACACCGGTAGTAACTGAATCTGGTTTGTCTGAAAATGGAGCCGAGAATACCTTGCTATTTCTATCTGCATATGGTAAAACTACCTCTGTTGACAATAATCTTGTCTCACTGGGCACACTACCTCTGTTGCTACCTTAGTTTGACCGAACAGACCTGCAAGATGTTCTGGATTATTAGTGTCCGGAGAATTTGGCATTCACCAAATGATGAAGCATGTGGATATATAGCGCTGTACAGTTTTTCTAGGTAGATCGTGGAATCTTTGTCATTGTGAAATTGTTATACACGGTTTTCTGTGCTTGTGAAGAGCACCATAATATAAGCCATCTACCTTGGATCAACATAGTTCTTGCTTTGTTTGAGAAATAATCTTTAGGGTACTCCCAACAGATTAGTGCCCTCTTTTCCTTCGTCAGTACATGGGTCTTGGTCGACAGTGTATCTTTGTTTCCCTGACGATTATTTGTTGATTTGCTTCTCTATAGTTGAAATCATCCATTCGATCGAGTCAGGCCATATGTCGAAATGTGTATTACTCCCTCCGATCCATATTACTTGTCGCTGCTCTAAAACACGTCTAGATACATCTATTTTTGCGACAATTAATATGGATCGGAGGGAGTACTTGATATTTAGCATGTTTCTCTTATTGTCCAATTCTATATTTTACCTTATTGTAATCAGTTTTCCTTGTTATGCATATGATTTGTTGCTCAATCAATATCAACTAGCATCAGCATTGACTTTGTTAAAAAAAATCCGTGAATATTTCTGGAACCTTTTCCAATGTAATTCAAGATGTTTGTTATATCAATGTTGGAGTAGTAATCACTTGTTCAGTGATATCATTGCTTCAATTTGTTCTAAATCATTGTAATAAACATTGCATATGTAAGCATTCATGTTTCGTTGTCTCATAGCCACTGGGCCACTACTATGAATGTCCATCCTGATTGCTTATCAGCTTGCAGTGATGATAAGATTATGATACTATAACCAAGCAGCCTTCCCCTTATCATCTATTTATTTCAGGGTCTAGTACCACGGGCAAAGGTGTTAGTATCACTTGGTGGTACTTTTTTCCTCGCATTTGGCCCTCTGATTATTGTCACAGTTTCCCTTTTTGCTGGCCTTTATCTGGTAAGCTGTCTAATATATTTTTCTGTTTCATCGCACTAAAATATATAGTTCATATGTGATTCGCCTGAAATTTACCATTGTGTAGCATTGTAGTAGCAATTTGTTTCGAGGTTGTACAGTGGTTTCCCTACTGCGTATATTTTGATTTCTAAGAGTAAAGTAAGTGTAGGCAAGAAGCGGGGGGAAAAAGCTAATATGAAATGGCATACATTGCCTAAAGCTTCAGTTAGTATCTAATTATATGTTAATAAAAATAAATTTAACACATTAAGATCTTATATGAATTTTCTCGTCTCAGATAGATACATTATGTCGGTAATATTGCTGTGGGCTTTGCTCTTGATTTACCTGTGTAGCACTTCATGGACCGTACTCTGAGTTTCTGATACTGTCACAGAAACCTTGTATTGTTCGGTGACACTATGTTTGCCTTAAATTTCTTATTGCAGTATTTTGGGCAAAGCTTTATACATGACGGGAGCAACAGACTAGTGACACCACCACCCTACATTGATCCATATGAGCTACTAGAAGATGATAGGATCTCCCGGCCACCCGTGGATGCGTTCTAAACCTCAAGGACACGAACAGTATTCCTAGATAGCTCAATATTTCCTTGTTTTACTAGATATATGTAGCTATAAATGCAAAGCTAGCTGTAGACTGTTATTATCTAACATTTCAACATATTATTTGCGAAAAATCTCGTGCCAAAATCCAGAAGTAGCGAATTCTTCGGCAACCTCTTGTTCTTCTACTGTTTCTTCTCTCTCTATTATGCTATACCTAGAAATTCCTATGGAATATCCACCTGCATCCAGTTGGGGCCTTTGTTTGCAGCAATATGAAGAAAGATGGGATGGCAGTAATGATTTCCCATTATTTCATCCAATTCAACCCATTTAGTTGATGGTGGAGGAGAAAACTAAAATCTTCATGAACAATTGAAAACCTAGAGTGTCTGTTCCATATATGTACCTAGAAACTACAAATTTCTCGTGGTATGTTCCCAAAATAGAAACCAATCAAAGATATGTTGCCAACTATGGGCAATAGATCATAAATACGTCCATAAAACACGAAAATGATGAGTTTTTAGTTATAACTCTTAAATATGTATCGAGGCTTATAGTCATTGTAAATCACCCGGGAAACCGAAAACTGTGGGCAATTGCTCATTAAAGCGTCCATAAATCGCGAAAACGATGAGTTTTTGGTCATAACTCTTAAACATGTATCGGATCTGACGGCTGTTGTAGATCTCCTTGAAACCCTAAAACTGTGTGAAATAGCTCATGAAAACGGCCTTAAACGTGAAAACGAGTTTTTGGTCATATCCCTCAAACATTTATTAGGTCTTACAAGCCATGCAAATCGTCCTGCAATCCTGGAACTATGGGCCATAAATCATAAAAACATCGATAAACGCGAAAGAGACTAGTTTTTGGGTGTAATCTTAAACATGTATCGGGGCTTAATTTCATTGTAAATCGCGAAGAGTTTTTGGTTGTAACTCTTAAACATGTATCGGGTCTTACGGTCATTATAAATCGCCCTAGAAAACCGAAAACAGTGGACAATAGCTCATGAAAACTTCCATAAAATGCGAAAATAACGAGTTTTTGGTCATAACTCTTAAACATTTATCGGGTCTTACGGTTGTTGTAAATCTCGCTAGAACCACATAACCGTGGGCAATAGCTCATGAAAACGGCCAGAAAATGCGAATACGATGTTTTTTAGTCATACATCTTAAGCATGTATCGGATATTACAGTCATTGTAAGTCTCGCTGGAACCCCAAAACTGTAGGAAATAGCTCATGAAAATTGCCTTAAACGCGAAAATAACAAGTTTCTGTCACAACTCTCAAACATCTATCGGATTTTACGGGCCAAGCAAATCCCATGGAACCCCAAAACTGTGGACAATAGATCATAAAAACAGCCATAAAACGCAAAAACGACGAGTTTTTGGGTGTAACTCTTAAACATGTATATCTGGTTTTATGTTTATTGTAAATCGCCCAAGAAACCAAAAAATGTGAGCTCATGAAAACATCCATAAAACACGAAAACGACGGGTTTTTGGTAATAACTCTCAAACATCTATCGGGTCTTACGGGCCTTGCAAATCTCCATGAAGCCACAAAACTATGGGCAATAGATCATAAATACATCCATGAAACGTGAAAATGATAATTTTTTGTTTATAACTCTTAAACATGTATCGGTGCTTATGGTCATTGTAAATCGCTCTGGAAACCGAAAATTGTGGGCAATAGCTCATGAAAACGGCCATAAAACACGAAAACAAGTTTTTGTCCATAAAAAGCAAAAAACAATGAGTTTGCAGTCATATCTCTCAAACATTTATCGGGTCTTACGGGCCATGCAAATCGCCCTGGGCTCTAGAACTAAAGCCAGTAACTCATGATAACGATCATAAAACGCAAAAATAACGAGTTTTTGCTCATAATTCTTAAACATATATTGGGGCTTATAGTCGTTGTAAATCGCCCTTGAACCCAAAACTATGTGCAATAGCTCAAGAAAACGGCCATAAAATGCGAAAACAACGAGTTTTTGATCATAAATCTTAAACATGTATCAGATCTTATGGTCGCTGTAAATCTACCTGGAACCTCAAAACCGTGGGCAATAGCTCATCAAAACGGCCATAAAACACGAAAATGACGAGTTTTTGCTCATAACTCTCAAACATGTATCGGGTCAATTGAAGAGAATATGCCCGAGAGGCAATAATAAAGTGGTTATTATCTTATTCCTTGTTTCTGATAAATGTTTATTGTGCATGCTATAATTGTATTAATTTGAAAACGTCAATACATGTGTGTTTAATAAACAAAAAGGAAAGTTCCTAGTTATGCCTCTCTTATAAACTAGCTCGTTGATTAACAAGATGATCAAGATTTCCTGATCATGGACATTAGATGTTGTTAATAACGAGGTCACAATATTAGTTGAATGATGTGATGAACATTCATCCGAAGTATAGCATTACGATCAAAGTCATTGTGTTTATATTGCTATAATATCATACGAAGTAATCCTAGTCCTTAGACCATGAGATCATGTCAATCACTAACACTAGAAGAGTATCTTGATAACATCAAATGTCACACCATGAAAGGGTGATTATAAAGGTGGGTTCAGTGCTACAAAAGTGTTATATAGAGACTCATGGATCAAGAGTGGGATTTGTCCATCCCGATGACGGATAGATATACTCTGGGCCTTCTCGGTGAAATCACATTGCTTAGCTTGCAAGCAAGTGATGTGATCACTAGAATGTTATATCACAGAACGAGAAAAGAGTACATGTCGGTAACGAGATCAAATTAGGTATGGAGATACCGATGATTGAATCTCGGACATGTAATATTTGGATTTAGTTATTAACTTTAAAGGTTCTCATGATCACAAAAGTCATCGTTGAATGTGTAGGAGTCAGTATGGATCTCCAGGTCCCGCTTCTGATTATTGATCTGAGAGGGGTCTCGATCATGTCTGCATTATTCGCGAACCGTAGGGTGACACACTTAAGGGATACCAACAACATTTGGAGCAAATATGTTTCAGATAAAGATTTAAGAAAGCGCTGAAATTATTTCAATAGACACCGAAACTGTTTTGGGTGAAATTGCTGAAATTGGTTCTGCATGTAATATTAAAATGTTGCAGGTGGTTCTACGTGAATGTTTGTTAATTAAAGTAATTAACGAAATTCTGAATAAAACTAATAAAAGAGTTTTATTAAATGAGAGAGCATTAAATTTGGAGAATTTAATGCATTTAAAGTGGAGACTTTAAAAGAGAATGTGAAGGGGCAAATTTATGTGGACGGAGTTACCACCACATGAATGAGGAGGTGAAGGGTCACCCCCCTCTCACACCTTCACACTCACACCTCCTCGTGAAGGATCTCTCTCCCCCTCTAAAATTTTTTCCCCATGGTCTCGGATTAGCAAGATACATGTTCCCGGTGGCTTTATCTGGAAAGGAGTTGCTGCTTCCGCTGCTTTGCTGGAGCGAGGGACGGAGGTTGTCGGGGTACCGGACGTGTGTGCGATCACGGATGCACCGTTGCTTTGTGGTGCTGGATTTGGTGGAGCTGGATCTGATGGACACGCTAGAGCCGGACCTGCTGGACTTCATCACGATCTTGAGATCGGCAAGTGTATGACTACATCATCCACGAGTTTCATCTCGTTAACAAAGCTTTGTTGTCTTTGAGGGCAAGTTCTCTATGGATGTATATCCACCCGTTGCTTGCATCTAGTAGATAGATCTTGGCGTATAGTTAACATTGTAGGAATTTTTTTGTTTTCTATGCTGCGAACCCTTCAGTGGTATCAGAGCCTGATCTATGCGTAGGTGCTTTGCACGGGTAGTACACATATGTTTATATGTGGGTAATGGTGATCATGTTATTGCTTCTTTCATGTATTTTGGATATTGGTGGCATACTGGGATGAAGCGGCCCGGACCAACCTTACATGTCATCGCACATGAGACCGGTTCCACGACTGACATGCAACTAGTTTTGCATAAGTAGCTGGCGGGTGTCTATCTCTCCTATTATAGTCAATATCTGATTTACAACGTGTTGCTAATAACTTAGTTATCATCGCTGTGGTTCCATGTTCGTAGGTAAGCCGGTTCTATCTTCGAAAGCCCTAAGCCTAGTTTAGATCGTTGTTGGGCTAGTGTCATGATATGGTAATATTGTAAGTTGATGTATAGTTGATACTCTTACAACACACCTAACGTGTAAGTTCCATAGACCTTTGCCTTACACACAAAGGAATGATAGAGATCATACCACGATGCATATGATGGTGATCAAATGCATGGACCATATCATCCCACTTTACACATATGATGTTCACATCTTATATTGCTTGTTTGGCATTTTAGTAGCATTATGAGATGACCACTCATTTAAATATCAAGATAAATGTAATACTACAGTACTAAAAAGACTGTAGCTTCTATGCAACATGCCAATCCCTAGATCGGTTCATTGGCTTACATAGAACATAGATGAAAAAACAAAGTAATAATCCGTGTATCATAAATAACGAAGATCTAGAAGATTCAATTATTACAATATTCGCTTAGCTCGAAGGCTACCTTACACAATTATTCAATAGCACCATAAATAAAGATAACTACTCCATCTTCAAATTGCCCACGAGCAAACAAGTGTCGAGTGGAGTACCGTGACCTATTTCGATCACTCGAAATCGGAATAACCTGCAACATAAAATGTAGCAGCCCCAATGGGTCAATACATGGAATGTATGGCAAGTAGCGCTAAGGTAAAAGAGACAATGCACCTAGCATCTACATGCTTATTTGGCTAGTGGAGCTTGGCTAGCTTGCACTTTTCAAACACATTTATCCTACTTTCGTAAACTATTTGATTCACAACAACCCATTAAGTTCACCCATCAAGTTTTAGTAATTAGGAAAAACGATGAGTGAGAATATGTCATAGTCTTAAGATCAAGCAACTCAATCGTCTCTAACCGAGGACACGGCTAAGTACTTAGTTTTACACCCTGCAGGGGTTTGTACACTTTACCCATATGACCTGGCCAACCCAGCTCATACCATCACACTCATATTGTGTGGTGATAGGGAGAAGACCAAGATGACCTTTCGGGAAGTAGATATCCAAACCTCACTACGCACCGGTCCCATCCTACCATCACTACATCTCTGGTTATGCTGGGTTCGGATCACCACGACCTACTAAGTCCAACTAGCAACCCATTTCTTACTGGCACATGGTTGCACACGTAAGCTACTTTAACAAAGAGAACCAATCCTTCTCAGTACCCTGGGTGGCATTCCCCACAATTATCCACACTCCGTTGACAAACCAACCATTCCGCCCAGATAGTTCATTAACATTAAGTTGTTTTTGTTCAAATAAACACATACTTCACCATATTGTGATCCCTTTCCCCGTCTTCACAACAGGTCTAAGCACATCTACTGAACGGCTCAACTATAAGGAATTCCTACCACAATATATAAGATATAGCATAGCATAGTAATCTCTACATAGTATCTACAGAAATACACTACACATGCACTGGACAAAATAGTAGGACAAGGTATGAACAAAATAACATCTACTTGCCTTGGCGGTAGGAGTCGAGAGTACAATCCTCGCAGAAACAAGCGTTGCACTCGTCACAATCTACATGATACAAAACAACACATAAACAAACATACACAATCATAGACAAGTGCACAAATGCATGCATGATAGCTTAATAAAGGTTTCAGCAACCTCTCGATGTTCTCTGATGTTTATTACTGTGGCATGATGCATGGAAAAACCTTTAATGCAATGAAAACAAAACAATGCAATTGGTTAACCCAAATAATAGGCCCTTAGGCAAAACACTAAGCCTCTGCAACAAACAGGGTTGTAAAACCTGGGAAAAAATACTACTGTGTGGATAAACCAAAATAAAGTCAGGGCAATTGGAATCACGCAAAAAGGTGTTACAGATCTTTTTCCGAAATAGGTTTTACACTTTCTTGTGATCCCATAGACACCTTATTCATACATATTCATTTTGTAAAACTGCAATTTTAATTTTGAAATAGGTTCTACACTTTCTTGTGATTCCATAGACACCTTATTTGCAATTTTCTGATTAGTGGTTATTTTCTTATGAGTTTGTTACTCCAAAAAGGGTATTAAACTATTTAAATAACTACTGCAAAACCTTACAACAATTTTCTAAACTAGTTGCATAGTAATAATCTACAAGAAAAGAGCTTTCCAACGACATATCATTTGCTATTTTTGGACTAGTAGAACTTTTCTTATGAATTTTACAAGCTTTAGTAGTTTTCTGGCCCTTTTTAATTCTCTAAGAATTTCCAGGGAATATTCCGTTGACGAGTGGGTCCCGCCGACACGGCGGTTGACCGGTCAACGGTCAGCTCTCGATCTGAGCCACTCGCTCTGGATCCGATGGTGCGAGGGTGAGCTCCCTGGCTGACCTCGTATGGCGGCGAGGTGGTCCGACAGCGGCGACGACGGTGCTCCGGCGAGGCGCTTCGGCAGCTGCAGGGAAGGCCGAGGGATCAGAAAAGGTGCGGCGGCACGCTGCGGTATTCCCGCGAAAGAAAGAGGTTGCGAGGTCGGCTGTGGCCTTCTTACCGGCGTTAATGCCGACGGCGGCTCCAGGAACTCCGGCGAGCAATCGTCGCGAGGTGGTGGCGCGGTAGATGGCAGTTTTAGGGTGTTTTCGATGGGGAGGTCGAGGGCTTTAAGGGCGCGTGCTTGGCTGGGGGTGGGGCGAGGAATCTCGAACGGATTAGGGAGCCTCCGCAAGAATCCGTGACGGCGGGTGGTCGAGGCGTCCGTGCCTAACACGGACGGTGGCGGCTGCGGCTCACAAGTGGGCCACGCCTATCAGCGACAGGGGCGACTCAGGCAGGCAGCTGCTGGGCCGCTGTGGGCTCGCTGCGCGCCGCGCGTGCTGGCAGGCGGGCGGTAGCTAGTGCCGAGGCTGCCGCTGGACCCCGGGCAGACCGCCGCGGCTGGGCTGGCTCGGCTGCCACGGTTGGCTGCGCCGATGCCTTTTTTTGTTTTTTTTGTTTTCTCTGAACTGTAACTGAACCTGAATGTGAACTATCTGAATTTCAGTCTGAAAATATCTGCGACTTCTGAATTTTGGCCATAACTTTTGATTTAGGGCTCCAAATCAAGTGAGACAAAAACCTACGGGTTCATAATCAAGTAACCTATGTAACTAAGCATCTAGGATGACTATAAGACATCATCCAAGAAAATGCTAGATAAAACCACACCTAGGCTCAAAATATGAATACTAAGCAAACAAATGGTGTTTTAGCAAAAATCCTTTAAACCTGAACTTTTGCAAAGATGATCATGATGCAATGACATATATGACATGCAGTACCAATTCTAATAATTGGGATGTGAAAAGACTAACTCCCTTAAGATGAATCTCGTCCTCGAGGTTCGCCGTGGCTAGCAAATAGGTGTGGATGTTCCTCTTGGAGGTCATCTTCTCGCGCCCAAGTGGCTTCCTCCTCGGTGTGATGGCTCCATTGCACCTTGCAAAACCTGATCATCTTGCTGCGTGTAAACCTCTCCGCTGTTTCCAAGATCTTGACCGGCTTCTCCTCATAAGTCAAGTCGTTCTCTAGTTGAACCTCTTCAAGTGACACAGTGTCTCTCAATAATGTATCCACCATCTCCGGATGGCACTTCTTCAGTTGGGACACATGGAACACATTGTGAATAGCAGATAGAGCCTCTAGCATCTCCAACTGATGCACAACCTCTCCTTTGCGTGCTAGGACCTTGTAGGGCCCTACAAACCGAGGTGCCAGCTTGCCCTTAATTCCAAATCTCTTAATTCCACACAGAGGCGAAACTCTGAGGTAGGCTCGATATCCAATCCCATACACCACTTCCTTGTGCTTAGCATCAGCATAACTCTTCTTCCTTGATTGTGCTACCTTCAGCCTGTCTCGAATCAAACTGACCTTCTCCTCAGCATCCTTGATCAAATCAGGTCCAAACAACTGATGCTCACCTACACCATCCCATAATAATGGTGTCCGGCACCTCTTACCATATAGCACATCGAACGGTGATGTCTTGATGCTAGTATGGTAGCTGTTGTTGTAGGAAAACTCAGCATAAGGCAAATTCTCATCCCAGCTAGAGCGCAAGCTCTCAACATTTTCTTTAGAATCTGATTCACCCTCTCCGTCTGTACATCCGTCTGAGGGTGGAAAGCTGTATTAAACTCCAACCTAGTTCCCAACGACTCATGCAGCTGGCGCCAAAAGTGAGAGGTAAATTGGGTGCCTCTATCTGAAACAGTAATCTTGGGAACTCCATGTAGACACACAATTTTGTCCATGTAGATCTTGGCCAATCTAGCACTGGTATAGGTGGTCTTTACAGGTATAAAGTGAGCTACTTTGGTCAAATGATCAACCACTACCCAAATAGAGTCGTATCCTGACCTCGTCCTGAGCAGCCCTATGATAAAGTCCATTCCCACTCTATCCCACTTCCAATCAGGCACTGGCAATGGCTGTAGCAATCCCGCTAGCTTCTGATGCTCAGCCTTCACTCTGCTGCCGACATCACATAAAGCGATATACTCTGCGATATCTCCCTTCATATTAACCCACCAAAACCTTTCCTTCAAATCCATGTACATCTTCGTGTTACTAGGATGTATGGAGTATGGTGAGTCATGGGCTTTCTGGAGAATCAACTTCCTAATTTCCTGATCGTTGGGCACGCACAGACGATCTCCATACCATTGAGCTCCTTGCTCATCTTCGCAAAATCCTTTTGCTTTACCCTCAGGTATTTTTGCTCTTATTCCTTCCATGTCGATATCCTTCTTTTGAGCCTCCCTGATCATGTCCAGAAGCGTTGGTTTGACTTCTAGTGTTGCCAAATACCCCTCGGACACTACCTCCAACCTAAGATCCTTGAATTGTTCACACAAATCCTTGGGTAACTCTCCCACGACCAAACCATTAGCATACACTTTGCGGCTTAGCGCATCTGCTACAACATTAGCCTTCCCGGGAGGATATTGCAGGCTCATGTCATAATCCTTTATGAGCACCAACCATCTCCTTTGCCTCATGTTCAATTCCTTCTGTGTGAATATGTATTTCAAGCTTTTGTGGTCCGTGAATACATCACAATGCTTACTGATGACCCACAAGTATAGGGGGTGTATCACAATATTTTCGATAAGTAAGAGTGTCGAACCCAACGAGGAGCAGAAGGTGCTGGCTAGTGGTATGGATCAGGAATTCTCTGCAAATACTTAGCAAATGGAGTTTTAGGGGTTTTCGATAAAGCAAGTAAACAAAGTACGAGTAAATAAAAGACAGTAGGAATAAATGCAGCAAGTGACCCAATCCTTTATACAGCAAAGGACAAGCCGGTTGTATTTCTATAGATGACCAAATGTTCTCGAGGACACATGGGAAGACTGTCAAGTGCTTTCGCTTCATATAGTCGATTAATCTTCTCTAGCTTGCTAAGTGTTGTGTGGGTGAACCTGTGCTAATGTACCGTCCCATCCAAGACTTAATACATACTTGTGATTAAACCCCCTTGCAAACATCCGTAAGTACAAGAAAGTAATTAAGGTAGAAACCTAACCATAGCTTTAAACTCTAAGACCCTTACGTCCCTTGTGCACTGGTTTCCTAACGGGGGTTCAGGTTTCTGTCACTCCGGCAACCCCTACGATTAGTAGCCAAATACACAATGCATTCCCCTAAGACCATATAGGTGAAGTGTCATGTAGTCGACGTTCACATGACACCACTAGAAGAAGTACACCACAACTTAAATAACTATCTATTGAATCTTTCTCAACGCAACTCCACTACTAACAACAAGACTTCTCCCATGTCCTCAAGAACAAAACGAACTACTCACAAGACATCATATAGATCATGATCAGAGATGGAATAATGATGTATAACAATCTGAACATAAACAATAATTCAATGGTTCACTCAATAGCATCAACTACAATGAGTAATCAACACCGGGAAAGTTTCCCTTATGAACTATGCAAGATTCAACGCAATTGTTACAGCAATATGGAGATGGTGATGAGGGTGCTGATGGTGATGATGGTGGTGATGATGATGATCCTGATGAAGTCCAGCTTGATGGTGGTGTTGATGGCGACGATCTCCCCTCTCCGGGAAGGAATTCCCCCGGCAGAAATCTGTCTGCCAGAGAGATCTTTCTCTCTCGGTGTTTTTCGCCCCGCAGAGGCGGCGGAATCTTTCTGTGGTCGCTCCCCGAGTCTTAGGGTTTCGGGAGGAAGATATACGCCAAAGGGGAGAGGCTGGAGTGGGCCAGGGTGGCCACACCACTCCCTGGAGCGGCCTAGGCCTGCCCGCGCCATGGGGTGGTGTGGGCCCCCTGTGGCCCACCTCCACTCCATCTTCTGGCATCTTGAGTCTTCTGGAAAAATAGAATTTTCCGTATATTTTCCCGGATTTTCTGATCTTCGCGAATTTTGCCTCCAAACAGCACCTTTTCCATCAGAATCCTGACTGCATCGATCCATGCTCCAAAAGTCATCAACCATGCAAAAACAGATGAAATAACATAAGTATCACCTCTCAATACAAAATATATCAATGAATAATAGTGAATTAAGACATAGAATAGTGATGCAAAATGGACGTATCAACTCCCCCCAAGCTTAGACTTCGCTTGTCCCCAAGCAAAACTGAGCTCAATAAACATGACCTCAAGTTCATGGAGTGAAGAGTCGATAAAAGAATACGGACAAGAAGCATCACATTCATCAAATACATAGATCATAATAGAAGACAACTCACTATTATACAACTCAACTTGCAATGAGTAAATGAAACACAATAAAGATACATTAAGTGAATCATAATTGGTAATGGCAAACTTAGCTCTTGGTCGAAGAATAGTTGATAATTTGCTGGAGTTCACAAATAGCTGGTTTTCCAAAGAAAGCTTTCAAGGTAGTAAACATCAAGATAAGAGCAATGTGCAAAAAAAGGAACATAAGAAACATGAATGCATAAATCATCGTATGAATGAATGAAACACATCAACTCAAAATACTTGCCGAGATAGAAGGGAATAGGTTTACTGACTCAACTATAAAGTAAAAGAAAGGGCCCTTCAAAGAGGGAAGCAGGGATTACAAGTCTCATAAAGAGCTCCCAAAAATTATGATACTTACTAGCTTTCAGCTCTCATTGCGCCTATCATAGGCATCTTTAGGTGATTAAGGTTAAAGTGACACAACTAAGAGGATATGCTTGACAAGTTATAAGTTGAAATCTCATGCCTTATGAGTACTGATCCTCATGCTACTCAACTTTAGTCACGAGCAAGCTCTTGTCATTGTAAATACATGCGTATCATCGAGAACCGCCAACGAGCTTTAATCACTAATTTTCACATAACAAGTTTAATTTGGGAGGTAGATAAAACAGGAATTTACTTGGAACATCAATAATGCTACTAGGTAGGTATGGTGGACACAAATGGCAAATGTTTTGGTTTAAAGGAGGTGGATGCACGAGAAGAATACCCTCTCAGTACAGGTTTTTGGCTAGCAAGGCTGGGTAGCAAGTATAAGAGTTGAAGGAAACAAACAAACATACAAATGGTAAAGACAAACATGCAATCTTCCTTGGAAGCACAAAAGATCTTAACCAGACTTATGAGCAAATCAAGAAAGAAAGATGATGAAATTATTTTCCTCTAGAGTACTTCTATCTTTTTATTTTCAACTCTCAAAAAGGGTGTTGCTACTGACCGAGCCAGGTTTGCCAAAACCAACTGAATTAACTCAATGATCCTAAAGTGCTACCAATACTAACAACAAGATCAATCATATAACCACGAATTGAAAACTAATATAAGCTATGCAAAAGAGTGAATGATAGAACTTCTCATTAATATTCCATAATGGCAACTCACACCACGGAATACAAATCTAACAAGAAAGGGGATACTTCCATAATGCAAACCATACTACAAAATAACCCCTCTATTCATGATATGACTCTACTAACAAGGTAAAAAGATAGAAGATAGTGATATGATACCGCGGCACTCCCCCAAGCTTGGAACAAACCAAGGGGATGCCAAACCTGATGACGAATTACTCCTTAGGTGGTGGTGGTATCTTCTCATCTTCGTCCGTCTTCCAGGGTAAAGGCTTCCCATCAACAAAGGACATCGTGGTTTCCAATATCCTGAAACTTGCAGCAGCACTTATGCGTTTAAATCTAGCCTCATACTCATAGTTTTGATTTTGAACGTCATAGAACTGTGCTTGCAGTTCGTTGGTTGTTTGGCGGAGTGAAAAGACTTCATCTTTGAGTTCAGAAGTCTCCTTTTGGTGCTCGGCGATGAGTTTGGAACAAATCTTGTGGATGATGTCCACTTCGCGCTCCGCCATCTTCCCGTACCTAAAGACTTCTTGCTCCAATGCTTCCATCCTGTCCTCCAGATTTCCTTCACCTTTAGGGCCTTGAACCTCCTTAATCCGGACCTCCCCACCTTCGAGCAACAACTCCTTGGGATGAATCTTCAATTCTCTCATATATGGGTTGATGATATCTTCTAAGGGATCTCCCTTGGATGTTCCAGGGGAAGACATTGTGGCTCCAAATCTGAGATTACACCTGGCAGAAACAGATCGAAACAAAAACACAACGAAAACACGATATACGAACCTCGGAAGATCCGGGGGTTATATATTACGAAGTTTCATATCAAAAGGAAGGTACTGGGAGAAAACGGGTCGGAGACGGAGTCCTGGGTGGCCTCACCACCTGGTGGCACGGCCAGGGGTGGGCCCGCGCCATGGGGTGGTGTGGGCCACCCTGGCTCCGGTTCCGTACCTTTTTTTGCTTCATAGCTTTCCTTATTGACTGAAAACTGCAAAAATATAGTTGGATTGTATTTTCGCGGAACTTTTCTTACCAGAACTGTTACCTAGTTGGAAACGGACTCTGCAGGTCTCTGAATTTGGTCCTCAATGAATTTCTCTGGAGTTATAACTTGAAAGGCATCAACATCTTCATTGTAAGAATCTCCAGCAATATAGTGTTTGAGTCGCTGTCCATTCTCTACTTGTGTAGTATTATCTTTTAGAGAAGAAATTTTTATTGCTCCTGAACGGTATACGTCTTCAATGATGAAAGGTCCTTCCCATTTTGATAGTAGCTTACCTGCAAAAAATCTGAAACGAGACCTATACAATAGAACTTTCTCACCAACATGAAATTATCTCTTAAGTATCCGCTTGTCATGCCATCTTTTAACTTTTTCTTTAAAGAGCCTAGCATTCTCATAGGCTTCACTCCTCCATTCATCTAAAGAGCTTAAGTCAGAAAGTCTTTTCTCACCAGCTAGCTTACAATCTCTATTTACTTCTTTCACTGCCCAGTAAGCTTTGTGTTCTAATTCTAAGGGTAAGTGGCAAGCTTTCCCATAAACCATTTTATAAAGAGACATTCCCATGGGATTCTTATAAGCAGTTCTATAAGCCCATAAAGCATCATTCAACTTCTTAGCCTAGTTTTTTCTAGACCTATTAACAGTCTTTTGTAAGATAGATTTAATTTCTCTATTTGATAACTCTACTTGCCCGCTAGTTTGGGGGTGATAAGATGAAGCAATCCTTGTTGGAGATATGCCCAAGAGGCAATAATAAAAGTGATTATTATTATATCTTTGTGTTTATGATGAATGTTTACATCCCATGCTATAATTGTATTATTAGGAAACACTAATACTTGTGTGTTTTGTAAACATAAGAGAGTCCCTAGTAAGCCTCTTGTTAAACTAGCTTGTTGATTAATTGATGATCATGGTTTCCTGATCATGGACATTAGGATGTGATTAATAACAAGGTTATGTCATTGGGAGAATGATGTGATGGACACACACCCATAGTAAGCGTAGCACAAGATCAAGTCATTAAGTTCGTATTGCTGTAAGCTTTCAAATACATAGTAACCTATTCCTTCGACCATGAGGTTATGTTAATCACCATCACCGGATGGATACTTTGATGACATCAAACGCCGCTTCGTAACTGGGGTGGTTATAAAAGTGTCATTGGGTATTCTGAAAGTATGTGTTGAAGCGCATGAACCAAGATTGGGATTTGTCCATCCATATGACGGATAGATATGCTCTGGGCCCTCTCGGTGGAATGTCATCTAGTTAGCTTGCAAGCATGTGACTGGGTCACAAGGGATGACTATACTTATCTGAGATTTGATCGTCGGTATCTCCATACCTAGTTCTACCTCGTTACTGATAAGTACTCTTTACTCGTTCCGTGATCACGAAGTCATCGTTGAGTGTGTGGGAGCCATTATGGATCTCCAGGTCCCGCTGATGGTTATTGATAGGAGGTGTGTCTCTATCATGTCTACATATTCACGAACCGTAGGGTGACACACTTAAGGTTCGAAGTTGTTTTAAGTAGATATGGAATGTGCGTTGGAGACCGAATGTTGTTCGGAGTCTCGGATTGGATTCGGGACATCACGAGGAGATCCGGAATGGTCCGGAGAATAAGATTCATATATAGGAGATCATTTTATGAGATAGGAAATGTTCCGGAGTGTTTGTATGAGGATTCTAGAAGGTTTCGGAATGTTCCGGAAGGTTCTAGAAGATATCTTGGAGTTTGCTTGAAAATCAAGATAGGGATCAAGGAGTCCTGGTGGGTCAAGATACGGATTCGTGGGGGAGGAGGACTCCTCCCCCCACCTCCAATCCGCCGGCCATAGAGAGGGAGGGGAGTCCTACAAGGACTCCCCCTCCCTAGGCGCCTCCCTTCTTTAAATAGAGGGGCAGGGGCGCCCCCTCCTCCCTTGCTCTAATAACACCCAATCTCTGCCGCCTCTCTCCTCCACCATCTTCTGCACAGGCATAGGCGAAGCCCTGCAAAATTCTCTACTCCACCACCACCACCACGCCGTCGTGCTACTGGGATTCCGTGGAGAAGATATACTACCTCCGCTGCTCGCTGGAACGGGGAGAGGAAGGTCTGCGTCGACTCCGCACGTGTGACCGACTGCGGAAGCGCTGCCGAATCGCGGCGCCGGAAGGATCGTGCACACGATCTTGAGATCGGCAAGTGATCGACTACATCAACCACGAGATCCAATCTCGTTAACACTTTCGGATCTACGAGGGTTAGTTCCCATCTATCTCGTTGCTCATGTCTAATAGATTAGATCTTGGCTTTTATCTAGATTAGATCTAGGTTTTGTTCGTTCTTGCGGTAGAATTTTTTTGTTTTCCATGCTACGAACCCATCAGTGGTATCAGAGCCGTATCTATGCGTAGATCTGTTGCACGAGTAGAACACAATGGTTTTGTGGGTGTTGATGCTTTTGTTGTCGGTGTCTTAGCGTGTACTTTGCGTCTTGCGGCATGGTGGGATGAAGCGGCTCGGGCTAACATTACATGTCATCGCACATGAGACTTGCTCCACGCTTGACGTGCAACTTGCTTTTCACAAGTGGCTTTGCGGGTGTCTGTCTCTCCCACCATAGTTAAGATTCAATTTACAATGAGCATCTTGACAACACTTGTATCAACGTTGTGGTTCTTGTTCGTAGGTAAGATCGGTCTTATGCGAAAGCCCCAAACCACGTAAAACTTGCAAAGAAAATTAGAGGCGTCTAACTTGTTTTTGCAGGGGTTCTGTGATGTGATATGGCCAACTTGTGATTGTGATTGTATTTGATGTATGCAATGATCCTTTATGTAATATGACAACCGGCAGGAGCCTAATGGTTGTCTTTAATTCTGTTAAGACCTGCGTGTCTATTCATCTTGTAATAGCTTTATTCCAAGTAGTTGTAATAGTTGCTGGTGATGATGGACAACCATGAAGCGGCGCCACTTACCTTGACGCAATGCTGGTGATGATGGAGATCATGTTCGTGCTCTGGAGATGGAGATCAAAGGCGCAAGAAGAAAAGGCCATATCATATCACACTTATTATGAATTGCCTGTGATGTTAATCCTTTATGCATCTTGTATTGCTTAGATCGCGACGGTAGCATTATAAGATGATCCCTCTCACTAAATATCAAGTAATAAAGTGTTCACCCTTAGTTGGCACCGTTGCTAAGACTCGTCGTTTCGAAGCATCTCGTGATGATCGGATGTGATAGATTCTACGTGTGCATACAACGGGTGCAAGCCAGATTTGCACATGCGGAAACTAAGGTTATCTTGATGAGCCTAGCATGTACAGACATGGTCTCGGAACACGGAATACCGAAAGGTAGAGCATGAGTCATATAATTGATATGATGAACATGAAGATTGTTCGCCAATAAAACTACATCTTCTCTCGTGAAGATCGGACTTGGTGTAGTGGACTTGGTTCGTGTAATCACTAAGACAATGTGAGGGATGTTGTTTTGAGTGGGAGTTCACCTAGTTAGTTTAATAATTAAATTTGAACTCAATTTGTCATAAACTTAGTCTAAACTACTTGCAAATTATTGTAGATTATGGCGACCCCCTCCATCAATTTCAATGCGTTCCTAGAGAAAGAAAAACTTAAGAACAATGGAAGCAATTTCACAGACTGGTTCCGTGGACTGAAGATCGTCCTCAGGGCTGGTGAGTTGACCTATGTGCTCGATGCACCGCTAAGTGACCCACCTGCAGATAATGCCACCGATGACGAAAAGAATGTTTTCGCCACTCGGAAGAATCATTACTCCACAGTTCAGTGTGCCATCCTGTACGGTTTAGAAGCGGAGCTCCAACAGCGTTTTGAGCACCATGACCCGTTCGAGATCATTAAGGAGCTCAGGCTAATTTTTGAGACTCGCGCGGCCATGGAGAGCTATGAGGCCTCCGAAAAGTTCTTTAACTGTAAGATGGAAGAAGGAAGCTCCGTTAGCGAGCACGTGCTCACCATGTCTGGGTACGCTAAAAAGCTCCAAGAGTTGGGAATATCGATTCCTAATGAATTGGGGATCCACCGTCTCCTTCAATCACTGCCACCAAGTTACAAGAACTTTGTGATGAACTACAACATGCACTGCATGAACAAGACGTTGCCTGAACTGTCGTCCATGCTGAAAACTGCTGAAGTGGAGATCAAGAAGGAGCAACAAGTGTTGATGGTCAATAAGACCACCAATTTCAAGAAACGGGGCAAGCCTAAGAACAAGGGCAACTTCAAGAAGGACGGCAAGAAAGCTGCCGCGCCTGCTAAGAAGCCCAAGGTTGGTCCTAAACCTGAAACTGAGTGCTTCTACTGCAAGGGAGCTGGTCACTAGAAGCGTAACTGCCCCAAGTACCTGGCGGATCTGAAGAACGGCAACATCAAGAAGAAAGGTATATTTGATATATGTGTTATAGATGTGTATATTACTAGTAATCGTAGTAGTGCCTGGGTATTTGATACTGGTTCGGTTGCTCATACTTGTAACTCGAAACAGGAGCTGCGGAATAAACGAAGACTGGCAAGAGACGAGGTGACGATGCGCATTGGAAATGGCTCCAAGGTTGATGTGATTGCCGTCGGCACGCTCCCTCTACATCTACCTTCGGGATTAGTTTTAAATTTAAATAATTGTTATTTGGTGCCTGCGTTAAGCATGAACATTATATCTGGATCCTGTTTATTGCGAGACGGTTACTCTTTTAAGTCTGAGAATAAAGGTTGTTCGATTTATATGAGTAATATATTTTATGGTAATGCACCTGAGATGAATGGTTTATTCTTACTGAATCTCGATAGTAGTGATACACATGTTCACAACATAGATGCTAAACGGATTAAATTGAATGATAATTCTACATACATGTGGCACTGTCGTCTTGGTCACATTGGAGTGAAGCGTATGAAGAAACTCCATTCAGATGGACTTCTTGAATCACTTGATTTTGAATCACTTGAAAGATGCGAAGCATGTCTAATGGGAAAAATGACTAAGACTCCATTCTCTGGTACAATGGAGCGAGCTACAGACTTATTGGAAATAATACATACCGATGTGTGCGGTCCAATGAGTGTAGCATCGCGTAGTGGATATCGTTATGTTCTCACTTTCACGGATGACTTGAGTAGATATGGGTATGTCTACTTTATGAAACATAAGTCCGAAACTTTCGAGAAGTTTAAGGAATTTCAAAGTGAAGTGGAAAATCATCGTAACAACAAGATTAAGTTTCTGCATTCTGATCGCGGGGGTGAATATCTAAGTTACGAGTTTGGCATGCATTTAAAGAACTGTGGAATACTTTCACAGTTGACACCGCCGGGAACACCACAGCGTAATGGTGTGTCCGAACGTCGTAATCGAACTCTCTTAGATATGGTTCAGTCTATGATGTCTCTTACAGAGGGAATTAGTTCGGATAAGTATAGTATCGCGAGACAAAGGGAATTAGTTTCGTATGTAAGTGGTTCAATCGATCGCGAAGTCATCGTTGAGTGTGTGGGAGCCATTATGGATCTCTAGGTCCCGCTGATGGTTATTGATAGGAGATGTGTCTCTATCATGTCTACATATTCACGAACCGTAGGGTGACACACTTAAGGTTCGAAGTTGTTTTAAGTAGATATGGAATGTGCGTTGGAGACCGAATGTTGTTCGGAGTCTCGGATTGGATTCGGGACATCACGAGGAGATCCGGAATGGTCCGGAGAATAAGATTCATATATAGGAGATCATTTTATGAGATAGGAAATGTTCCGGAGTGTTTGTATGAGGATTCTAGAAGGTTTCGGAATGTTCCGGAAGGTTCTAGAAGATATCTTGGAGTTTGCTTGAAAATCAAGATAGGGATCAAGGAGTCCTGGTGGGTCAAGATACGGATTCGTGGGGGAGGAGGACTCCTCCCCCCACCTCCAATCCGCCAGCCATAGAGAGGGAGGGGAGTCCTACAAGGACTCCCCCTCCCTAGGCGCCTCCCTTCTTTAAATAGAGGGGCAGGGGCGCCCCCTCCTCCCTTGCTCTAATAACACCCAATCTCTGCGCCTCTCTCCTCCACCATCTTCTGCACAGGCATAGGCGAAGCCCTGCAAAATTCTCTACTCCACTACCACCACCATGCCGTCGTGCTGCTGGGATTCCATGGAGAAGATCTACTACCTCCGCTGCTCGCTGGAACGGGGAGAGGAAGGTCTGCTTCGACTCCGCACGTGTGACCGACTGCGGAAGCGCTGCCGAATCGCGGCGCCGGAAGGATCGTCCACACGATCTTGAGATCGGCAAGTGATCGACTACATCAACCACGAGATCTAATCTCGTTAACGCTTTCGGATCTACGAGGGTTAGTTCCCATCTATCTCGTCGCTCATGTCTAATAGATTAGATCTTGGCTTTTATCTAGATTAGATCTAGGTTTTGTTCGTTCTTGCGGTAGAAATTTTTTGTTTTCCATGCTACGAACCCATCAATCCTATGATTAACATCATACTTAGCGAGGGTGTTCCTAAAACCGCCATGAATGAAATGAGAACCCCCATCAGTCATGAGATACCTAGGCACTCCAAACCTAGGAAAGATAACATCCTTAAGCATTTTTAGAGAGGTTTCTCCGTCAGCACTTTTCGTAGGAATGGCTTCTATCCACTTAGTAACATAATCAACGGCAACAAGAATATGAGTGTAACCCTTCGAAGGAGGGAAAGGACCCATAAAGTCGAATCCCCAACAATCAAAAGGTTCAATTACTAGAGAGTAATTCATAGGCATTTCATTACGTCTAGAAATATTACCAACACGTTGACATTCATCACAAGATAAAATAATTTTCTTGCATCTTTAAAAAGGGTAGGCCAGTAGAAACCTTATTGTAATACCTTTTGTGCAGTTTTATCTCCTGCATGATGTCCTCCATAGGCGCTCCCGTGACATTTACGCAATATCTCTTTTTGTTCATACTCTAGAACACATCTTCGCATAATACCATCAACACCTTCTTTGTATAAGTGTGGGTCATCCCAAAAATAATGCCTCAAATCATAAAAGAACTTTCTTCTTTGCTGAGCTGTAAAAGTTGCAGGCAAATACTTGGAGACAATAAAGTTAGCATAATCAGCATACCAAGTTCACCCCTACTGCGGCTAATTGCTCATTTGGAAAACTATCATTAACAGGCATAGGATCAAAAGAGATGTTTTCCAAGCGAGATAAATTATCAGCTACAGGATTTTTGCACCCTTTCTATCTACTATATGTAGATCAAACTCTTGTAAAAGAAGTACC
This sequence comes from Avena eriantha, assembly GCA_910589775.1. NCBI lineage: Eukaryota > Viridiplantae > Streptophyta > Magnoliopsida > Poales > Poaceae > Avena > Avena eriantha. The sequence goes on along the minus strand of OU342740.1, from coordinate 435,532,358 downwards.
CATCTAATTAGCCTAGGCTTAGCGTCCTTCTTTGTCATAAGATATTTAATAGCAACATGATCAGTATGAATAGTTACTTTTGAGTCCACAATATAGGGACTAAACTTATCACAAGCAAAGACAACAGCTAGAAATTCCTTTTCAGTAGTAGCATAATTCCTTTGAGCAGCGTCTAGAGTCTCACTAGCATAATGGATAACGTTCAGCTTTTTATCAATACGTTGCCCAAGGACAGCACCTACAGCAAAATCACTAGCATCACACATTATTTAAAAGGGTAAACTCCAATCAGGTGGTTGAACAATAGGAGATGTTGTTAAAGCCTTTTTAAGAGTTTCAAAAGCTTCCTTACAATCGTCATCAAAAACGAAGGGTACATCCTTTTGAAGAAGATTAGTAAGGGGTTTTGATATCCTAGAAAAGTCTTTAATAAACCTTCTATAGAAACCAGCATGACCAAGGATACTAAGAATACCTTTTATGTCTCTTGGGCATGGCATCTTCTCAATTGCCTCAACCTTAGCTCTATCAACTTCTATTCCTCTTTCAGAAACTTTATGCCCAAGAACAATCCCTTCGTTAACCATGAAGTGGCATTTCTCCCAATTAAGAACAAGATTAGTTTCTTCACATCTCTGCAAAACTTTATCAAGGTTGTGCAGACAATTATCAAAAGAAGTTCCGTAGACAGAAAATTCATCCATGAACACTTCTACAATTTCCTCACAAAAGCCATGAAAGATAGCAGACATGCACCTTTGGAAAGTAGCAGGAGCATTACATAAACCAAAAGGAATACGTCTATAAGCATAAGTTCCATAAGGGCAAGTAAAAGTAGTTTTTTCTTGATCTTGTTGTTTAATAGCAATTTGAGAGAAACCAGAATAACCATCAAGAAAACAAAAATGGGTCTTTTTAGACAACCTTTCCAACATTTGATCAATAAAAGGGAGCGGGTAGTGATCTTTCTTAGTGACTTTATTGACTTTCCTAAAATCGATGCACATCCTATAGCCTACTACTATTCTTTGAGGAATAAGCTCATCGTTATCATTAGGGACAACGGTAATACCTCCCTTTTTAGGAACACAATGAACAGGACTAACCCATTCACTATCAGCAATAGGGTAAATAATACCAGCATCAAGGAGTTTCAATACCTCATTCCTTACCACTTCCTTCATCTTAGGATTTAAACGTCGTTGGTGCTCCACTACTGGCTTCGCATCTGGTTCTATGTTGATAGAATGCTGACATATAGTAGGTGAAATCCCTTTCAAATCATCTAGAGTATAACCCATAGCTCCTCGGTGTTTCTTCAAAACTTCCAACACTAGTAGAAAATGGGCCTTTGGTTCGGGCCCAGCCGTGGCTAGGGCCGGGACTAATGGTCCGAACCAGACGGCTCGAGGAGGCCGAGGCACTTTGTCCCGGTCCGTAAAGAACCATTAGTCCCGGTTTGAGATACAAACCAGGACAAATGGGTCTGGGCCGGCGCGCGTGCTCCTGGCAGAACCTTTAGTCCCGGTTTGTATCTCAAACCGGGATTAATGGCCTGGCCCTATATATATGCACCCAGCCCTCCATTCTCTCCTATTTTTTTCCTATGTGAGAGGTGGGTATAACTTTGTGCTAACTTTTTTTCTTCATATGCACTAGAGGTGTTCGGTGAAATGCCTATTAGAGCGATGCCACTTGAGTTCACACAAGACAAAATATGATATGAGGTGCCAGAGCGACACTTAAGGTTTCTCCTCCTTGTTTTGAAGTGTCCAAAAAGGTTAGCAACTATTTTCTCGTTTTGACTGCGTGGTACTAATTTAAGCATCGTGATTGCGTTTGATATATATGCATGGTTGTATGATGCAGATGAGCCACCCATGGATGTACGGTGACCGATGCTCTGACGCTTACAGAGAAGGCGTGCGTTCTTTTCTCCTTGTGGCCGAGGAGAACAAGCGGTGGGATGGTTTTATGTGTTGTCCATGTGTTGAATGTCGGAATGAGCATGCTCGCACTTCCTCAAGAGTCATTCAGAGCCACCTGCTTCGGTCCGTTTTCATGTCCGGCTATAATGTTTGGACCAAGCATGGAGAAAGAGGGGTTATGATGGAAGACGGCGATGAAGAAGAGAACGATGATGACAACTACCGATCTATGTTCCCTGAATACGATGATACCGCAGTTGAAGATAATGAAAAAGAAGGGGGTGAAGAACGGGAACCAGATGAGCCCGTTGATGATTTTGGTCGGGTCATTAGTGATGCAAGGCGAGACTGCGACACAGAAAAGGAGAGGTTGCAGTTCGAGCAGATGTTACAGGACCACAACACATTGCTGTATCCAACTTGTGAAGATGGCCAGAAGAAGCTGGGTAGCACACTGGAATTGTTGAAGTGGAAGGCAAAGACCGGTATGACTGACTCGGGATTTGAAAAGTTGCAGATAATAATGAAGAAGCTGCTTCCAAGAAATAACCAATTGCCCTCCAGTACGTACGAAGCAAAGAAACTTGTCTTCCCTCTAGGATTAGACGTGTAGAAGATACATGCATGCCCTAATGACCGCATCCTCTACCGCGGTGAGAAGTACGAGAATATGGATAAATGCCCGGTATGCACTGCATTGCGGTATAAGATCAGAAAAGATGACCCTGGTGATGTTGAGGGCGAGCAACCCAGGAATAGGGTTCCTGCCAAGGTGATGTGGTATGCTCCTATAATACCACGGTTGAAACGTTTGTTCAGAAATAAAGAGCATGCCAAGTTGTTGCGATGGCACATGGAAGACCGTAAGAAAGACGGGATGTTGAGGCACCCTGTTGATGGTCGGCAGTGGAGGAAAATCGAGAGAGACTTCCCGGACTTTGCTGGTGACGCAAGGAACTTATGGTTTGGTCTAAGTACCGATGGCATGAATCCTTTTGGGGAGCAGAACTGTAGTCACAGCACCTGGCCCATGACTCTATGTATCTACAACCTTCCTCCTTGGTTGTGCATGAAGAGGAAGTTCATTATGATGCCAGTGCTCATCCAAGGCCCGAAGCAACCCGACAACGACATCGATGTGTACCTAAGGCCATTAGTTGATGAACTTCTACAGTTGTGGGCCAAACCAGGTGTACGTGTGTGGGATGAGCACAAACAGCAGGAATTTGACCTACAAGCATTGCTGTTCATAACCACCAATGATTGGCCTGCTCTTAGTAACATTTCAGGACAGACGAACAAAGGATACAATGCATGCACACACTGTTTAGATGAGACTGAAAGTATATATCTAGATAAATGTAGAAAGAATGTGTACCCGTACAATTGTCGTTTTCTTCCGCCCAGTCATCCCTTAAAGAAGAAAGGCAAGCATTTCAATGGCAAGGCAGAAACCCGGACGAAGCCTGTCCCCCGTAGTGGTGCTGATGTATTTGGTATGGTCAAGGATTTGGATGTAATCTTTGGAAAGGGTCCTGGAGGACAACCTGTTCCGAAAGACCCCATTACCGGACACGCACCCATGTGGAAGAAGAAATCTATATTTTGGGAGCTACCCTATTGGAAAGTGCATGAGGTCCGCTCTGCAATCGAAGTGATGCACTTGACGAAGAATCTTTGCGTGCATATTCTAGGCTTCCTGGGCTTGTATGGGAAGTCAAAAGATACCTCGACATCACGGGAGGACCAACAACATCATAAAGGACGAGATGGCAAGCATCCATGGCAGTTTCAAGGGCTTGCCAGCTATGCTCTTACCAAAGAAGAGAAGGAAATCTATTTTGAAGTCCTTTTCAGTATCAAGGTCCCGTCTGGCTTCTCGTCGAATATAAAGGGAATAGTAAATATGAAAGAGAAAAAAATTCAAAACCTAAAGTCTCATGACTGTCATGTGCTTATGACGCAATTGCTTCCGGTTGCATTGAGGGGAATTCTACCAGAAAATGTTCGACTAGCCATTGTGAAGGTATGTGCATTCCTCAATGCAATTTCTCAGAAGGTAATCGATCGGGAAGTCTATCAGGGTTACAGATTGATGTGGTCCAATGTCTGGTCAGCTTCGAGTTGTTGTTCCCGCCATCCTTCTTCAATATTATGACGCACCTCCTAGTTCACCTAGTCGAAGAGATTAGAATTCTCGGTCCTATGTTTCTCCACAATATGTTCCCCTTCGAGAGGTTCATGGGAGTCTTAAAGAAATATGTTCATAACCGTGCTAGGCCAGATGAAGCATCTCCAAGGGCTATGGAACAGAGGAGATCATTGAGTTTTGTGTTGACTTTCTTCCTGACCTTAAGCCGATTGGTGTTCCTGAATCTCGGTATGAGAGGAGGATGACTGGAAAAGGCACACTAGTAAGGAAATCAATGGTATGTAGGGACGGGCATTCTTTCACTCAAGCACACTACACAGTTCCACACAATTCCACCGTTGTAGCTCCGTATATCGAGAAACAAAAGAATATTCTACGCTCCGAAAACCCGGGGAAGCCTGAAACCTTGATTAAAGGGGAACACGAGAAGAATTTTGGCAATTGGTTGCAGACACATCTCATGAATAATACCACTGTTGGAGATGAGTTGTACTCGTTAGCCAGGTTACCATCTTAGACTATATGTACTTTCCAAGGGTACGAGATAAATGGGAATACATTTTACACGATCTCCCAAGATAAAAAGAGCACCAACCAAAACAGTGGTGTCCGCTTTGATGCAACAGATGACAATGGGCAGATTGACACATATTATGGGTACATAGAGGAGATATGGGAGCTTGACTATGGACCTACTTTTAAGGTCCCTTTGTTTCGGTGCAAATGGGTCAAGCTGGCAGGAGGCAGGGTACCTGTAGACGAAAAGTACGGCATGACAACAGTGGATCTCAACAATCTTGCGTACATGGATGAACCATTCGTCCTAGCCAACGATGTGGCTCAGGTTTTCTATGCGAAGGACATGTCTACCAAACCGAGAAAAAGGAAAGATAAGCAAAAGAGTACAGAATACGATGAGCCAAAGCGCCACATGGTTCTTTCAGGGAAAAGAAACATCGTGGGAGTGGACGACAAGACAGACATGTTAGAAGATTACAATAAGTTTCATGAAATTCCGCCCTTCAAAGTGAAAACTGACCCAAGCATCCTGTTAAATGATGAAGATTCTCCATGGCTACGGTGCAGAAGAAAACCACAACACTAGATGTTGGTGATGTGTAATAATGTATTAAACCTTTTATTTGAGACATAAATCTATGTAATTAAACCTTTTATTTGAGACATAAATCTATGTAATGTATTAAACCTTTTATTTGAGACATAAAGGTCCCCTTTCATGTAATACATCTTGCTCAATCAAACTAGACGTTCTCAGCCGCGGTAGGTGATCACACAAAGAGAAGGAACCATCACAAGAGAAGGAACCCACAAACACTAAGGATACATAGCACAACTGAAAATTAAGAAACATGGCTAATGGTTGGAGTGATTCAGTCATGCTCCTGCCTAGCCCTGTAATACGCGCCACTGTAGTGGCCGGCGCCGTCGTCGCTGTTGTCGTCGGGGTCGCCGTAGTCAAACCTTGAAGGTTGGGCACGCGTGGGCTGGATTTGAGGGTACCGTAGGCGGGGGTTATTGCCGGTCGTATTGTAGGCCATGACACTATGGAGAGTCCGGCCGCGCCACCGCAGCCGACGGCCGGTCTCGTTGAAGTTCGAAGGAGGTGGGCCGTCCTCCTCGTGCCTGGCGAGCGCCCTCTCACGCCGATTGATGAAGAAGGCTTCCCAAGTCGGGATGCCAGTTGGGATTCCTCCGCTGCTCTGGCGTGAGCTCAAGGTAGTAGTGGTTCGTGATGGCCATCCGGCGCTCCACACCTAGAGGGACAGGAGGGACCGGCACGCCTCCGGCGCTCAGCATCCAGCAGGTGGGGACGCGGTAGCCCGGTGGGTAGGGGTAGTTCGAGGCAGAAAGCGCCTCCGCCTCCCGGGTGGTTAGAGATACGATGGAAGCCATGGGAAGAGAATTATGAGTCTACATGTGATATGTAAATGGAGGCCAAGCGTGCATATATATACTGAAAAAATGGCGGGAAGATAGAGGTGGGAACCGGTGGAAAGCGCGGGAACACAGTGGCGCGGGAAACTTTCATCCCGGGTGGGGGCTCAAACCGGGACAAAAGATGGGGGGCCTTATCTGGGGGAGGCTTATCTAAGAGGGCCTCATCTGGGGGGTGGCTAACCTTTAGTACCGGCTGGTGGGAGCAACCGGGACTAAAGGTGGTTTTTGTGTCATCTAACAAAACTGTCGGTGGGATAAGGACGCGTGGGTAACCTTTAGTACCGGGTGGGGGCTCAAACCGGGACTAAAGCTGTCGGTAGGATAAGGACGCGTGGGTGGACGCACTGCTCGATGAGATAAAGCATGTAGCGCACGATGCCCTGTCGGAGGAAGAAGACAAAGTAGAAGCGGCGCCGTGCCTATAAAAGGAGCATCGATACGCCATGGCAAGCAACTCAACAAGCCAACATGGATGGAGAGTTTCATCCCCATGGATGGAGGAAAGGGTTGGGAAATATCCCGTGGCGGAACTTCTCGAAGATGCCCTTGGTGCACACGCCCTATGGCATCTTCGGAAGTTCCGCCTCGGAAAATATTTTCCTGCCAGCCCATGAAAGACTCCATCTCCACCTCCCTACGGTTAGAGGTATGGTGGAAGCCATGGCATAGAGTGGAGAGAGGCGGCAGATATGAGTCTATATGTGCTATGGCAACGACCAAGCCAACATGGATGGGGAGTTTCATCCCCATGGATGGAGGAAAGGGTTGGGAAATCTCCCGTGGCGGAACTTCTCGAAGATGCCCTTGGTGCACACGCCCTATGGCATCTTCGGAAGTTCCGGCTCGGAAAATATTTTCCTGCTAGCCCATGAAAGACTCCATCTTCGCCTCCCTAGGGTTAGAGGTATGGTGGAAGCATGGGATAGAGTGGAGAGAGGCGGCATATATGAGTCTAAACACTAAACCCTAAACCCTAAGTCAGAGGAGGGAACCCTAAACCCTAAACCCTAAACTAAAAACCCTAAACCCTAAACTAAAAACCCTAAACCCTAAACCAAAAACCCTAAACCCTAAACCCTAAACCAAAAACCCTAAACCCTAAACCAAAAACCCTAAACCCTAAACCCTAAACCAAAAACCCTAAACCCTAAACCCTATACCCTAAAGGGGCTACGATCCGGAAGAGAACGGGCGGGAAAAAATAAGGCGGGGTAGACGATCCGGGGCCCTCGGTCTAGGGTTTCGTCGGAGGAAGACCACCGGAGCGTCGGAATTATATGAAAATGGCAAAATGGTTAATAGTTTGACTAGTTAGAATAATTATTTTATAAAACAGAAAATTGATTTGGATTACTTATTCAAATTCAAGAACTTTTCATGTTGAAATTTTTCTCAAATTCATAAGTATGCAAAAACTGTAAAATTCAAATGTTTAAATAATATGCTAATTGAATCTTTTTTAAACAAGCGCGCCCCAGGGTGATTTTTTTTGAAAAAGGGACCTTTAGTCCTGGTGCGTGCTACACACCGGGACTAAAGGTGTGGCGTTGGCGCGCGCCTGTTAGGCTAGGCCGAAAACCCTTTAGTCCCGCTGCGTGATACGAACCGGGACTAAAGGTACATCCCCTTTATATTTCCGTGCCCCTTTTTCTCCCCAAACCACCACACTCTGCTGCCGAGACGAAGCACGCGAGGACGACGATGCACAGGACGCCGGCAGGCTACCCGACCACTCCACCGCCAGATCCGGCCGCCACCAGCGCGTCGTCCCCCCCACTCCAATGCCGCCACCAGCTAGCCAGATCCAGCCGCCGCGCATGTGAACCCGGCCAGCAGGTATCGCGCCCCTCCCCTTTCTCCCAACCGGCATCGGCGACGCGGCAGCTGTACGTGCACGCCGGCACGCGGCGGCACCGGCCACTGTGGGTGAGCAGGCCGGCCGGGGCAGCAGCCGTGCACGCCGGCGGCGGTTCGGGCGAGCAGGCCGGGCGGCACCCCCGGCCACTTCTAGCTACTAGCTAGTTAATTATATTTTTTTATTTTTTATTTTTTAGTAGTATATAGTAGTGTAATATAAAGTGTATTTTTTTAATATATAGTAGTATATATTAGTGTAGTATGTTAATTAGTGTAGTATATTTTTTTTATTTTTTAGTAGTATATAGTAGTGTAATATAGTGTATTTTTTAAATATATAGTAGTATATATTAGTGTAGTATGTTAATTAGTGTAGTATATTTTTTTATTTTTTAGTAGTATATAGTAGTGTAATATAAAGTGTATTTTTTATTTTTTAGTAGTATATATTAGTGTAGTATGTTAATTAGTGTAGTAGATTTTTTAATTTTTTAGTAGTATATAGTAGTGTAATATAAAGTGTATTTTTTATTTTTTTAGTAGTATATATTAGTGTAGTATATTTTTTTATTTTTTAGTAGTGTATAGTAGTGTAATGTAAAGTGTATTTTTTATTTTTTTAGTACTATATATTAGTGTAGTATGTTAATTAGTTTATTATATAATATGTTAGTGTAGTATATAATATGGTGGTGCTCGCGGGCCCCCGCACTTAGGGTTAGGGTGGTAGTGCTCGCGGGCCCCGCACTTAGGGTTAGGGTGGTAGTGCTCGCAGGCCCCCGGACTTAGGGTTAGGGTGGTAGTGCTCGTGGGCAGCCGGACTTAGGGTTAGGGTGGTGGTGCTCGCGGGCCACCGGACTTAGGGTTAGGGTGGTAGTGCTCGCGGGCAGCCAAACTTAGGGTTAGGGTGGTGGTGCTCGCGGGCCCCCGGACTTAGGGTTAATGTGGTAGTGCTCACGGGCCCCTGGACTTAGGGTGGTAGCAAATTGCGTGTTCATATTATTGTTTAGTATTATTTTATGCAGCAATATTGAATGAAAAATGTTATTGTGTGCATTTTGTAGAAAACTATGGATCCAATCTAGAGAGACCTAGCACATGAAGAAATTCTCGAGGATATGATCAACGACACCCCCAATGTTGATCCACCCGAATCTCCGTCGATTTATCTGAACCCCTCCGGTGAGGGAGAGGAGGTCGACCGAAATGATCAAGGAGAATCCGATGGCTCCGGTGGTGGAGAAGTCGACGGCTCCGGTGGTGGAGAAGCCGACGGCGAGGTATATATATGAAGTATGGTGATCAGTAGATGCATTAACTGAGTTGTATATATATATAAATTGACGAATGTTTCTTCTCTTAGACCTCCATATCGAGCAAAAAATATTCCAAACGAGGCCCGGCCAAAAAGTTGGACGCATCTACGCGTTATACAATTACGCGGGTATCACCACGGGGTGAGCCGGTGGAACCCGAAAAGGCTAAAACTGTATTTAAACAACAATGCGGAGTTATGGTTAGGGATCGCATCCCGATCACCGTTCGAGAGTGGAATAAGACCAAAGGGGCGAAAGAGGGTGAGTATGTCTCCGACAAGTGCAAAGAGGGTCTTTGGAATGACCTCATGACACATTTCACCCTGCTAGAATGTGAGGATGATGCCGACACAGCTGCATTAAGGAAGAAAGTCAAGTAGTGGACTCTTACGAAGATGGCCGAACTATTCAAGAACTGGAAGAAAGCATTATGGCAAAAGTATTAGAAGACGAAGAAGACTCCTAAATTTGAATGCTATCTAACGAAGCAGCAGGCTAACTGGGATGCATTTGTGAAGTACAAGGAGTCACAACCTGCTATGGAAATGTCAGAAAAAAACAAGAAAAATGCCGCGATGAAGAAATATCACCATCACCTGGGGCTAGGGGGCTACACGGCTGCCATGCTAAAGTGGGATGCTAAAGAGAATGAGCTGCTTGCTAAAGGGATCACTCTAGAACCAATACGCGAAGAATGGGATCTGAGGGCAAGGAATTGGTTCCTTGGGCATGGGAGTGAGTATGAAGAAAGTACAGGGTACGTTATTTGCAGTGACGGGATTAGGATACCCCGGGATACATGGCAGAAAGTGGTGAAGGAGATTAAAGCGGGGACAACAAAGTTCCGTCCCGATAGAGAGAAAGACTTGCTGACAAAGGTCCTCGGGAATGACGAACGCGGAGGACGTGTACGACGCCTTGGCCCTAGTTATACGTGGGAGATGGGGTTTCCCAAAGACAGAGATACCTATAGGAGCCGAGAGAGAGCAAAGAGGCGACGGCAGGAGGAGGAGGGAGACAGGTTCACCGAGTTACTAGGAACACTTCGAATGCATCAGCAACAGATTGACAAACTTCGAGGAGCAGCGCTCCTGCAAGATCCTGTACTCGATATTACCGCCGTCCCATCTCAGCGGAAAAGCAGCGTGGCTGAATAGGAGGTCCCTTCTGACGATGCACGTATGGTAGATGGCGGTCTCGGCTACCCCGTGGATGGAATCAAGGAGCAGGCATCTTGTGAGCTCCATCAGAAGGTGAAGAACCTATCCATCAAGTTGGCGGTCGGATGTGCTTTACCTTGTCCACCTGGCGCACGCTGGCATGGCCGTGAGATTCCAGCTGACTATGCTAAAGTTGGTGTGGATGAAATCGCAAGGGGGTGGGACTCAATGGAGCTTGTCATCCCTGGACCTGAAGGTGAGAGGACACTCGGAGAAGTACTGGGTGGTATCATTCTATGGGACAAGAACAACATCAAGCTTCCAGGCTGGACGCCAAAGCCAACACCGCCTCCGAGTGGTCGCATGTCACCTTCACCTCCATCACCTCCAAGAAGCCCACCCCATGACTACGACCACCACAGCCCGAGTCCATCTCAATCTCCGCCGTAGCCTCCGATTAGTACTAAACGACGCAGGAGCCCAAAACGACAAATGTCGCCCCTCCCAAGAGTACCTCATAAGAATCTTCCTAGCAGACCTTATGATCGTACTGACGAGGAAACTGACATGATCGTAAAGGCCAAATGTGTTGCACAGCTTCAAAAGAAGAAACCCGAGCTCGCCCCGGTATATACCGAGAAGAAAAAAGCGTATGCACTTTCTTTTCTGAACACAAAATCGCAATATGACTTGCACCATAAGCCAGATGACTATCGACGCACACTTCAGAAGGAAGTGAAGAAGAGCAAATCAAGTAGAAGTGCAAGCCGAAGCAAATCATCAAGTCAAAGTGCAACCGGGAAAAGAAAGGACGTCCCCCAGCTCAGGGAACAGGCCAAAAAATTGACCCCACCCCTCAAGGTGGTATCCTATGACACTCCCCAGCAGGATATAGAAGAAGCTAAGAAGCTTGCGGCCGCTATGAATGTGATTGTTGAGGAATTGCTAGGTTCCCAGGACGACAAGTTACCCAAGGCTCAGGTAGTCCCTACATATGTCCCAGGGAAGCCTCTGGTCAGCTTTGCACAGTTCCAACAAATTCCAACACAAATGCGGAGTTTACATAAATGGTACTTGAAAGCCGTAAAGGAGGAGAGAATAATGATCATGGCGAAAGTCCCACATGACTACTACTTCCGAGAAGAAGAGGTCCATGTTGAGTTTCCAGAACTCTTCCAGTTATAAACTTTTGACGCCCTCGACGAAAGTCTCATGAGTTACTATTGTCTGTAAGTTGTTGAATTCATTGTCTATATATAAGATGTTCATTTTTTTCAGTTGTTCAGTTCATTGCATGTAATTATCCTAATTATATCCTTTTGTACTCTATTATTATGCAAAATGAAGATCATGGAATGTAAAAGAAGGTCAATCTTCAGTGTTGGGTTCATTGACCCAGATAAAATACATTGTCGGACGCTAAAGGATAAACCCGAGGACACACAGGAAAACCTTCTAAGGTTTCTAACGGAGCAAAATTTCTGTGACCACATACTGTTTCCTTACAATTTCGCGTGAGTGTCTTACTCTATTGTACACATTCTCTTTTGCTTACTCGATGTTAAGTGTAATTGATGAGTTAATGATGTATATATAAACGTGTATAGTTTCCACTAGATTCTCATGGACATTCAACTTGATAAGGGAAGAGTTGAAGTCATGGACCCATTAAAGAGACCCCTGGAACAGTTTAGTGACATGCAGGACATGCTCCAGAGGTAATTTTCGCGCTACAGCGGTCTCTTTCGTTGATCTCCTGAGATATCACGTAATAAATAACTCATTCATTTTCTTTACCGGGTAGGGTTTGGAACCAGTTCAAGAGTGCTGTTACGGGTGACTTTACTGAGAAGCTGACGTTTAAGCCGGTCTCGGTAAGTAGTAGGCGCATCTCTTTACTTCTAGTTTCAATACAATTATGATGCTGGATTATTATTTTGATTGAATTCTATTCTCGTAAAGTGCGCGAGGCAGCCACAAGGGACGGATCTATCTGGATTCTACATTTGTGAGTTCATTCGCACGTTTACCAGTGAGTTGAATGATTATAGAGTCGATGTAAGCAATACATTCATAAAATTATTTTTATTACCGTCACTTTTTGTTATCATGATTGATATTCATATTGATCTCCTTTTCTTATATAGTTCGTGAAAATGCAGGATCAGCTCCTACCACAACAACGCGTAGTAGCAATTGCTGAAGAACTGGCAGGATTCTTGATGAACGAGATGATAGATGACGCCGGAGAATTTAGTGTGAATAGGCGCCGATGATCCCCGACCGTGTAATTGAATAGACGGGCTCTAGTCCCGATAATTGTGATCTCCATGTGTAACTATCATGTATATATTTGTATGCTCGATCTTAAGAGAAGTTATCTTATGTATGCACGAACATCTACGATATGTGGTAGCGTAGAAAACTATTTTGAAATGAAAAAAAGAATACAAATTAAAGTCTCTGCCGTGGCAGAGAAAGTGCCTAAAATTCTGCCGCGGCAGAGAACCATTTGTCCCGGTTCATAATACGAACCGGGACTAATGGGGGGGCACCCAGTGCCCGCAGAGACAGCCACGTGGATGCTCATTGGTCCCGGCTGGTAAGAGGGCTGGGACTAATGGGTGGGCCTTTAGTCCTGCCCCTCCAGTCCCGGTTACCAGGACCAGGACTAAAGCCCCTTATGGGCCGGGACTGGAGGCCCGTTTTCCACTAGTGCAATAATCTTTCTTCTTCCTCCCCTGAAAGTTTAGCGCTAATAATAACAGGATATATTTTTTTATCATCAATAAAAGCATATTTAAGATCATCAGGGAGAGGTTTTAGATCGAAGACAGGGTCCTTTTTAGGTGGCAAAGTGGTACCCAAGTCTTCTACAAGCAAGTCATGTTTAAGCAACCTGGGTTGACGACGGAGGATCTCATCAATCTCATTCCTTTCATCCATGAAGATCTCACTTCGTGATCTTCCATAAATTGCTACAAAGCATTGTTAGGAGCAACAGAGATAGAAGCAAGTTGTTCAACTCTCAAATCCTCATTAGGGGTTTCCTCTTCGCAAGGTTCTTTAGTAAATTTCGAAAAATTAAACTCATAAGATTCCCCATCAAACTTAGTCAATATTTTCTCCCTCTTGCAATCAATAATAGCACCACAAGTACTCAAGAAAGGTTTACCGAAAATGATAGGATAAGTTTTACTAGCAGCTGAACCAAGTACTAGAAAATTAGCAGGATACTTGATCTTACCACAAAGGACTTCCACGTCTCGCACAATGCCAATTGGAGAGATAGTCTCTCTATTAGCAAGGTGAATAACCACATCAATCTCCTCCAACTCGCAAGGACTTATTTCATGCATAATTTCTCTGTAAAGATCATAAAGAATAGCACTAGAGCTTACACCAATATCACATAAACCATAATAGCAATGATCACTAATTCTAACAGAAAGCACAGGAACACTAGCCTTTTTAGATCTATTGGGATGTGAAACAATATTGGAAGCATCCTCACACAAGACTATGTGCCCATCTTCTACGCTTTTAGTAACAAGGTCTTTCACAATTGCTATGACAGGTTCAATGTCTATTTGTTCATCAGGTTTTACAGTTTTGTTTCCACTTTTAGTGATTACATTAGTTATCATAGGATGATCCTTTACCTTATCTGGGAAGGGAATCTTCTCGATGTAAGGTTCAGGTAGGATATGATCAATAATGCAACACTCAGTGCTCCCAATAGGAACATGGTCAACAATATCTTTATAAGATGCATGGTACTTATTCCATCCCTTTTTTGGAATTTCAATACACGAAGAAAAAGCTCTAAAGCAATTCATAATAACTTGCAAATCAAGACCATAAGCATTATTAATATTTCGAAAGTCATCAGTTCCCATAAAAGATTCAATGCATTCATAATCATAATTTATACCTGACTTTCTACCTTTGTCATTCTCCCAAGCTTCAGCATTGTCTTGAATACGGTCCAGAAGGTCCCATTGAACTTCTTCTTCCATACGAGTGAATGATCCAGCACAAGAAGCGTCTAATAAATCCTTGTCATGTAGAGGGAGCCTTGCATAAAAGTTATTGATAATAATATTGTTGGGGATCTCATGAATGGGACATTTGAGCATTAGTAACTTCAATCTCCCCCAAGCTTGAGCAGTACTCTCTCCATCAAGAGGCCAAAATTTGTATATTTGATTCCGATCTTTATGAATTTCACTAGGAGGATAAAATTGTGACTAAAAGAGAGGCACTATTTGCTCCCATTCCAGAGCTTGACCATTCTTCAGCAGCTTATACCATTCCTCAGCTCTTCCTTTCAGTGATAATGAGAATAACTTCTTCTTAACTTGATCTGTAGTAATACCTTCACACTTGAACAACCCGCATAATTCGTGTATACAGAGCAAATGATCACCGGGATGGACAGTTCCATCCCCAACATAGTAGTTATCCATAACACGATCAATAATTCTTGTAGGTATTTTGAAAACATCTTTCTCAGCAGGTGGTGTCTTATCTACTACCTTAGAAGTGGTAGTAGCATTACCAAATAAGAAACTCAACGAATTATCCATAACAAAAATAAAGCAACTAGCAGAAGTAAACAACTCCCAGTAGAAGTTTCCTTTACCAGTTCCACTCTCCAATAGCGCTTCACTCCCCGGCAACGGCGCCAGAAAATAGTCTTGATGACCCACAAGTACAGGGGGTGTATCGCAGTATTTTCGATAAGTAAGAGTGTGAACCCAAGGAGGAGCAGAAGGTGCTGGCTAGTGGTATGGATCAGGAATTCTCTACAAATACTTAGCAAACGGATTTTTAGGGGTTTTCGATAAAGCAAGTAAACAAAGTATGAGGAAATAAAAGACAGTAGGAATAAATGCAGCAAGTGGCCCAATCCTTTATGCAGCAAAGGACAAGATGGTTGTATTTCTATAGATGACCAAACGTTCTCGAGGACACATGGGAAGACTGTCAAGTGCTTTCGCTTCATATAGTCGATTAAACTTCTCTAGCTTGCTAAGTGTTGTGTGGGTGAACCTGTGCTAATGTACCGTCCCATCCAAGACTTAATACATACTTGTGATTAAACCCCCCCTACAAACATCCGTAAGTACAAGAAAGTAATTAAGGTAGAAACCTAACCACAACTTTAAACTCTAAGACCCTTACGTCCCTTGTGCACTAGTTTCCTAACGGGGGTTCAGGTTTCTGTCACTCCGGCAACCCCTACGATTAGTAGCCAAATACACAATGCATTCTCCTAGGCCCATATAGGTGAAGTGTCATGTAGTCGACGTTCACATGACACCACTAGAAGAAGTACACCACAACTTAAATAACTATCTATTGAATCTTTCTCAACGCAACTCCACTACTAACTACAAGACTTCTCCCATGTCCTCAAGAACAAAACGAACTACTCACAAGACATCATATAGATCATGATCAGAGATTGAATAATGATGTATAACAATCTGAACATAAACAATAATTCAATGGTTCACTCAATAGCATCAACTACAAAGAGTAATCAACACCGGGAAAGTTTCCCCTATGAACTATGCAAGATTCAACGCAATTGTTACAGCAATAAGGAGATGGTGATAAGGGTGCTGATGGTGATGACGGTGGTGGTGATGATGATGATCCCGATGAAGTCCAGCTTGATGGTGGTGTTGATGGCGACGATCTCCCCTCTCCGAGAAGGAATTCCCCTGGCAGAAATCTGTCTGCCAGAGAGATCTTTCTCTCTCGGTGTTTTCCGCCCCGCAGAGGCGGCGGAATCTTTATGTGGTCGCTCCCCGAGTCTTAGGGTTTCGGGAGGAAGATATACGCCAGATGGGAGAGGCTGGAGTGGGCCAGGGTGGCCACACCACTCCCTGGCGTGGCCTAGGCCTACCCACGCCATGGGGTGGTGTGGCCCCCCTATGGCCCACCTCCACTCCATCTTCTGGCATCTTGAGTCTTCTGGAAAAATAGAATTTTCCGTATATTTTCCCGGATTTTCTGATCTTCACGAATTTTTCCTCCAAATAGCACCTTTTCCATCAGAATCCTGACTACAGCGGTCCATGCTCCAAAAGTCATCAACCATGCAAAAACAGATGAAATAACATAAGTATCACCTCTCAATACGAAATATATCAATGAATAATAGTGAATTAAGACATAGAATAGTGATGCAAAATGGACGTATCACTTACCCATCAAATAGTGCCTCCGTACCTTGAGCGCATGCACAACTGATGCTAGTTCCAAGTCATGCATGGGGTAATTCTGCTCATGGTGTTTAAGTTAGCGTGAGGCATAGGATACCACTCTACCATCTTGCATTAACACACTTCCAAGTCCTTAACGAGATGCATCACAGTACAACTAGAAATCCTTCTGAATATCAAGCAAACACAAGATAGGTGCGGTCACTAAGTGTTGCTTTAGTTCGTGGAAACTAGCTTCACACTCTTCTGTCCACTCAAACCTTTTCTCCTTCTTCAATAACTCAGTCATTGGCTTCGCAACCTTGAATAAATTTTCTATGAACCTCCTATAGTATCCAGCAAGCCCCAAGAAACTCCGAATATCTCCCACATTTTTGGGAGACTCCCATTCAGTGACTAACGATACCTTGCTTGGATCAACTGCAACTCCTTCACCCGACACTATGTGTCCAAGAAAACCAACAGTGTTCAACCAAAACTCGCACTTGCTGAACTTAGCATATAGCTTATGCTCTCTCAACTTCTCCATTATTAGGCGCAAATGCTTCTCATGCTCATTGTCATCCTTAGAATAAATCAATATATCATCGATGAACACCACGACAAATTTATCCAAGTACTCCATGAATACCTTGTTCATCATGGTCATGAAATATGCTGGAGCATTTGTTAGTCCAAAAGACATAATTGTATACTCATACAAACCATACCTAGTGGTGAAGGCGGTCTTTGGTATGTCCTGCTCACGGATCTTTAATTGGAAATACCCTGACCTTAGATCGATCTTGGAAAATACCTTTACTCCCTTCAACTGATCAAACAAGTCATTTATATTGGGCAGGGGATATTTATTCTTGATGGTAACCTCATTAAGCGACCGATAGTCTACCACCAGTCTCTTACTACTGTCCTTCTTCTCCACAAATAGAACAGGTGCACCCCAAGATGAAGAACTTGGTTGAATGAATCCCTTGTCCAACTATTCTCTAAGTTGCTTCTTCAATTCCTTTAGCTCATCCACATCCATCTTGTACGGTCTCTTGGCTATTGGTATAGTTCCCGACATTAAGTCAATGAGAAACTCCACATCACGGTCCGGTGGCATCCCTAGTAATTCTTCCGGAAACACATCGGGGTATTCTCTCACTATGGGTACGGTGTCCATGCTAACCCCCTTAAGAGAGTTCGCCTTAGCACCCCTAAGACGTGCTGCCGACTTGAACTGAATCTTTATGCCACGTGGTGTCTCGAGAGAGATGGCACGTTGTCCACAATCTATCTGTCCATCATGCTCGGACAACCAATCCGTGCCCAGTAGTACATCTAGTCCTTGTGACTCCAAAACTACCAAATGTGCTGGGAAGCTGTGTGCTCCAATCCCTAGGATAAGATCACGACATCCCTTACTAGCTAGCATCTCTCCTCCTGGTGAGCTCACTCTAATAGTCCCTTTTAGTGACTCAGTGGCTAACTTATGTCTATCCACAAATGCCCTTGATATGAATGAATGCGATGCACCAGTATCAAATAGAACAAGTGCAATATGGGAATCGATTGGAAACTTACCAATCACGAGATCCGGCTCATCACGGACTTCCTCCACATCCACATGGTTCACATTCGCCTTCTGGTTGGGTCCAAGCTTGGTTCCTACTCCTGTGTTCTTCTCCGGGTAGGTACTAGCATAATGGCCCAGCTTCTTGCACTTGTAACATTCCACATTTCTAAGGTACTTCTTGCTCACATAGTCATGTCCATTGTTCCTCCCATAGTTGTTGTGGTGGCTCCTGTGACCATTATGGTGGCGGTTATTTCCTCCATGGTGGTGATTGTTGCTCCTGTGACCATCGTGGCAATGTCCATTACTTCCACGGTGGTTGCTGTAAACTCTGCCATGCCTAGAATATCCAGAGTGTCCATCATAAGAGCTGCGAGCACGGTGGTGTGATCCTAAGGAGTGATGGCTGTTCTTCCTCTTCCGTCTCTCCACCTACTACTGTTTCCCTTCTAGAATTCTGGCCTTGTCCATCAGTTCCTGAAATGTCGGGCAATAAACCACAGATAGCTGAAGTGAAAGATCATCAGTTAGGCCATCCAGGAACCTCTACCTCCTCTTGGCATCAGTGTCCACATCCTCATGAGCATAGCGAGAGAGATTGTGGAATTCTTCTATGTAGTCCGCCACAATGCGGTTGGTTTGGCGCAGGTTGTGGAATTCCTTCCTCTTCAGGCTCATGGTCCCAGCAGACACGTGGTTCGTCCTGAACCTTTCGTCAAACATGGCCCAAGAAACTGTGTCCAGCGGGTGGGTGATTTGGAAGGCATCCCACCAGGAAGCAGCTGATCCTTCCAGCAAGTGAGCAGCAAACCTCACCTTTTCAGCTTCAGTGAAACCAACGGTAATCAAGTCCTTGTTCATAGAATGGAGCCAGTCGAGAGCAACCATGGGCTCAGGTGCAGAGGAGAACTTAGCTGGCCTCAGCCTCAGGAACCTGGTGAGAGCATCTCCATGTGGCTGATTGTTCCCGTTGTTGTTGTTATTGTTGTTCTGATTTGCCATGAACTGCGTCATCACTTGGGTGAACTATGTCTGAGCAGCCATGAGCTAAGCTATCTCATCAGGTACTCGGCGAGGATCCATCTGCGGTTCAACACAGGAAAGATTAGAAAGAAGCAACTAAGGAAGTAATCTCTACCCATGTATGATGCTCATGCAACAACCATATATTTACAGACAATGGCAAACAGGTATCACGCAAGAAAACACACAACAAACACAGTTGCAGGTGTTTATCTTAACATTATATAACTACAAAATAGTTTAAAAGAATTTGCATCGACATCTAGATACAAAAGAGCAACAAAAGTGTAATAAACATATTTCTGCCATAACAGTTCTGCTGTGTTCACGAATTTTTCTGCCTGACTTAAACTCTTCAGGAATTTTTTCTGATTTTTGTGCAGATACTACAGATAATTACGCACCAGATCCCAATTTTTCAGATTTTTCGCAGTTACCAGTAAAACGTGAAAAATCGTACAGTACAGCAGATTCAGCAGAAAACTGCAGCGATAAAAACACGAATTTTACCCAAACTTGTCCAAATATCATTTAATAAATCTCACGAAAATGCATGGAACTTCAAGGTACTTAACTGAGCATTCTAAACACAATAAGATAATAGTACATAAGTTTACATTGCTCGATGTCTAAGACTAACGAATTTCCCTAACGAAGACTAGTTTTCGAGGACCATCTCTAACTATTTGATGAACATATTGCAATAGGTTCAGCAAAAGCGCCCGCTGCATCTCCTTCATCATCGTCACTGCCTCCATCATCGTCATTGTTACCTCCACCACCATTGTTACCTCCATCATCATTATCTGCATCATCGTCGTCATCATCATTCCCATCATCATCATTGCCATTATTTGGTGGAGGATTCTGCTGCGCTTGAAGGGCTGCAATCTGGGCAGCCATATCCACAATGGTTTGATCTCGCTCAGCCACAAATTGATTCCTTTCCACAATAGTTTGGTTCAGCGCTACAATAGTGGCATCCCTACCAATGAGGGCTTGCTCCATTGTATTCACAGCGGTGTGCAGAGTTTCCATCTCATACCCTTGTAAATTCACAGTGCCTTGAAAATAATCCAACGCCTCCTTTTGCTGCATCAGCTTCTCTTCCCTCTCCCAAGCTTTAATTTCCATGTCCTCTATATGCTTCTCATGGAATGGCATGTTGTTCCGGTTGCCTGCGGTAACCATCACGTTACCGTCTTCATTCCTCTTTCCAAGTGCAAGGAAAGGTGAACCTGTTGGAAGGTGGTGCTGGTGAAGATAGCACAGGCGTGACAATGCCTCATGCAAGGCTGATTCCACTCCTTCCTCCCAGGTGAGGTACTTCTTGGTGCGGTTCAGGTTTCCAATGTCAGGCACGGTGGGATCTATAAGAACAATAGTGCTGATCTCCCACACGCGATCTCCAGGCACATATGTGTTCATCCTCCTCCCTTTGAACATCGGCATTAACATGCCCAGCGTCTGACAGAGCTCCGCCAACTGTCTTGCGAAGAGTCTTGGTGATTGGAACCCAACATGCTGAACTCTGGTGACGTCTCCCATCTATCAATTGTAAAGAGGAAAGAGTGAGAACAACAAAGGATAAGAATTTACTAGAATGAAGGCATAAGAATAAAGACAGAATGTAAAATAGACTTAAATAAATATGAGGCTTCCTATTCCAATCCTAGGTCACGATCCTACAGTCAACACACGGCTCTGATACCATCTGTAATACTACAGTACTGAAAAGACTGTAGCTTCTATGCAACATGCCAATCCCTAGATCGGTTCATTGGCTTACATAGAACATAGATGAAATAACAAAGTAATAATCCGTGTATCATAAATAACGAAGATCTAGAAGATTCAATTATTACAATATACGCTTAGCTCGAAGGCTAGCTTACACAATTATTCAATAGCAACATAAATAAAGATAACTACTCCATCTTCAAATTTCCCATGAGGGAACAAGTGTCGAGTGGAGTACCGTGATCTATTTCGATCACTTAGAATCGGAATAACCTGCAACATGAAACGTAGCAGCCCTGAAGGGTGAATACATGGAATGTATCGCAAGTAGCGCTAAGGTAAATGAGACAATGCACCTAGCATCTACATGCTTATTTGGCTAGTGGAGCTTGGCTAGCTTGCACTTTTCAAACACATTTATCCTACTTTCCTAAACGATTTGATTCACAACAACCCATTAAGTTCACCCATCAAGTTTTAGTAATCAGGAAAAACGATGAGTGAGAATATGTCATAGTCTCAAGATCAAGCAACTCAATCGTCCGTAACCGGGGACACGGCTAAGAACTTAGTTTTACACCCTGCAGGGGTTTGTACACTTTACCCATATGACCTGGCCAACCCAGCTCGTACCATCACACTCATATTGTGTGGTGATAGGGAGAAGACCAAGATGAGACCTTTCGGGAAGTAGATCTCCAAACCCCACTGTGCACCGGTCCCATCCTACCATCACTACATCTCTGGCTACGCTGGGTTCGGATCACCACGACCTACTAAGTCCAACCAGCCACCCATTTCTTACTGGCACATGGTTGCACACGTAAACTACTTTAACAAAAAGAACCAATCCTTCTCATTACCCTGGGCGGCATTCCCCACCATTATCCACACTTCGTTGACAAACCAACCATTCCGGCCAGGTAGTTCATTAACATTAAGTTGTTTTAGTTCAAATAAACACATACTTCACCATATTGTGATCCCTTTCCCCGTCTCCACAGCAGGTCTAAGCACATCTACTGAACGGCTCAACTACAAGGAATTCCTACCACAATATATAGGATATAGCATAGCATAGTAATCCCAACACAATATCTACAGAAATACACTACATATGAATTGGAGAAAATAGTAGGACAAGGTATGAATAAAATAGCATCTACTTGCCTTGGTGCTAGGAATGGAGAGTACAATCCTCGTAGAAACAAGCGTTGCACTCGTCACAATCTACACGATACAAAACAACACATAAACAAACATACACAATCATAGACAAGTGCACAAATGCATGCATGATAGCTTAATAAAGGTTTCAGCATGTTCTCTGATGTTTATTGCTGTGGCATGATGCATGGAAAAACCTTTAATGCAATGAAAACAAAACAATGCAATTTGTTAACCCAAATAATAGGCCCTTAGGCAAAACACTAAGCCTCTGCAGCAAACAGGGTTGCAAAACCTGGGCAAAAATACTACTATGTGGACAAACCAAAATAAAGCCAGGGGCAGTTGGAATCACGCAAAAAGGTGTTACAGATTTTTTTCTGCAATTTTTATAGTGCAAAAAGCCTTTAATTAATCATAAACATATTCATACATTAAAACGGCAATTTTAATTCTGAAATAGGTTCTACACTTTCTTGTGATTCCATAGACACCTTATTTGCAATTTTTTGATTAGTGGTTATTTTCTTATGAATTTATTACTCCAAAAAGGGTATTAAACTATTTAAATAACTACTACAAAACCTTACAGAACCTGTCTAAACTAGTTGCATAGTAATAATCTACAAGAAAATAGCTTTCCAACGACATATCATTTGCTATTTTAGGACTAGTAGAACTTTTCCTATGAATTTTACAAGCTTTAGTAGTTTTCTAGCCCTTTTTAATTATCTAAGAATTTCGAGGGAATATTCCGCTGACGAGCTGATCCCGCAGATGCGGTGGTTGACCGGTCAGCGGTCAGCGCTTGATCTGAGCCACTCGCTCTGGATCCGACAGTGGGAGGGTGAGCTCCCTGGCTCACCTCGTCTGGTGGCGGGGTGGTCCGACGGCGGCGCTCCGGTGAGGCGCTCCGGCGGCTGCAGGGAAGGCCAGGGGGTTAGAAAAGGTGCAGCGGTGCACTGCAGTATTCCTGCGAAAGAAAGAGGGCGCGGGGTCGGCTGTGGCCTTCTTACCGGCGTTAATGGCGACGGCGGCTCCGGGAACTCCGGCGAGCAATCGTCGCGAGGTGGCGGCGCGATAGATGGCGGTTTTAGGGGGTTTTTGCTAGGGTGGTCGAGGGCTTTAAGGGCACATGCTCGGCTGGGGGTGGGGCGAGGAATCTCGAACGGATTCGTGAGCCTCCACAATAATCTGCGGCGGCAGGTGGTCGAGGCGTCCGTGCCCGACACGGACGGTGGCGGTAGCGGCTGACAGGTGGGCCACGCCTGTCAGCGACAGGGGCGACTCAGGCTGCCGGGTGGTGCGCCGCTGTGGGCTCGCTGCGCACCACGCGCGCTGGCAGGCGGGCGGTAGCTTGGGCCGAGGCTGCCGCTGGACCCCAGGCAGGCCGCCATGGCTGGGCCGGCTCGGCTGCCACGGTGGGCTTCTCCGATGCCTTTTTTTTCTTTTTTTCTCTGAACTGTAACTGAACCTGAATCTGAATTATCTGAATTCCAGTTCGAAAATTTCTGCAACTTCTGAATTTTGGCCATAACTTTTGATTTAGGGCTCCAAATCAAGCGAGACAAAAACCTATGGGTTCATAATCAAGTAACTTATGTAACTAAGCATCTAGGATGACTATAAGACACCATCCAAGCAAATTCTAGATAAAACCACACCTAGGCTCAAAATATGAATACTAAGCAAACAAATGGTGTTTTAGCAAAAAGCCTTTAAAATTGAAGTTTTGCAAAGATGATCATGATGCAATGACATGTATGACATGCAGTACCAATTCTAATAATTGGGATGTGACAATAAAATGTGTTCTTCCATAAGTATGCACCGTTCTATGGATCGTGTTTCTAGACATCACGTCATGATCGGGTGTACTCAACTCTGTGCTTTCATACAAACGGGTGTAAGACAGTTTTACACATGCGAGTACTAAGGTTCTTATTTGGCGAGCCTAACATGTATAGACATGGCCTCGGAACACGCTCCGAAAGGTTAAGCATGAGTCATATAGTTGATATGATGCCCATATTGATGCTCGCCATTGAAGGTACACCGACTCACGTGATGATCGGACTTGGTGTAGTGGATTTGGTTCATGTAATCACCAAAAAGGCACGAGGGATGTTGTTTTTGAGTGGGAGTTCATATCTAATTTGGATTAGTCGAACGAAATTTGTCATAAACTTAATCAAAGTGAATTTGCATAATTTTTTGTAGTCATTGGCATCTCTTTACTACCTTATGGTTAGTTTTAATTGAGATAATAGAACTATAGAATTCTGGATATTTACTTTATGAACTGGTATCATATTGTTTTGAATGTCAATTTAAAGTTTAGAAGTCCTATTGCAAACTTTCAGCAAACTCTATTTACTTCATGAAGTTTAATAATTAGTATTAAATCAAGAGTAAGAATTCCAATGCTAGTATCTAAAGTATCATGTTTGCCTCCAAGATTCTAGTTATTCAAAAGTTGTTTTAATATCGAGGTTATCTTGGAGCTGAAAGAATTTTTTCAGAAACCATCATGTGTGAACGATATTGTGATATCTGAAACAAAGTTTTTGGTTGCATTATGATAGAGTATAATTTAGCAAAATACATGTTCTCATATTGTATGAGAATTTGTGAAGGATGGAGATGCTAGGCATCCGAATCTCCCAAAAGGTTTCGGGAACTAAAATTATACTCGTCAGTCTTCCTTATAGGCTATAGTAGCTTGATCATGAAAGTTGTCATGATAAGGATGAATATAAGATGTAAGTAAACTGTTTACTACACTTCAAAGTGCAAGTCCAAAGGTATTAGTATTTGACTATATACGCTTTGTACTATGTGTCATGTGAATGACACCACTATTGATGTTGATAGATTCTTTTAAAAGGAAAAGGAATTGCTGAAAGAGAATCTATAAAATATTTTGCAGAAAAGAAAAGTTGGAGATGTCTAGCTTAGGTATATAGAAGATATACATGTTATGGCTGTATTCTTTGCTTGTTAAAAAATGTGGTTCTTAGGTATTGGATACAGGTATTGGTACCAAATTGGTTGGTGTGAAGTGTCATACAGAACAACACAATTCATGAACTACGACGGCCTAAGTAACTAGCAAGAGAATAAGTGAGGATGTTCATCGAAAACAAATAAAGTGTTATTGTGTTTTTCGTTGTCGTCAAACCTAGCCTTCAAGATTTGTTTTAATAATTGTTATTTTCTTCCGGTATTACGAGAACAATGGTTGTTCAAATAATTACCGTATTTCATAAAGGATCGATGAACTTTTACAAGTCTTTTTGGACAAATCACATCCATAAAAATTATTGCTAAAATGTCATAAGACAAATGATTGGAAGATCACTTATGAAGTGACATCGCTATTTGAATTATATTGCAAAGTAAACATGAACAAACTCCATGTTGATGGATTTTTGGAGTCTTTTAATTTTGATTTTGATCAATTGACGCTCGTGAAACTTTCCTCGAGATAATTGAAACTCCGTCCATAGGCCAAAGAGGAATGGATGACTAACTTATTGGATATTATACATATTGATGTATACAGTCCATTATATGTAGCCATATGCGATGGATCTTTTTGCTTCATATACTTTCTCCAGAAATTTGAGTGAATATATCTATATATTTACTTAATAAGGAAGATGTATGAAACTTTTGAAAGTTGTTCAAATACTTTTAAGATGAAGTGGAAAATCATTGTAACAAGAAAATAAAGAGTTTATGATTCGATCATAAAAGAAGATATTTGAGTTACATGTTTAGCAAAACACTTAAAATTTGAGAAATTGTTCCATGATTTATGTTTCCCCAATAAACCATAGGAGTATGGCATATTCGAGAGATGAAATCAAACCATGTTTGACATGGTAAGATCAAAGGTGTCATTTATAAAACTGCCATTATGTTTTAAGGATTAAAGCTTTAGAGACTACCGCTTTTACACTGAAAAGAGCACCATCGTGATCCGTTGAAATGACACCATATGAGTTATGGTTTGGGATAAAACCTGAATTGTCTTTTCTTAGATTTTGGTATGCTATGCATAAGTAAAATGTTTACAACCAAAGTCGGATAAGCACGTCTTTGTAGGTTATCCCAAATAATTTGTTGGGAATTTCTCCATAACACCAAGGACAAAAGAGTTTGTCGCTTGGAACGTCAAGTTTCTTGAGAAGGAATTTTTCGTGAAAAGTTAAGTGGGAGGATAATAGAACTTTGATAAGGTTGTTGAACCTTGGCTGTATGTGCTAACTAGAGCAGCACCGGAAAGTGTCCCGGAGGCGGCTAAAATGCTCATGGCTCCAATGATTACAAAGGTTGTGATCTCAAAGATTAGAGTTCCTATTGAACCGTGTGGGTCGGTAAGAATCAAATAGTGATATTTGATAAACAAGTCGTTATTGTTTTGACAATGATGAACCGACTGCATGCAAAGAAACGATGATGGGCCCTGACTCCATAAATGACTAGAAGTCATAGAATCTGTGATAGTATCCATACACGAGAAATCAAGTTCCTGAACTTGGAAGACACTCTGGAAAGGCGTGAAGCCTATCGGTCATGTTTGTATCTATAAAGAAATAGACATGGATGTTTAACATCTATGAAATAGTCGACATGTCGGAAAGAAGTCTACGACAATGTTCAAGGAGTTGACTATGACAAGATTTGATCTTTCATAGCGATATTTAGTCTTTACGGATTAATGTAGCAACCACTACATATAATTTGGTGCATGGTAGTTGAACAAACAAAACAATGTTCTTCTAATAGAATGGTTACCTAGGACGTGTACAAGACACGATCCGAAGGGTTTTGTTAATTCAAAGGGTTCTAAAAGGGCATGTAAACTTCAATAGTTGAAGTGAGCATAGCAGAGTTGGAATCTTCACCATGATGAAAATGTTAAAGGAGTTTAATTTCATCAAAGATGATGAAGATGCTTGCATTTGCATGAAATTAAGTGGGAGCGCTGAGACATATTTCTAATACATTATGTAGAGGCCATGTTGTTGATTGGAAATAATGTATCTTTTATTAAGACAAGTTAAGAATTTCATTAAAATAGGATTTCGATGAAATACTTGGGCAAAATCGGAATATTTAGCATCAATGTCTATATGGATAGATTGAGGCACTAATGTGGTTGTGCCCAACGTACACATATGAGATATTGAAAGGGTTCAATATGGAAACAACAAGAAAGGTTCTTGCTGCATGGAAAGGATTGTACCAAGATTCAAGTGTTTCAACACTTGGTGAGTAAAATCACATGAAGATTTTGATCGATTATACCGTGATATGTATATATCCAGATATGTCCTATGCTCTAAATGTTATGAGCACACACCAGAATGATTCATAAGATAATCATTGGACGATAGTAAAGATATTCTTATGAGCTTTGGAAGAACTAAGAATATATCATGTATAAGTGTCAAATAGTTAAAGGTAGTTCATTGTAAATTGTTACATTGATACTAGTTTTGTCACAAGGTACAACTTAAAATTTATCTCAATTTAGACTATGGGTGGCACAATGTAATGGAAAGGATGTTCCATGATGGATTTGGATGAGTTCCAAAGTTGAGACATTATGACGGATACTATAACAAAAGGCTAAGTATATGATTGCTATAGTAGCATCAAAGGCTTGCATTTGTGTTAGGTAGTTTGTTATCAAACTAGGTGTGGATCAAAGTGGGCTAATACTATGAAGATATATTGTATGACAATAATATCAACATATTTTAACCCGAACGAACTAAAGGTCTCACCAAAGGACAAAATTTATACAATGCCATCTCATTTGAGAATGAGTGATGCGTAGAGACGCAAAGACACGCAAATACACATGGACCTGAAACTGTCAGATCCGGAGATTATGTTAACCACTAGAAATCGTGTATATGCAACACCACAAAGCCATAGGTGTTCAATACGCAAAGTTTTTCAAACTAGATTATTGACTCTAGTGCAAGTGGGAGACTGAAGGGAATATGCCCGAGAGGCAATAATAAAGTGTTTATTATCTTATTCCTTGTTTATGATAAATGTTTATTTTGTATGCTATAATTGTATTAATTTGGAAACGTTAATACATGTGTGTTTAATAAACAAAAAGGAAAGTTCCTAGTTATGCCTCTCTTATAAACTAGCTCGTTGATTAACAAGATGATCAAGGTTTCCTGATCATGGACATTGGATGTTGTTAATAACAAGGTCACAACATTAGTTGAATGATGTGATGGACATTCATCTGAAGTATAGTATTCCAGTCAAAGTCATTGTGTTTATATTTCTATAACATCATACAAAGTAATCCTAGTCCTTAGACCATGGGATCATGTCAATCACTAACACTAGAAGAGTATCTTGATAACATCAAACGTCACACCGTGAAAGGGTGATTATAAAGGTGGGTTCAGTACTACGAAATTGTTGTGTAGAGGCTCATGTATCAAGAGTGGGATTTTTCCATCCTGATGACGGATATATATACTCTAGGCCCTCTTAGTGATATCACATTGGTTAGCTTGCAAGCAAGTGATGTGCTCACTAGAATGTTATATCACGGGAATGAGAAAAGAGTACATGTCGGCAACGAGATCAAACTAGGTATGGAGATACCGATGATCGAATCTCGGACATGTAATATATGGCGAGACAAAGGAATTTAGTTACTAGCATTAAAGGTTCACACGATCACAGAAGTCATCGTTGAATGTGTAGGAGTCAGTATGGATCTCCATGTCCCACTTCTGATTATTGATCTGAGAGGGGTCTCGGTCATGTCTGCATTATTCGCGAACCGTAGGGTGACACACTTAAGGGATACCGACACAATTTGGAGCAAATATGTTTCAGATAAACATTTAAGAAAGCGCTGGAATTATTTCAATAGACACCGAAACTATTTCGGGTGAAATTGCTGAAATTGGTTTTGCATGTAATATTGAAATGTTGCAGCGGGTTTTATGTAAATGTTTGTTAATTGAAGTAATTGACAAAATTCTGAATAAAACTAATAAAAGAGTTTTATTAAATGAGAGAGCACTAAATTTGGAGAAATTTAATGCATTTAAAGTGGAGACTATAAAAGAGAATGTGAAGGGGCAAATTTATGTGGAGGGAGTTACCACCACATGAATGAGGAGGTGAAGGGTCACCCTTTGGGGCACCGGCCATGGGGAGGGGCACCGCCTCCTCCTACAAAAGGCCCCCTCTCACACCTTCACACTCACACCTCCTCGTGAAGGATCTCTTTCCCCCTCTAGTATTTCCCCCCATGGTCTCGGATTAGTGAGATACATGTTCCCAGTGGCTTTATCTGGAAAGGAGTTGCTGCTTCCGCTGCTTTGCTGGAGTGAGGGACGGAGGTTGTCGGGGTACCAGACGTGTGTGCGATCACGGATGCGCCGCTCCTTTGCGGTGCTGGACTTGGTGGTGCTGGACTTGCTGGAGCTGGATCTGATGGACGTGCTGGAGCCAGACCTGCTGGACTTTATCACGATCGTGAGATCGGCAAGTGTACGACTACATCATCCACGAGTTCATCTCGTTAACAAAACTTTGTTGTCTTCGAGGGTAAGTTCTCTATTGATGTATATCCACCTGTTGCTTGCATCTAGTAGATAGATCTTAGCGTATAGTTCACATCGTTGGAATTTTTTTATTTTCTATGTTGCGAACCCTTCATAAATAGCTCATGAAAACGGCCATAAAATGCAAAAATGACGGGTTTTTGTTCAAAACTCTTAAACTTGTGTCGGGTCTAACGGTCCTTGTACATCGCCTTGGAACCCCAAAACTGCGGGCAATAGCTCATGAAAACGGATATAAAACGCAAAAAAAGATTATTTGGTCATATCTCTCAAACATTTATCGGGTCTTATGGGCCATGCAAATCGCCATGGAACCCTAGAACTGTGGGCAATAGATCATAAAAATGTCGATAAAACGCGAAAACAATGAGTTTTTGGTCGTAATTCTTAAACATGTATTGGAACCCCAAAACTTTGGGCAATAGCTCATGAAATCGGTTATAAAACACGAATACAACAGGTTTTTGGTCATAAATCTTAAACATGTGTCGGGTCTTACGGTTGTTGAAAATCACCTTGGAACAACAAAACTGTAGGAAATAGCTCATGAAAATGGCTATAAAACACGAGAACAATGAGTTTTTGGTCATATCTCTCAAATAATTATCTGGTCTTACGGGCCATGCAAATCGCCCTACAACCCCAAAACTGTGGGCAATAGATCATAAAAGTGTCGATAAAACTTCAAAAGGACGAGTTTTAGGTCATAACTTTTAAATATGTATCGGGTCTTACAGTTGTTGTAAATCGCCCTAGAAACCGTAAAATGTGGGCACTAGCTCATTGAACCGTCTATAAAAAGCAAAGACGGTGGGTTTTTGGTATTAAATCGTAAACATGTGTCGGGTCTTATGGTTGTTCAAAATCACCTTGGAACCCCAAAACTATGGGCAATCGATCATAAATACTTTCATAAAACTCGAACACGACGAGTTTTTAGTTATAAATCTTAAACATGTATCGGGGCTTACAGCCATTGTAAATCGTTCTAAAAACCAAAAACTATGGGCAATAGCTCATGAAACGTACATAAAACGCGAAAAGATGAGTTTTTGGTCGTAACTCTTAAACATGTATCGGGTCTAACGGTCACTGTAAATCGCCCTAGAAACCAAAAACTATGGACAATAGCTCATGAAAACAGCTATAAAATGCGAAAACGATGAGTTTCAGGTCATATCTCTGAAGCATTTATTGGGTCTTACGGGCCATGCAAATCGCCTTGGAACCCTAGAACTAAAGACAGTAACTCATGAAAACGACCACAAAACACAAAACAATGGGTTTTTGGTCAAAATTCTTCAACATATATCGGGTCTTACGGTCATTGTAAGTTGCTCTAGAACCCAAAATTGTGGGAAATAGCTAATGAAAATGGATATAAAATGCAAAAACGACGAGTTTTTGGTCATAAATCTTAGACATGTATTGGATATTATGGTCGTTATAAATCTCCCTGAAACCCCAAAATCATGGGCAATAGCTCATTAAAACGCGAAAATGATGAGTTTTTTATCATAAATCTTAAACATGTATCGGAACTTATGGTCGTTATAAATCTCATCGGAACCCCGAAACTATGCGAAATAGCTCAGGAAAATGGCCTTAAACGCGAAAATGACAAGTTTTTGTCATAACTCTCAAACATGTATCGGGTCTTAAGGACCACGCAAATCCGCATGGAACGCCAAAACTATGGGCAATAGATCATAAAAATGGACATAAAATATGAAAACGATGAGTTTTTAGGTGTAACTCATAAACTTGTATATCAAGTCTTACGATTATTGTAAATCCCCCTAGAAACCAAAAACTGTGAGCTCATGAAAACGTCCATAAAATTATGATTTCTTGGTAATAGGTTTCAACCATCTATCAGGTCTTACAAGCCTTTCAAATCTCCCTGAAGACACAAAACTATGGGCAATCAATCATAAATACGTCCATAAAACGCGAAAACAACGAGTTTTTGGTTATAACTCTTAAACATGTATTGGACTTACGGTCATTGTAAATTGCCCTGGCAACCGAAAACTATGCCAAAGCCCATGAAAACGTCTATAAAACGTGAAAATGACGCGTTTTGGTCATAACTGCCAAACATGTACCAGGTCTTACGGGCCAAAAACATCGGCCTGAACCCCAAAACTTTGGCAATAGTTCACGAAAACGGCCATAAAACGTGAAAACGACGAGTTTTTGGTCATAACTCTCAAACATGTATCAGGTCTTACGGTCGTTATAAAGCTCCGTGGAACCCCAAAATATTAGGCAATAGCTCATGAAAACGGCTATAAAACGAGAAAACGACGAGTTTTTTTGTCATATCTCTCAATAATGTATTGGGTCTTATGGGCCATGCAAATCGCCCTGCAAACCTAGAACGAAAGGCAATAGCTCATGAAATCGACCATAAAACGCGAAAACGACGGGTTTTTGGTCATAACTTTCAAACATGTATCGGGTCTTCCGGGCCATGCAAATCGCCCTAGAAACCCAGAACAAAAGGAAATAGCTCATAAAAACGGGCATAAAACGCGAAAACGACGAGTTTTTGCTGGAACTCTTAAATATGTATCAGGCCTTACGGTTATTGTAATCGCCCTAGAAACCGAAAACTATGAGCTAATGAAGACATCTATAAAATACGAAAATGACGGGATTTTGGTCATAAATCTCAAACATCTATCAGGTATTATGGGCCTAGAAAATCTCCCTGGAGCCACAAAACTATGGGAAATATATCATAAATATGTTCGTAAAACGTGAAAACTACGAGTTTTTGGTTATAACTCTTAAACATGTATCCGGGCTTACGGTCATTATAAATTACCCCGGAAACCGAAAACTGTGGGTAATAGCTAATGAAAATTTCCATAAAACGTGAAAACTATGGGTTTTGGTCGTAACTTTTAAACATGTATCAGGTCTTACGGTCATTATAAATCTCCCTGGAAACCAAAAACAGTGAACAATAACTCATGAAAACGTCCATAAAACGCGAAAACGTCGAGTTCTTGGTCATAACTCTCAAACATGTATCAGGTCTTATGGGCCATACAAATCGGCATGAAACCCCAAAACTTTTGCAATAGCTCATGAAACGGCCATAAAACATGAAAAAGACGATTTTTTGGTCATAATCCTTAAACATGTTTCGGGTTTTACGGTCATTGTAAATAGCCTTTAAAGCCCAAAATGTTGCGCACTAGCTGATGAAAACAGCTATAAAACGAGAAAACGACGAGTTTTTGGTCATATCTCTCAATAATTTATTGGGTCTTACGGGCCATACAAATCGCCCTGGAAGCCCAGAACGAAAGGCAATAGCTCATGAACACGACCATAAAACGCGAAAATGATGGGTTTTTGGTCATAACTTTCAAACATGTATCGGGTCTTACGGACCATGCAAATTGCCCTGGAAACCCAGAACGCAAGGAAATAGCTCATGAAAACGGCTATAAAACGAGAAAACGATGAGGTTTTGGTCATATCTCTCGAACATGTATTGGTCCTTATGGGCCATGAAAATCGCTCTGGAAACCCAAAACGAAAGGCAATAGCTCATGAAAACGGCAATAAAACATGAGAACGATGAGTTTTGGTCATAACTCTCAAACATGTATTGGGTCTTATGGGCCATGCAAATCACACTGAAACCCCAAAATTGTGGGCAATAGCTCATAAAAACGGCTATAAAACACGATAACGATGAGATTTTTTCATAACTCTCTGATACATTGCAAATGTATCTATAATTTTTGATATTCCATTCTTGGTTTTATCTACTTTCTTGTGTTTTGTCCATACTTTGGAGTACTTTTCATAAGATTTCTTGGACTAACCTATTAACAAGTGCCACAGTGCCAGTTGCCTGTATTCTGCTGTTTTTGGTTCCAGGAAAGTCAGAAAATCAATATTCTCGGAATTGGACCAGACAAAAGCCAAAGTTGATATTTTCCCGGAAGACTCACGGAGCCAGAAGGAGAGTCGGAGAGGGGCCACAGGATGGCCACACCACCCCATGGCGCGGGTCCGCCCAGGCCGCGCCAGGGCATGGTGTGGGCCCCCTGGCTGCCCACCGACCTTGCCCTCTGGCCTATAAGAAGCCTCCCAAGGCATAAACCCTAGATCATGAAGCCTCCAGCCACGAAAAGTTCTGCAGCGCCGCCGTCATCGAAGGGGAGATTCGGGGGACAAAAAGTCTCTATTCCGGCACCCTGCCGAGATGGGGAATTGCCCCCGGAGCCATCTCCATCGATCTCCACCGCCATCTCCATCACCATTGCTGATTCCCTTGATGAAGAGGGAGTAGTTCTCTCTCGAGGCTAAGGGTTCTACCGGTAGCTATGTGTTCATCTCTCTCTCTATGCATGATCTTATTGAGATCATGAGCTTGTAATCTATAGATCTATTCTACTACTCAAGTGCTTTAATGAATCTCTGCTCTCCCCATGTGTGTGAAAGTGACAGCGTGCACACCATGGTGGCACTTAGGCTAGAGATTACAAATACTTGTTATGAGTTATATTTGGCGTTGGATGTTTCTATGAAATTGTGGTGTTTGTTAGACTCATCTAGTACTCAAGGTGACAGTGTGGGGTTTTCTAGATGGGAAAGATGAACTTTGAGGTGTGCTGTTATAGCCCTACCATCGATTAGAGTGTCCAACCGGAGAGTAGTTCAGCGTAGTATCACAAAGAAGAATATATTTATACGAGAGTGTTCACTAGTGAAAGTATGATCCCTAGGCCTTGTTTCTAAGCATTGTTACATCGTTTGAAACTAGATGTGTTACATGTTTGCTTGCCTCCATCTTTATTTTTGTTTGCCTTTAGTCTCTTCCACGCCATCAAGCTATTTGCTGGCACCTTTGTCTTATATTAATACCACATGTATTTCACTATCTCTTCGCCGAACTAGTGTACCTATACACCTGCCAAGTGTATTAGGTGTGTTGGGGACACAAGAGACTTCTTGTATCTTGATTACAGGGTTGCTTGAGAGGGGATACCTTTGACCACTTCCTCATTGAGTTCGATAAACCTCGTGTGATCCACTTAAGGGAAAACTTGCTACTGTTCTACAAACCTCTGCACTGGGAGGCCCAACAACTGTCTACAAGAATAGAAGTGCGTATACATCAAGCTATTTTCTGGCGCCGTTGCCGGGGAGGTAAGGTAAAAGGTATTCACACTAGAGGATTAAAGAAGAAGAACCTCCTACGGCAAACACCTATTTTCTGGTGTGAGTGCTCAAAGTTATTTTCTTTACATTCTGCAATTTTGTGTTTTTGTTTCTTGTTTTCACTAGTTAGGCTTAATGGAAAACAACAAAATAATTAGAGAGCTTTATAGTATTTATCTTGAGTTAGGACATGAAGTGTTTGAAGAGAAAATTAAAAAACCTATGGAACTTTATTTGCATGCTAATAGCA
This sequence comes from Avena eriantha, assembly GCA_910589775.1. Lineage (NCBI taxonomy): Eukaryota > Viridiplantae > Streptophyta > Magnoliopsida > Poales > Poaceae > Avena > Avena eriantha. The sequence goes on along the minus strand of OU342740.1, from coordinate 435,497,197 downwards.
ATGTTATTAGTATGAATTCTTTGAACACCATTATTGCTAATGCTATGGAAAATTCTAAGCTTGGGGAAGCTGGTTTTGATGAGCATGATCTTTTTAGCCCCCAAGCACGGAGGAGAAAATTTACTTTGATGATACTATGCCTCCGATATATGATGATTGCAATGATGAATATGATATTTCCAGTCCACCTACTATTGAGGAGGAAATTAATTATGATTACGATATGCCTCCTATATTTGATGATTATGGTGATGAAAATAATAATGATAGCTATTTTGTTGAATTTTCTCCCACTACAATCAATAAGAATGACTATGTTTATGTGGGGAGTATTAATTCTTTTATGCATGTGGCTCATGATAAGAATGTTTTATGTGATAGTTATATTGTTAATTTTATTCATGATGCTACTGAAAGTTATTATGAGAGAGGGAAACATGGTTTTATGCATCTCAATAATATAAAGTTTCCCCTCTTTATGTGGAAATTTTTGAAGTTGCACTTGTTTTGCTCTCCTATGCTTGTTGCTTTGTGCTTTCATGACTTGTTTCTTTACAAGATTCATATGCATATGAAGTGGGTTAGACTTAAATGTGTTTTAAGTTTTCTTCTTGATGCTCTCTTTTACTTCAATTCATATTTCTTATGTGAGCATCTTCTCAAACTATCATGCCTAACTTAAAGGTGTTAAAGAAAAGTACTTATTGGGAGATAACCCAGAAGTTTTAGATGAGTCTTGAAAGTTATTACCTCTGCAATAACCGCTCCTTATCCTTTTTAATTTGCTTTTTGTGCCAAGAGTAACCTCTAATGAGAGAGAAGTAATGATTGGGAAAGTTGCTGTCAGGAAACAGATTTCTATGCTTCACCGTAAAATTTCGTGTAAAATCTCTGTACGTCCTTTTGAGGCGTGAATGTTTGTGCTTCTGCCCCAGGTTGTTATCTAACTTTCGTTAGTTCAACACTTTTCGATTTGAGCAATTTAAGGGCTTCGAAAAAATTCGTATTTACCTGCTGGTCTGTTTTGACAGATTTCTGCCATTTTCTGCATTTGCTTCTTGTTGTTTCCTTTTTGTGTTCTTTTGGGGCATTGAGTTTTTTGAGGGAAGTGATAAACTAGCTTGTGTTTTAATGGAAGTTTTATTGGTGTTGAAACTGAACCTAAAGACTTATTATCTTGAGTGCACTAATGTTTCTAATAAATATTGTGTGAAGTTATGTATGAAGGAAAAATTTCAGGTGTATGGAAGGAACGAGTAATGAGATGAATGATGGACTAAAGCTCAAGCTTGGGGATGCCAAACGTGTCACCCCAAGATATATCCAAGAAGTACAAGCATCAAAGCTTGGGGATGCCCAAGGCATCCCCTTCTTCATCAATAAAAATCTCAGGTTTCTTCCAAACGCTTCATTTTTATTGTTTCATGCACAGTTGTGTTGTTCTTGGACCGTCTTCTTTTTTGTTTTCGTTTTGGTTTTTAGTTTGCTTGGTTTGCTTAGTTTGCTGAATATATTTGTTGGACCCCCTCTTTCATACATTGGTATTCAAATAGTTTGGTTTCGAGTGGAAAATAGTAGGAAAAGTTCATGCTTAAGTGGTAAAGAGAGCTTGTTTTTGACTGTGGCCTATGCTCTGTCATGCCATGCTCGATATTGTTTTGTCTTTATGCTTATTATTCTTTGCTATAGCATGACTTGTTATAAACAATTGAGATTGCTTAATGTGCCTTGGAGGAATCATGCGTTGTTTTAGCATATTAAAGCATAGTATTGTGGTGTTCTCCTTTGATACTTTATTTTCGTTGACTTGGCGCATGCTCACACCATGATATGACTATCCCAAGTCACCATAGACTTGATGATCCTTTAGTTTTCGACTTGTAATATCACTTTATGCTTTGATCAATGATGTTTTGTCGCTCTGCATGATTATGGCCATTATTGCTCTCTTAGTTTGTCGCTCCGAGTCTTTTGCTAGCCTCCACAACCAAGTATGAGTTCCACTCATGCATCCAACTCCCTAAACCAAGTTATTCCAAAGAGTCCACCATACCTACCTACTAGCTTATGCTATTCCAAGTATATTCATGCTTTTGTTTACCTTCCAAATTAAACTTGTTATGAGAAAACTAGTGATTAAAGCTCTCCCGAACTTGATGGCACACTTTACTTTTCTTGCCCTTAATAAACTTAAACCATTGTGTCGTTTATGTTGTATATGCTTGCACTTATTTGTTTGGGATTAGCAGAACCATGCTTTCATGGGGAACGCTTTCAACATTGCACGGGTACTTTGTACCTAGTTGATATCATGATCTTTTGTATATGGATGTCGTCGGTCTGAAATGAAAGGGGAGCTTGTAAGTCCATGGAGTTATGTATATGTGATAGAGAAATGCCTTGGCCACTGGTCTAATCCATGCTGACATGGTGGAAACCTGCAGCGTAACCATAATGAGCTGTCTATGAAGCATTCTTCTTATAAAAAAGAGTCCTATATTAAGAAAAAAAAAGAAAAAAAAGAGATTATGAAAAGAGGAAAGAGAGAAAAAAGCACCATATTCCCATGGTAAATAAGAAGATTGCTGAGATTCTTGTTGTCTGCTTGCCTTGTCATTTTGATATGGGGATTCTTCCGTATCATCGGGCAAGGGGTACCCCGTTGGCGGTTCTCAATGATACACATATACTTACGATGACAAGAACTTACCGGTGACTAAACTTGAGTAGCATGAGGAGCGGCCCTCATATACAAGGGACATGAGATTTCTAACTTATACCTCATCAAGCATGTACACCATAGTTTGGTTACTTTAACCTTAATCACTTCAAGATGCTTATGATAGGGGTAATGAGAGCTGAAAGTTATAAGTACCATAATTTTTGGAAGCTCATTATGAGACTTGAATCCCTACTTCCTTCTATGAAGGCCTTTCTTCCACCATTATATTGAGTCTCCACCTTCTATCTTTATGCACCTAGTTTGAGAGCATAGTGGCCATTCTTAGTTCTATGTGCATTGTCCCAAGACTAGTTGATTGATGCATAACTTGATACTGCTTGTTTTAAACTATTTGTATCTAGTCACTCTTATGAACTTTAAAGGTGTCCTATGCATTTATATTTGCTACTCTATTGAGGGACAAGCTGAATACCACTATGCTATGTTTTATTTATGTGAAACAAACAAACGTCTTGCAAAGCATTGTTATTCATGAATCTTTTGTTTGTGCCTTTTCATGTTGCAACATAGTTGCTATGTCTTATTGCTATAACTTTGTCTTTCATGTTATGATTGAAGTACTATGATCCCATCTTTGAATGTTTTACAAATACTTTTATCGAGTTTATGATGGTGCATGTCACCTCAAAAATTATTCTTTCTTTTTATCACTTACCTACTCGAGGACGAGCAGGAGTTAAGCTTGGGGATGTTGATACATTGCAAATGTATCTATAATTTTTGATGTTACATGCTTGGTTTTATCTACTTTCTTGTGTTTTGTCCACGCTTTGGTGTACTTTTCATATGATTTCTTGGACTAACCTATTAACAAGTGCCACAGTGCCAGTTGCCTGTTTTCTGCTGTTTTTGGTTCCAGGAAAGTCAGAAAATCTATATTCTCAGAATTGGACCGGACAAAAGCCAAAGTTGATATTTTTCCAGAAGACTCACGGAGCCAGAAGGAGAGTCGGAGAGGGTCCACACCACCCCATGGCGCGGGTCACCCCAGGCCGCGCCAGGGTATGGTGTGGGCCCCCTGGCTGCCCACCGACCTTGACCTCTGGCCTATAAGAAGCCTCCCGAGGCATAAACCCTAGATCATCAAGCCTCTAGCCATGAAAAGTTCCGCAGCACCGCCGCCACCTAAGGGGAAATTTGGGGGACAGAAAGTCTCTATTCCGGCACCTTGCCGGGACGGGGAAGTGCCCCCGGAGCCATCTCCATCGATCTCCACCGCCATCTCCATCACCATTGCTGATTCCCATGATGAGGAGGGAGTAGTTCTCTCTCGAGGCTAAGGGTTCTACCAGTAGCTATGTGTTCATCTCTCTCTCTATGCATGATCTTATTGAGATCATGAGCTTGTAATCTATAGATCTATTCTGCTACTCATGTGCTTTAATGAATCTCTGCTGTCCCCATGTGTGTTAAAGTAACAGCGTGCACACCATGGTGGCACTTAGGATAGAGATTACAAATACTTGTTATGAGTTATATTTGGAGTTGCATGTTTCTATGAAATTGTGGTGTTTGTTAGACTCATCTAGTACTCAAGGTGACAACGTGGGGGTTTTCTAGATGGGAAAGATGAACTTTGAGGTGTGCTGTTATAGCCCTACCATCGATTAGAGTGTCCAACCGAAGAGTTGTTCAGCGTAATATCACAAAGAAGAATATATTTATATGAGTGTTCACTAGTGAAAGTATGATCCCTAGGCCTTGTTTCTAAGCATTGTTACACCGTTTGCAACTAGATCTGTTACATGTTTGCTTGCTTACATCTTTATTTCAGTTTGCCTTTAGTCTCTTCCACGCCATCAAGCTATTTGCTGGCACCTTTGTCTTATATTCATACCACTTGTATTTCACTATCTCTTCACCGAACTAGTGCACCTATACACCTGACAAGTGTATTAGGTGTGTTGGGGACATAAGAGACTTCTTGTATCTTGATTGCAGGGTTGCTTGAGAGGGGATACCTTTGACCACTTCCTCCCTGAGTTCGATAAACCTTGGGTGATCCACTTAAGGGAAAACTTGCTGTTGTTCTACAAACCTATACACTTAGAGGCCCAACAACTGTCTACAAGAATAGAAGTGCGTAGACATCACTCTCATACATGTGTCGGGTCTTCTAGGTCATGCAAATCACCATGCAACCCCAAAACTGTGGGCAATTGCCCATGTAAATAATCATACAACACGAAAATGATAATGTTTTGGTCATAACTCAATAAAATGTATCGGGTCTTACGGGCCATGCAAATTGCCCTGGAACGACAAAACTATGGGCAATACATCATAAAAACGAGCATAAAACGCAAAAACGATGAGTTTTTGGGTGTAACACTTAAACATGTATCAGGCCTTATGGTTATTGTGAATCGCCCTAGAAACCGAAAACTGTGACCTCATGAAAACATCCATAAAACACGAAATGACGGGACTTTGGTAATAACTCCCAAACATCTATCGGGTATTATGGGCCTAGAAAATCTCCCTGAAGCCACAAAACTATGGGAAATATATCATAAATATGTCCGTAAAAAGCGAAAACTATGAGTTTTTGGTTATAACTCTTAAACATATATTCGGGCTTACAATCATTGTAAATTACCCTGGAAACCGAAAACTGTGGGAAATAGCTAATTCCATAAAACGCGAAAACGACGAGTTTTTTGTTATAACTTTTAAACATGTATCAGGTCTTACGGTCATTATAAATATCTTTGGAAACCAAAAACAGTGGACAATAGCTCATGAAAATGTCCATAAATTGCGAAAACGACGAATTCTTGGTCATAACTCTCAAACATGTATCGGGTCTTACATACCATACAAATCGGCCTGAAACCCCAAAACTTTTGCAATAGCTCATGAAATGGCCACAACACGTGAAAACGACGATTTTTTGGTCATAACCCTTAAACATGTATCGGGTTTTGTGGTCATTGTAAATCACCTTGGAACCCCAATACATCATGAAAACAGCTATAAAAAGTGAAAAATACAAGTTTTTGGTCATATCTCTCAATCATGTATCGGGTCTTACGGGCCATGCAGATCGCCCTAGGAACCAAGAATGAAATCCAATAGCATATGAAAACAGCCATAAAATGCGAAAATGATGATTTCTTGGTCATAACTCTCAAACATCTATCGGGTCTTACGGGCCATGCAAATCGCACTAAAACCCCAAAATTGTGCGCATTAGCTCATGAAAATGGCCATAAAACGCGAATATGACGGGTTTGTGGTCATAACTCTTAAACATATGTCAGGACTTACGGTTGTTGAAAATCACCTTAGAACCCCAAAACTGTGGGCAATAGCTAATGGAATCGGCTATAAAACGTGAAAATGACGAGTTTTTGGTTAGATCTCTCAAAAATTTGTCGGGCCTTACGAGCCATGAAATCACCATAGAACCCAGAACTAAACGCAATTGCTCATTAAAACAGCCAAAAACTGCGTGCAATAGCTCATGAAAACGGCTATAAAAGGCAAAAAAAGATGATTTTTGGTCATATCTCTCAAACACGGATCAGTTGTTAAGGGCCATGCAAATCGCCCTGAAACCGCAAAACTATGAGCAATAGATCATAAAAGGCCATAAAACGCGAAAACTACGAGTTTTTGGTTGTAACTCTTAAACATGTATCGGATCTTACAGTCATTGTAAATTTCCGTGGAAACCGAAAACTATGGACAATAGCTCATAAAAACGTCAATAAAACTTGAAAATGATGACTTTTTGGACATAACTCTCAAACATATATCAGGTCTTACGGGCCATGCAAATCGTCTAGAAACCCAAAAATAATGGGCAATAACTCATCAAAACAACCATAAAACACGAAAACGGTGAGTTTTTTTGGTCATAACTCAATAACATGTATCGCTTCCTACGGGCCGTGCAAATCGCCCTTGAACGCTAAACCTATGGGAAATAGATCATAAAAACGGCCATAAAACACGAAAACGACATGTTTTTGGGTGTAACTCTTAAACATGTATCGAGTCTTACGGTTATTGTAAATCGCCCTAGAAACCGAAAACTGTGAGCTCATGAAAACATCTATAAAACGCGAAAACGACGGGATGTCGGTAATAACTCTCAAACATCTATCGGTATTAGAGGCCTAGAAAATCTCCCTGAAGCCGCAAAACTAGGGGAAATATATCATAAATACGTCCGTAAAACGCGAAAAACTACGAGTTTTTGGTTATAACTCTTAAACATGTATCGGGGCTTACGGTCATTGTAAATTGCCCTAGAAACCGAAAACTGTGGGTAATAGCTCATGAAAACGTCTATAAAACGAGAAAACCACGAGTTTTTGGTCGTAACTTTTAAACATGTATCAGGTCTTACGGTCATTGTAAATCTCCCTAGAAACCAAAAACAGTGGACAATAGCTCATGAAAACGTCCATCAAACGCGAAAACGACGAGTTTTTGGTCATATCTCTCAATCTTGTAGCGGGGCTTACGGCCCATGCAAATCACCCTGGAAATACAGAACGAAAAGCAATAGCACATAAAACGGCCATAAAACGCGAAAATGACGATTTTTTGGTCATAACTCTCAAACATGTATCGGGTCTTACAGGTCATGCAAATCGCATTAAAAACCCAAAACTGTGGGCAACAGCTCATGAAAACTGCCATAAAACGTGAATATGTCGGGTTTTTGGTCATAACCCTTAAACATGTGTCAGGACTTATGGTCGTTGAAAATCACCTTAGAACCCCGAAAAGACTAGAAAAAGGGCATGCTCCTGGGAGTTCGCGGCCTCGTCGCTATTGCTACATGCACGTGGCGGGCATGGAGTGTCTCACACGCTTTACCAGCCTTCTCCGGTGCGACATGTGGTGGATGCGGAGAGGGTCGCGGGTCCTTTTTCCTTTTCTTTTTGTAGATTTGAACATGAAAACTGCGACATCTTTCAAACGGAGAGTTCAAATCGATATCCGTTTTCATAGCCTTGCTAGTCACGTCCAGATCTTCAAAATTAGATCCATTGTTGATATGTTTCGACGAACTTTTTTCTCGTACTGCCTTTGATGCGTAGGTTGCACTGCCTTTTGGTCTAGTACATGGTGCCTTCGGTTGCAATGCATGGCACGGTGTCCAGGCAGTGTACTACGCACTGTCCAGGTAGTGCACCATCCATGTCCTGCCTTGTTGTTCTATGTTGCACTGCCTTAGTTCGCAATGCACTGCGTGGTGTCCAGGTAGTGTACTACACACTGTCCAGGCAGTGCACCGTTCATGCACTGCCTTGTTGTTCTGTGTTACACTGCCTTAGTTTGCAGTGCACTGCGTGGTGTCCAGGCAGTATACTACGCACTGTCCAGTCAATGCACCGTCCATGCACTGCCTTGTTGTTCTGTGTTGCACTGCGTTAGTTCGCAGTGCACTACGCGGTGTACAGGTAGTGTACTTCGCCCTGTCCAGGCAGTGCACCGTCTATGCACTGCCTTGTTGTTCTATGTTGCACTGCCTTAGTTCGAAGTGCACTGCGCGGAGAACAGACAGTGTACTGCCTCGTTGTACTGCTTTGCACTGCCTTTAGTCATAGTGCACTACGCGGTGTCCAGGCAGTGCACCGTCCATGCACTGCCTTCTTGTACTGTGTTGCACTGCCTAAGGTCGCAGTGCATTGCGCGATGTTCTTGGAGTGCACGGTGTACTGCGTTGCACTGCTTTCGGTCGACAGTAAACGAGTTGCACCACTCGTGCACTACGTGGATCTGCCTTTCGTCGCGTGCACTGCATTAGCAGCTAGCCACGTGTCGGGCTGCCGTCTGGCTAGAAATACACGCGCTGCCGTGCGGCCGGAAATACACGCTCTGCCGAGCGGCCGAAAATACGCACAGGTGAACTTCCACATGCCACGTGTCGGGCTACTATGCGGACAAAAACATGCGCGCTATGGCCGAAACGCGCGCTTCCTGAAGAGCGTGCTCCCGCTAGTCGTTCCCTTAGAACCCCAAAACTGTGAGCAATAGCTAATATAAACGGCTATAAAACGGGAAAACAACGAGTTTTTGGTTAGATCTCTCAAACATTTATCGGGTCTTACGAGCCATGAAATCACCCCAGGATCCTAGCACTAAGCGCAATTGCTCATTAAAATGGCCATAGAATGCAAAAAAGACGGGTTTTTGGTCATAACTCTTAAGCATGTATCGGGTCTTACATTTGACGTAAATCTCCCGGGAACCCCAAAACTGCGTGCAATAGCTCATGAAAACGGCTATCAAAAGCAAAAAAAAGGTGAGTTTTTGGTCATATCTCTCAAACACGGATCGGTTGTTAAGGGCCACGCAAACCGCCCTATAACCGCAAAACTATGGGCAATAGATCATATAAGGCCATAAATCACAAAAACTACGATTTTTTGGTTGTAACTCTTAAACATGTATTAGACCGGTCATTGTTAATTTTCGTGGAAACCAAAAACTGGGGACAATAATTCATGAAAACGTCAATAAAACGCGAAAATGACGACTTTTTGGTCATAACTCTCAAACATGTATCAGGTCTTACGGGCCATGCAAATCGTGCAGAAGCCCCAAAATTATGGACAATAGCTCATGAAAACGGCTATAAAACGCTTAAACGGCGAGTTTTTTGGTCATAACTCAGTAACATGTATCGGTTCTTACATGCCATGCAAATCGCCCTGGAACGGCAAAACTACGGGCAATAGATCATAAAAACGGCCATAAAACGCAAAAATGACAAGTTTTTGGGTGTAACTCTTAAACATGTATCGAGTCTTATTAGTTATGACCAAAACCCCGTCATATTCGAGTTTGGTTTTGAAAATCACCTTAGAACCCCCAAACTGCTAGCAATAGCTAATGAAAATGACTATAAAACGCGAAAACGACCAGTTTTGGTTAGATCTCTCAAACATTTGTTAGGTCTTACAAGCCATGAAATCACCCTAGAACCCAGAACTAAACACAATTGCTCATTAAAATGGACATAGAATGCAAAAAGACGGGTTTTTGGTGATATCTCTTAACCATGTATCGGCTCTTACATTCGATGTAAATCTCCCGGGAACCCCAAAACTGCGTGCAAAAGCTCATGAAAACGGCTATGAAACACGAAAATGACAAGTTTTTGGGTGTAACTCTTAAACATGTATCGAGTCTTATGGTTATTGTAAATCGCCCTAGAAACTGAAAACTATGAGCTCATGAAAACATCCGTAAAACGCAAAAATGAAGGGATTTTGGTAATAACTCTCAAACATCTATCAGGTATTATGGGCCTAGAAAATCTCCCTGAAGCCGCAAAACTATGGGAAATATATCATAAATACGTCCGTAAAACGCAAAAACTACTAGTTTTTGTTATAACTCTTAAACATGTATGCGGGCCTACGGTCATTGTAAATTTCCCTAGAAACAGAAAATTGTGGGCAATAGCTCATGAAAACGTCCATAAAACGCGAAAACGACAAGTTTTTGGTCGTAACTTTTAAACATGCATCAGGTCTTACGGTCATTGAAAATCTCCCTGGAAACCAAAAAAGTGGACAATAGCTCATGAAAACGTCCAAAAAACGCGAATAATATGAGGTTTTGGTCATAACTCTCAAACATGTGTCAGGTCTTACGGGCCATACAAATCGGCCTGAAACCCCAAAACTTTTGTAATAACTCATGAAACAGCCATAAACCATGAAAATGACGACTTTTTGGTCATGAACCTTAAACATGCATCGGGTTTTACAGTCATTGTAAATCGCCTTGGAACCCCAAAACGTTGGGCAGTAGCTCATGAAAACGGCTATGAAACGAGAAAATGACTAGTTTTTGGTCATATCTCTCAATCCTCTATCGTGTCTTACAGGCCATGCAAATCTCCCTGGAAACCCAGAACGAAAAGCAATAGCACGTTAAAACGGCCATAAAATGCGAAAATGACTATTTTTTGGTCATAACTCTCAAACATGTACCGGGTCTTATGGGCCATGCAATTCGCACTAAAATCCCAAAACTGTGGGCAATAGCTGATGAAAACGGCCATAGAACTCGAATATGACTTGTTTTTGGTCATAACTCTTAATCATGCGTCTGGACTTATGGTGGTTGAAAATCACCTTAGAACCCCCAAACTGCTAGCAATTGGTAATGAAAATGACTATAAAACGCGAAAACGACCAGTTTTAGTTAGATCTCTCAAACATTTGTTAGGTCTTACAAGCCATGAAATCACCCTAGAACCCGAGAACTAAACACAATTGCTCATTAAAACGGACATAGAATGCAAAAAGACGGGTTTTTGGTGATATCTCTTAACCATGTATCGGGTCTTACATTCGATATAAATCTCCCGGGAACCCCAAAACTGCGTGCAAAAGCTCATGAAAACGGCTATGAAACGCGAAAATGACAAGTTTTTGGGTGTAACTCTTAAACATGTATCGAGTCTTATGGTTATTGTAAATCGCCCTAGAAACCGAAAACTATGAGCTCATGAAAACATCCGTAAAACGCAAAAATGAAGGGTTTTTGGTAATAAGTCTCAAACATCTATCGGGTATTATGGGCCTAGAAAATCTCCCTGAAGCCGCAAAACTATGGGAAATATATCATAAATACGTCCGTAAAACGCGAAAACTACTAGTTTTTGGTTATAACTCTTAAACATGTATGTGAGCCTACGGTCATTATAAATTTCCCTAGAAACAGAAAATTGTGGGCACTAGCTCATGAAAACGTCCATAAAACGCGAAAACGACGAGTTTTTGGTCGTAACTTTTAAACATGCATCAGGTCTTACGGTCATTGAAAATCTCCCTGGAAACCAAAAAAGTGGACAATAGCTCATGAAAACGTCCAAAAAACGCGAATAATATGAGGTTTTGGTCATAACTCTCAAACATGTGTCAGGTCTTACGGGCCATACAAATCGGCCTGAAACTCCAAAACTTTTGCAATAACTCATGAAACAGCCATAAACCATGAAAACGACGAGTTTTTGGTTATGAACCTTAAACATGTATCGGGTTTTACAGTCGTTGTAAATCGCCTTGGAACCCCAAAACGTTGGGCAGTAGCTCATGAAAACGGCTATAAACAAGAAAATGACGAGTTTTTGGTCATATCTCTCAATCCTGTATCGTGTCTTACAGGCCATGCAAATCGCCCTGGAAACCCAGAACGAAAAGCAATAGCACGTTAAAACGGCCATAAAATGCGAAAAAAAAGATTTTTGGTCATAACTCTCAAACATGTACCGGGTCTTATGGGCCATGCAATTCGCACTAAAATCCCAAAACTGTGGGCAATAGCTGATGAAAACGGCCATAAAACTCGAATATGACTTGTTTTTGGTCATAACTCTTAATCATGCGTCTGGACTTATGGTCGTTGAAAATCACCTTAGAACCCCCAAACTGCTAGCAATAGGTTATGAAAATGACTATAAAACGCGAAAACGACCAGTTTTGGTTAGATCTCTCAAACATTTGTTAGGTCTTACAAGCCATGAAATCACCCTAGAACCCGAGAACTAAACACAATTGCTCATTAAAACGGACATAGAATGCAAAAGGACGGGTTTTTGGTGATATCTCTTAACCATGTATCGGGTCTTACATTCGATATAAATCTCCCGGGAACCCCAAAACTGCGTGCAAAAGCTCATGAAAACGGCTATGAAACGCGAAAATGACAAGTTTTTGGGTGTAACTCTTAAACATGTATCGAGTCTTATGGTTATTGTAAATCGCCCTAGAAACCGAAAACTATGAGCTCATGAAAACATCCGTAAAACGCAAAAATGAAGGGATTTTGGTAATAATTCTCAAACATCTATCGGGTATTATGGGCCTAGAAAATCTCCCTGAAGCCGCAAAACTATGGGAAATATATCATAAATACATCCGTAAAACGCGAAAACTACTAGTTTTTGGTTATAACTCTTAAACATGTATGTGAGCCTACGGTCATTGTAAATTTCCCTAGAAACAGAAAATTGTGGGCACTAGCTCATGAAAACGTCCATAAAACGCGAAAACGACGAGTTTTTGGTCGTAACTTTTAAACATGCATCAGGTCTTACGGTCATTGAAAATCTCCCTGGAAACCAAAAAAGTGGACAATAGCTCATGAAAACGTCCAAAAAACGCGAATAATATGAGGTTTTGGTCATAACTCTCAAACATGTGTCAGGTCTTACGGGCCATACAAATCGGCCTGAAACTCCAAAACTTTTGCAATAACTCATGAAACAGCCATAAACCATGAAAACGACGAGTTTTTGGTTATGAACCTTAAACATGTATCGGGTTTTATAGGTGTTGTAAATCGCCTTGGAACCCCAAAACGTTGGGCAATAGCTCATGAAAACGGCTATAAACAAGAAAATCACGAGTTTTTGGTCTATCTCTCAATCCTGTATCGTGTCTTATAGGCCATGCAAATCGCCCTGGAAACCCACAACGAAAAGCAATAGCATGTTAAAACGGCCATAAAATGTGAAAATGACGATTTTTTGGTCATAACTCTCAAACATGTATCGGGTCTTATGGGCCATGCAATTCGTACTAAAATCCCAAAGGTGTGGGCAATAGCTCATGAAACGGCCATAAAACTCGAATATGACTTGTTTTTGGTCATCACTCTTAATCATGTGTCTGGACTTATGGTCGTTGAAAATCACCTTAGAACCGCCAAACTGTTAGCAATAGCTAATGAAAATTACTATAAAACGCGAAAACGACGAGTTTTGGTTAGATCTCTCGAACATTTGTTAGGTCTTACGAGCCATGAAATCACCCTAGAACCCGAGAACTAAACACAATTGCTCATTAAAATGGACATAGAATGCAAAAAGACGGGTTTTTGGTGATATCTCTTAACCATGTATCGGGTCTTACATTCGATGTAAATCTCCCGGGAACCCCAAAACTATGGGAAATATATCATAAATACGACCGTAAAACGCGAAAACTACTAGTTTTTGGTTATAACTCTTAAACATGTATGCGGGCCTACGGTCATTGTAAATTGCCCTAGAAACAGAAAATTGTGGGCAATAGCTCATGAAAACGTCCATAAAACGCGAAAACGACGAGTTTTTGGTCGTAACTTTGAAACATGCATCAGGTCTTACGGTCATTGAAAATCTCCCTAGAAACCAAAAAAGTGGACAATAGCTCATGAAAACATCCAAAAAACGCGTAAAAGATGAGGTTTTGGTCATAACTCTCAAACATGTATCGGGTCTTACGGGCCATACAAATCGGCCTGAAACCCCAAAACTTTTGTAATAACTCATGAAACAACCATAAACCATGAAAACGACGACTTTTAGGTCATGAACCTTAAACATGTATCGGGTTTTACAGTCATTGTAAATCGCCTAGGAACCCCAAAACGTTGGGCAGTAGCTCATGAAAGCGGCTATAAAACGAGAAAATGACTAGTTTTTGGTGATATCTCTCAATCCTGTATCGTCTCTTACAGGCCATGCAAATCTCCCTGGAAACCCAGAACGAAAAGCAATAGCACGTTAAAACGGAATTAATATGCGAAAATGTCGATTTTTTGGTCATAACTCTCAAACATGTACCGGGTCTTACGGGCCATGCAATTCGCACTAAAATCCCAAAACTATGGGCAATAGCTCATGAAAACGGCCATAAAACTCGAATATGACGGGGTTTTGGTCATAACTATTAAGCATGTGTTTGGACTTATGGTCGTTGAAAATCACCTTAGAACCCCCAAACTGTTAGCAATTGCTAATGAAAATGACTATCAAACGTGAAAACGACGAATTTGGTTTGATCTCTCAAACATTTGTCGGGTCTTACGAGCAATGAAATTACCCTAGAACCCCATAACTAAACGCAATTGCTCATTAAAACGGCCATAGAATGCAAAAGACGGGTTTTTGGTGATAACTCTTAACCATGTATCGGGTCTTACACTCGATGTAAATCTCCCGAGAACCCCAAAACTGCATGCAATAGCTCATGAAAACGGCTATAAAACGCGAAAATGACAAGTTTTTGGGTTTAACTCTTAAACATGTATCGAGTCTTATGGTTACTGTAAATTGCCCTAGAAACCGAAAACTATGAGCTCATGAAAACATCCGTAAAACGCAAAAATGACGAGATTTTGGTAATAACTCTCAAACATCTATCTGGTATTATGGGCCTAGAAAATCTCCTAGAAGACGCAAAAGTATGAGAAATATATCAAAAATACGTCCGTAAAATGCGAAAACTACGAGTTTTTGGTCATATCTCTCAAACACAGATCGGTTGTTAAGGGCCATGCAAACCGCCCTAAAACCACAAAACTATGGGCAATAGATCATAAAATGCCATAAATCACGAAAACTACAAGTTTTTGGTTGTAACTCTTAAGCATGTATCAGAACGGTCATTGTTAATTTTCGTGGAAACCAAAAACTGGGGACAATAGTTTACGAAAACGTCAATAAAACGCGAAAATGACGACATTTTGGTCATAACTCTCAAACTTGTATCAGGTCTTACGGGCCATGCAAATCGTGCAGAAACCCCAAAATGGTGGGTAATAGCTCATGAAAATGGCCATAGAAGGCGAAAACGGCGAATTTTTTGGTCATAACTCAGTAACATGTATCGGTTCTTACAAGCCATGCAAATCGCCCTGGAACGGCAAAACTACGGGCAATAGATCGTAAAAACGCAAAAATGACAAGTTTTTTGGGTCTCTTAAATATGTATCGAGTCTTACGGTTATTGTATATTTGCCCTAGAAACCGTAAACTGTGAGCTCATGAAAACATCCATAAAACGCGAAAACGACGGGATTTTGGTAATAACTCTCAAACATCTATCGGGTATTATGGGCCTAGAAAATCTCCCTAAAGCCGCAAAACTATGGGAAATATATCATAAATACGTCCGTAAAACGCGAAAACTATGAATTTTTGGTAATAACTCTTAAACATGTATGCGGGCTTACAGTCATTGTAAATTGCCCTAGAAACAGAAAATTGTGGGCAATAGCTTATGAAAACATCCATAAAACACGAAAACGATGAGTTTTTGGTCGTAACTTTTAAACATGCATCAGGTCTTACGGTCATTGGAAATCTCCCTGGAAACCAAAAAGTGGACAATAGCTCATGAAAACGTCCAAAAAACGCAAAAAAGATGAGGTTTTGGTCATAACTCTCAAACATGTATCGGATCTTACGGGCCATACAAATCGGCCTGAAACCCCAAAACTTTTGCAATAACTCATGAAACACCCATAAACCATAAAAATGACGAGTTTTTGGTCATGAACCTTAAACATGTATCGGGTTTTACAGTCATTGTAAATCGCCTTGGAACCCCAAAACGTTGGGTAGTAACTCATGAAAACGGCTATAAAACGAGAAAATGACGAGTTTTTGGTCATATCTCTCAATCCTGTATCGTGTCTTACAGGCCATGCAAATCGCCCTGGAAACCCAGAACGAAAAGCAATAGCACGTTAAAACGGCCATAAAATACGAAAATGACGATTTTTTGGTCATAACTCTCAAACATGTATCGGGTCTTATGGGCCATGCAATTCGCACTAAAATCCCAAAGCTGTGGGCAATAGCTCATGAAAACGGCCATAAAACTCGAATATGACTGGTTTTTGGGCATAAATCTTAATCATGTGTCTGGACTTATGGTCGTTGAAAATCACCTTAGAACCCCCAAACTGTTAGCAATAGCTAATGAAAATGACTATAAAACACGAAAACGACGAGTTTTGGTTAGATTTCTCAAACATTTTTTGGGTCTTACGAGCCATGAAATCATCCTAGAACCCCAGAACTAAACACAATTGCTCATTAAAACAGACATAGAATGTAAAAGGATGGGATTTTGGTGATATCTCTTAACCATGTATCGGGTCTTATATTCGATGTAAATCTCCCGGGAACACCAAAACTGCGTACAAAAGCTCATGAAAACGGCTATAAAACGCGAAAATGACAAGTTTTTGGGTGTAACTCTTAAACATGTATCGAGTCTTATGGTTATTGTAAATCTCCCTAGAAACCGAAAACTATGAGCTCATGAAAACATCCGTAAAACGCAAAAATGAAGGGATTTTGGTAATAACTCTCAAACATCTATCGGGTATTATGGGCCTAGAAAATCTCCCTAAAGCCGCAAAACTATTGGAAATATATCATAAATACGTCCGTAAAACGTGAAAACTACTAGTTTTTGGTTATAACTCTTAAACATGTATGCAGGCCTACGGTCATTGTAAATTGCACTAGAAACAGAAAATTGGGGGCAATAGCTCATGAAAACGTGCATAAAACGCGAAAACGACGAGTTTTTGGTCATAACTTTTAAACATGCATCAGGTCTTACGGTCATTGAAAATCTCCCTGGAAACCAAAAAAGTGGACAATAGCTCATGAAAACATCCAAAAAACGCGAAAAAGATTAGGTTTTGGTCATAACTCTCAAACATGTATCGGGTCTTACGGGCCATACAAATCGGCCTGAAACCCCAAAACTTTTGTAATAACTCATGAAACAGCCATAAACCATGAAAACGACGAGTTTTTGGTCATGAACCTTAAACATGTAACGGGTTTTACAGTCGTTGTAAATCGCCTTGGAACCCCAAAACGTTGGGCAGTAGGTCATGAAAACGGCTATAAAACGAGAAAATGACGAGTTTTTGGTCATATCTCTCAATCCTGTATCGTGTCTTACAGGCCATGCAAATCGCCCTAGAAACCCAGAACGAAAAGCAATAGCACGTTAAAACGGCCATAAAATGCGAAAATGACGATTTTTTGGTCATAACTCTCAAACATGTACCGGGTCTTATGGGCCATGCAATTCGCACTAAAATCCCAAAACTGTGGGCAATAGCTGATGAAAACGGCCATAAAACTCGAATATGACTTGTTTTTGGTCATAACTCTTAATCATGCGTCTGGACTTATGGTCGTTGAAAATCACCTTAGAACCCCCAAACTGCTAGCAATAGGTTATGAAAATGACTATAAAACGCGAAAACGACCAGTTTTGGTTAGATCTCTCAAACATTTGTTAGGTCTTACAAGCCATGAAATCACCCTAGAACCCGAGAACTAAACACAATTGCTCATTAAAACGGACATAGAATGCAAAAGGACGGGTTTTTGGTGATATCTCTTAACCATGTATCGGGTCTTACATTCGATATAAATCTCCCGGGAACCCCAAAACTGCGTGCAAAAGCTCATGAAAACGGCTATGAAACGCGAAAATGACAAGTTTTTGGGTGTAACTCTTAAACATGTATCGAGTCTTATGGTTATTGTAAATCGCCCTAGAAACCGAAAACTATGAGCTCATGAAAACATCCGTAAAACGCAAAAATGAAGGGATTTTGGTAATAATTCTCAAACATCTATCGGGTATTATGGGCCTAGAAAATCTCCCTGAAGCCGCAAAACTATGGGAAATATATCATAAATACATCCGTAAAACGCGAAAACTACTAGTTTTTGGTTATAACTCTTAAACATGTATGTGAGCCTACGGTCATTGTAAATTTCCCTAGAAACAGAAAATTGTGGGCACTAGCTCATGAAAACGTCCATAAAACGCGAAAACGACGAGTTTTTGGTCGTAACTTTTAAACATGCATCAGGTCTTACGGTCATTGAAAATCTCCCTGGAAACCAAAAAAGTGGACAATAGCTCATGAAAACGTCCAAAAAACGCGAATAATATGAGGTTTTGGTCATAACTCTCAAACATGTGTCAGGTCTTACGGGCCATACAAATCGGCCTGAAACTCCAAAACTTTTGCAATAACTCATGAAACAGCCATAAACCATGAAAACGACGAGTTTTTGGTTATGAACCTTAAACATGTATCGGGTTTTATAGGTGTTGTAAATCGCCTTGGAACCCCAAAACGTTGGGCAATAGCTCATGAAAACGGCTATAAACAAGAAAATCACGAGTTTTTGGTCTATCTCTCAATCCTGTATCGTGTCTTATAGGCCATGCAAATCGCCCTGGAAACCCACAACGAAAAGCAATAGCATGTTAAAACGGCCATAAAATGTGAAAATAACGATTTTTTGGTCATAACTCTCAAACATGTATCGGGTCTTATGGGCCATGCAATTCGTACTAAAATCCCAAAGGTGTGGGCAATAGCTCATGAAACGGCCATAAAACTCGAATATGACTTGTTTTTGGTCATCACTCTTAATCATGTGTCTGGACTTATGGTCGTTGAAAATCACCTTAGAACCCCCAAACTGTTAGCAATAGCTAATGAAAATTACTATAAAACGCGAAAACGACGAGTTTTGGTTAGATCTCTCGAACATTTGTTAGGTCTTACGAGCCATGAAATCACCCTAGAACCCGAGAACTAAACACAATTGCTCATTAAAATGGACATAGAATGCAAAAAGACGGGTTTTTGGTGATATCTCTTAACCATGTATCGGGTCTTACATTCGATGTAAATCTCCCGGGAACCCCAAAACTATGGGAAATATATCATAAATACGACCGTAAAACGCGAAAACTACTAGTTTTTGGTTATAACTCTTAAACATGTATGCGGGCCTACGGTCATTGTAAATTGCCCTAGAAACAGAAAATTGTGGGCAATAGCTCATGAAAACGTCCATAAAACGCGAAAACGACGAGTTTTTGGTCGTAACTTTGAAACATGCATCAGGTCTTACGGTCATTGAAAATCTCCCTAGAAACCAAAAAAGTGGACAATAGCTCATGAAAACATCCAAAAAACGCGTAAAAGATGAGGTTTTGGTCATAACTCTCAAACATGTATCGGGTCTTACGGGCCATACAAATCGGCCTGAAACCCCAAAACTTTTGTAATAACTCATGAAACAACCATAAACCATGAAAACGACGACTTTTAGGTCATGAACCTTAAACATGTATCGGGTTTTACAGTCATTGTAAATCGCCTAGGAACCCCAAAACGTTGGGCAGTAGCTCATGAAAGCGGCTATAAAACGAGAAAATGACTAGTTTTTGGTGATATCTCTCAATCCTGTATCGTCTCTTACAGGCCATGCAAATCTCCCTGGAAACCCAGAACGAAAAGCAATAGCACGTTAAAACGGAATTAATATGCGAAAATGTCGATTTTTTGGTCATAACTCTCAAACATGTACCGGGTCTTACGGGCCATGCAATTCGCACTAAAATCCCAAAACTATGGGCAATAGCTCATGAAAACGGCCATAAAACTCGAATATGACGGGGTTTTGGTCATAACTATTAAGCATGTGTTTGGACTTATGGTCGTTGAAAATCACCTTAGAACCCCCAAACTGTTAGCAATTGCTAATGAAAATGACTATCAAACGTGAAAACGACGAATTTGGTTTGATCTCTCAAACATTTGTCGGGTCTTACGAGCAATGAAATTACCCTAGAACCCCATAACTAAACGCAATTGCTCATTAAAACGGCCATAGAATGCAAAAGACGGGTTTTTGGTGATAACTCTTAACCATGTATCGGGTCTTACACTCGATGTAAATCTCCCGAGAACCCCAAAACTGCATGCAATAGCTCATGAAAACGGCTATAAAACGCGAAAATGACAAGTTTTTGGGTTTAACTCTTAAACATGTATCGAGTCTTATGGTTACTGTAAATTGCCCTAGAAACCGAAAACTATGAGCTCATGAAAACATCCGTAAAACGCAAAAATGACGAGATTTTGGTAATAACTCTCAAACATCTATCTGGTATTATGGGCCTAGAAAATCTCCTAGAAGACGCAAAAGTATGAGAAATATATCAAAAATACGTCCGTAAAATGCGAAAACTACGAGTTTTTGGTCATATCTCTCAAACACAGATCGGTTGTTAAGGGCCATGCAAACCGCCCTAAAACCACAAAACTATGGGCAATAGATCATAAAATGCCATAAATCACGAAAACTACAAGTTTTTGGTTGTAACTCTTAAACATGTATCAGAACGGTCATTGTTAATTTTCGTGGAAACCAAAAACTGGGGACAATAGTTTACGAAAACGTCAATAAAACGCGAAAATGACGACATTTTGGTCATAACTCTCAAACTTGTATCAGGTCTTACGGGCCATGCAAATCGTGCAGAAACCCCAAAATGGTGGGTAATAGCTCATGAAAATGGCCATAGAAGGCGAAAACGGCGAATTTTTTGGTCATAACTCAGTAACATGTATCGGTTCTTACAGGCCATGCAAATCGCCCTGGAACGGCAAAACTACGGGCAATAGATCGTAAAAACGCAAAAATGACAAGTTTTTTGGGTCTCTTAAATATGTATCGAGTCTTACGGTTATTGTATATTTGCCCTAGAAACCGTAAACTGTGAGCTCATGAAAACATCCATAAAACGCGAAAACGACGGGATTTTGGTAATAACTCTCAAACATCTATCGGGTATTATGGGCCTAGAAAATCTCCCTAAAGCCGCAAAACTATGGGAAATATATCATAAATACGTCCGTAAAACGCGAAAACTATGAATTTTTGGTAATAACTCTTAAACATGTATGCGGGCTTACAGTCATTGTAAATTGCCCTAGAAACAGAAAATTGTGGGCAATAGCTTATGAAAACATCCATAAAACACGAAAACGATGAGTTTTTGGTCGTAACTTTTAAACATGCATCAGGTCTTACGGTCATTGGAAATCTCCC
Organism: Avena eriantha; assembly: GCA_910589775.1. NCBI lineage: Eukaryota > Viridiplantae > Streptophyta > Magnoliopsida > Poales > Poaceae > Avena > Avena eriantha. Next base: position 435,475,748 of record OU342740.1, on the reverse strand, counting down.
TGGAAACCAAAAAGTGGACAATAGCTCATGAAAACGTCCAAAAAACGCAAAAAAGATGAGGTTTTGGTCATAACTCTCAAACATGTATCGGATCTTACGGGCCATACAAATCGGCCTGAAACCCCAAAACTTTTGCAATAACTCATGAAACACCCATAAACCATAAAAATGACGAGTTTTTGGTCATGAACCTTAAACATGTATCGGGTTTTACAGTCATTGTAAATCGCCTTGGAACCCCAAAACGTTGGGTAGTAACTCATGAAAACGGCTATAAAACGAGAAAATGACGAGTTTTTGGTCATATCTCTCAATCCTGTATCGTGTCTTACAGGCCATGCAAATCGCCCTGGAAACCCAGAACGAAAAGCAATAGCACGTTAAAACGGCCATAAAATACGAAAATGACGATTTTTTGGTCATAACTCTCAAACATGTATCGGGTCTTATGGGCCATGCAATTCGCACTAAAATCCCAAAGCTGTGGGCAATAGCTCATGAAAACGGCCATAAAACTCGAATATGACTGGTTTTTGGGCATAAATCTTAATCATGTGTCTGGACTTATGGTCGTTGAAAATCACCTTAGAACCCCCAAACTGTTAGCAATAGCTAATGAAAATGACTATAAAACACGAAAACGACGAGTTTTGGTTAGATTTCTCAAACATTTTTTGGGTCTTACGAGCCATGAAATCATCCTAGAACCCCAGAACTAAACACAATTGCTCATTAAAACAGACATAGAATGTAAAAGGATGGGATTTTGGTGATATCTCTTAACCATGTATCGGGTCTTATATTCGATGTAAATCTCCCGGGAACACCAAAACTGCGTACAAAAGCTCATGAAAACGGCTATAAAACGCGAAAATGACAAGTTTTTGGGTGTAACTCTTAAACATGTATCGAGTCTTATGGTTATTGTAAATCTCCCTAGAAACCGAAAACTATGAGCTCATGAAAACATCCGTAAAACGCAAAAATGAAGGGATTTTGGTAATAACTCTCAAACATCTATCGGGTATTATGGGCCTAGAAAATCTCCCTAAAGCCGCAAAACTATTGGAAATATATCATAAATACGTCCGTAAAACGTGAAAACTACTAGTTTTTGGTTATAACTCTTAAACATGTATGCAGGCCTACGGTCATTGTAAATTGCACTAGAAACAGAAAATTGGGGGCAATAGCTCATGAAAACGTGCATAAAACGCGAAAACGACGAGTTTTTGGTCATAACTTTTAAACATGCATCAGGTCTTACGGTCATTGAAAATCTCCCTGGAAACCAAAAAAGTGGACAATAGCTCATGAAAACATCCAAAAAACGCGAAAAAGATTAGGTTTTGGTCATAACTCTCAAACATGTATCGGGTCTTACGGGCCATACAAATCGGCCTGAAACCCCAAAACTTTTGTAATAACTCATGAAACAGCCATAAACCATGAAAACGACGAGTTTTTGGTCATGAACCTTAAACATGTAACGGGTTTTACAGTCGTTGTAAATCGCCTTGGAACCCCAAAACGTTGGGCAGTAGGTCATGAAAACGGCTATAAAACGTGAAAATGACGAGTTTTTGGTCATATCTCTCAATCCTGTATCGTGTCTTACAGGCCATGCAAATCGCCCTAGAAACCCAGAACGAAAAGCAATAGCACGTTAAAACGGCCATAAAATGCGAAAATGACGATTTTTTGGTCATAACTCTCAAACATGTACCGGGTCTTACGTGCCATGCAATTCGCACTAAAATCCCAAAGCTGTGGGCAATAGCTCATGAAAACGGCCATAAAACTCGAATATGACTGGTTTTTGGGCATAAATCTTAATCATGTGTCTGGACTTATGGTCGTTGAAAATCACCTTAGAACCCCCAAACTATTATCAATAGCTAACGAAAATGACTATCAAACGCGAAAACGACGAGTTTTGGTTAGATTTCTCAAACATTTTTTGGGTCTTACGAGCCATGAAATCATCCTAGAACCCCAGAACTAAACACAATTGCTCATTAAAACGGCCATAGAATGCAAAAAGACGGGTTTTTGGTGATAACTCTTAACCATGTATCGGGTCTTACATTCGATGTAAATCTCCCGGGAACCCCAAAACTGCGTGCAAAAGCTCATGAAAACGGCTATGAAACGCGAAAATGACAAGTTTTTGGGTGTAACTCTTAAACATGTATCGAGTCTTATGGTTATTGTAAATCGCCCTAGAAACCGAAAACTATGAGCTCATGAAAACATCCGTAAAACGCAAAAAATAAGGGATTTTGGTAATAACTCTCAAACATCTATCGGGTATTATGGGCCTAGAAAATCTCCCTGAAGCCGCAAAACTATGGGAAATATATCATAAATACGTCCGTAAAACGCGAAAACTACTAGTTTTTGGTTATAACTCTTAAACATGTATGCGGGCCTACGGTCATTGTAAATTGCACTAGAAATAGAAAATTGTGGGCAATAGCTCATGAAAACGTCCATAAAACGCGAAAACGACGAGTTTTGGTTAGATCTCTCGAACATTTGTTAGGTCTTACGAGCCATGAAATCACCCTAGAACCCGAGAACTAAACACAATTGCTCATTAAAATGGACATAGAATGCAAAAAGACGGGTTTTTGGTGATATCTCTTAACCATGTATCGGGTCTTACATTCGATGTAAATCTCCCGGGAACCCCAAAACTATGGGAAATATATCATAAATACGACCGTAAAACGCGAAAACTACTAGTTTTTGGTTATAACTCTTAAACATGTATGCGGGCCTACGGTCATTGTAAATTGCCCTAGAAACAGAAAATTGTGGGCAATAGCTCATGAAAACGTCCATAAAACGCGAAAACGACGAGTTTTTGGTCGTAACTTTGAAACATGCATCAGGTCTTACGGTCATTGAAAATCTCCCTAGAAACCAAAAAAGTGGACAATAGCTCATGAAAACATCCAAAAAACGCGTAAAAGATGAGGTTTTGGTCATAACTCTCAAACATGTATCGGGTCTTACGGGCCATACAAATCGGCCTGAAACCCCAAAACTTTTGTAATAACTCATGAAACAACCATAAACCATGAAAACGACGACTTTTAGGTCATGAACCTTAAACATGTATCGGGTTTTACAGTCATTGTAAATCGCCTAGGAACCCCAAAACGTTGGGCAGTAGCTCATGAAAGCGGCTATAAAACGAGAAAATGACTAGTTTTTGGTGATATCTCTCAATCCTGTATCGTCTCTTACAGGCCATGCAAATCTCCCTGGAAACCCAGAACGAAAAGCAATAGCACGTTAAAACGGAATTAAAATGCGAAAATGTCGATTTTTTGGTCATAACTCTCAAACATGTACCGGGTCTTACGGGCCATGCAATTCGCACTAAAATCCCAAAACTATGGGCAATAACTCATGAAAACGGCCATAAAACTCGAATATGACGGGGTTTTGGTCATAACTATTAAGCATGTGTTTGGACTTATGGTCGTTGAAAATCACCTTAGAACCCCCAAACTGTTAGCAATTGCTAACGAAAATGACTATCAAACGTGAAAACGACGAATTTGGTTTGATCTCTCAAACATTTGTCGGGTCTTACGAGCAATGAAATTACCCTAGAACCCCATAACTAAACGCAATTGCTCATTAAAACGGCCATAGAATGCAAAAGACGGGTTTTTGGTGATAACTCTTAACCATGTATCGGGTCTTACACTCGATGTAAATCTCCCGGGAACCCCAAAACTGCATGCAATAGCTCATGAAAACGGCTATAAAACGCGAAAATGACAAGTTTTTGGGTTTAACTCTTAAACATGTATCGAGTCTTATGGTTACTGTAAATTGCCCTAGAAACCGAAAACTATGAGCTCATGAAAACATCCGTAAAACGCAAAAATGACGAGATTTTGGTAATAACTCTCAAACATCTATCTGGTATTATGGGCCTAGAAAATCTCCTAGAAGACGCAAAAGTATGAGAAATATATCAAAAATACGTCCGTAAAATGCGAAAACTACGAGTTTTTGGTCATATCTCTCAAACACAGATCGGTTGTTAAGGGCCATGCAAACCGCCCTAAAACCACAAAACTATGGGCAATAGATCATAAAATGCCATAAATCACGAAAACTACAAGTTTTTGGTTGTAACTCTTAAACATGTATCAGAACGGTCATTGTTAATTTTCGTGGAAACCAAAAACTGGGGACAATAGTTTACGAAAACGTCAATAAAACGCGAAAATGACGACATTTTGGTCATAACTCTCAAACTTGTATCAGGTCTTACGGGCCATGCAAATCGTGCAGAAACCCCAAAATGGTGGGTAATAGCTCATGAAAATGGCCATAGAAGGCGAAAACGGCGAATTTTTTGGTCATAACTCAGTAACATGTATCGGTTCTTACAGGCCATGCAAATCGCCCTGGAACGGCAAAACTACGGGCAATAGATCGTAAAAACGCAAAAATGACAAGTTTTTTGGGTGTAACTCTTAAATATGTATCGAGTCTTACGGTTATTGTATATTTGCCCTAGAAACCGTAAACTGTGAGCTCATGAAAACATCCATAAAACGCGAAAACGACGGGATTTTGGTAATAACTCTCAAACATCTATCGGGTATTATGGGCCTAGAAAATCTCCCTAAAGCCGCAAAACTATGGGAAATATATCATAAATACGTCCGTAAAATGCGAAAACTATGAATTTTTGGTAATAACTCTTAAACATGTATGCGGGCTTACAGTCATTGTAAATTGCCCTAGAAACAGAAAATTGTGGGCAATAGCTTATGAAAACATCCATAAAACACGAAAACGATGAGTTTTTGGTCGTAACTTTTAAACATGCATCAGGTCTTACGGTCATTGGAAATCTCCCTGGAAACCAAAAAGTGGACAATAGCTCATGAAAACGTCCAAAAAACGCAAAAAAGATGAGGTTTTGGTCATAACTCTCAAACATGTATCGGATCTTACGGGCCATACAAATCGGCCTGAAACCCCAAAACTTTTGCAATAACTCATGAAACACCCATAAACCATAAAAATGACGAGTTTTTGGTCATGAACCTTAAACATGTATCGGGTTTTACAGTCATTGTAAATCGCCTTGGAACCCCAAAACGTTGGGTAGTAAGTCATGAAAACGGCTATAAAACGAGAAAATGACGAGTTTTTGGTCATATCTCTCAATCCTGTATCGTGTCTTACAGGCCATGCAAATCGCCCTGGAAACCCAGAACGAAAAGCAATAGCACGTTAAAACGGCCATAAAATACGAAAATGACGATTTTTTGGTCATAACTCTCAAACATGTATCGGGTCTTATGGGCCATGCAATTCGCACTAAAATCCCAAAGCTGTGGGCAATAGCTCATGAAAACGGCCATAAAACTCGAATATGACTGGTTTTTGGGCATAAATCTTAATCATGTGTCTGGACTTATGGTCGTTGAAAATCACCTTAGAACCCCCAAACTGTTAGCAATAGCTAATGAAAATGACTATAAAACACGAAAACGACGAGTTTTGGTTAGATTTCTCAAACATTTTTTGGGTCTTACGAGCCATGAAATCATCCTAGAACCCCAGAACTAAACACAATTGCTCATTAAAACAGACATAGAATGTAAAAGGATGGGATTTTGGTGATATCTCTTAACCATGTATCGGGTCTTATATTCGATGTAAATCTCCCGGGAACACCAAAACTGCGTACAAAAGCTCATGAAAACGGCTATAAAACGCGAAAATGACAAGTTTTTGGGTGTAACTCTTAAACATGTATCGAGTCTTATGGTTATTGTAAATCTCCCTAGAAACCGAAAACTATGAGCTCATGAAAACATCCGTAAAACGCAAAAATGAAGGGATTTTGGTAATAACTCTCAAACATCTATCGGGTATTATGGGCCTAGAAAATCTCCCTAAAGCCGCAAAACTATTGGAAATATATCATAAATACGTCCGTAAAACGTGAAAACTACTAGTTTTTGGTTATAACTCTTAAACATGTATTCAGGCCTACGGTCATTGTAAATTGCACTAGAAACAGAAAATTGGGGGCAATAGCTCATGAAAACGTGCATAAAACGCGAAAACGACGAGTTTTTGGTCATAACTTTTAAACATGCATCAGGTCTTACGGTCATTGAAAATCTCCCTGGAAACCAAAAAAGTGGACAATAGCTCATGAAAACATCCAAAAAACGCGAAAAAGATTAGGTTTTGGTCATAACTCTCAAACATGTATCGGGTCTTACGGGCCATACAAATCGGCCTGAAACCCCAAAACTTTTGTAATAACTCATGAAACAGCCATAAACCATGAAAACGACGAGTTTTTGGTCATGAACCTTAAACATGTAACGGGTTTTACAGTCGTTGTAAATCGCCTTGGAACCCCAAAACGTTGGGCAGTAGGTCATGAAAACGGCTATAAAACGAGAAAATGACGAGTTTTTGGTCATATCTCTCAATCCTGTATCGTGTCTTACAGGCCATGCAAATCGCCCTAGAAACCCAGAACGAAAAGCAATAGCACGTTAAAACGGCCATAAAATGCGAAAATGACGATTTTTTGGTCATAACTCTCAAACATGTACCGGGTCTTACGTGCCATGCAATTCGCACTAAAATCCCAAAGCTGTGGGCAATAGCTCATGAAAACGGCCATAAAACTCGAATATGACTGGTTTTTGGGCATAAATCTTAATCATGTGTCTGGACTTATGGTCGTTGAAAATCACCTTAGAACCCCCAAACTATTATCAATAGCTAACGAAAATGACTATCAAACGCGAAAACGACGAGTTTTGGTTAGATTTCTCAAACATTTTTTGGGTCTCACGAGCCATGAAATCATCCTAGAACCCCAGAACTAAACACAATTGCTCATTAAAACGGCCATAGAATGCAAAAAGACGGGTTTTTGGTGATAACTCTTAACTATGTATCGGGTCTTACACTCGATGTAAATCGCCCTAGAAACCGAAAACTACGTGCAAAAGATCATGAAAACGGCTATAAAACGCGAAAATGACAAGTTTTTCGGTGTAACTCTTAAACATGTATCGAGTCTTATGGTTATTGTAAATCGCCCTAGAAACCGAAAACTATGAGCTCATGAAAACATCCGTAAAACGCAAAAAATAAGGGATTTTGGTAATAACTCTCAAACATCTATCGGGTAATATGGGCCTAGAAAATCTCCCTGAAGCCGCAAAACTATGGGAAATATATCATAAATACGTCCGTAAAACGCGACAACTACGAGCTTTTGGTTATAACTCTTAAATATGTATGCGGGCTTACAGTCATTGTAAATTGCCCTAGAAACAGAAAATTATGGGCAATAGCTCATGAAAACGTCCATAAAACGCGAAGACGACGAGTTTTTGGTCGTAACTTTTAAACATGCATCAGGCCTTACGGTCATTGAAAATCTCACTGGAAACCAAAAAAGTGGACAATAGCTCATGAAAACGACCAAAAACGCGAAAAAGATGAGGTTTTGGTCATAACTCTCAAAATGTATCGGGTCTTACGGGCCATAAAAATCGGCCTGAAACCCCACAACTTTTGCAATAACTCATGAAACAGCCATAAACCATGAAAACGACGACTTATTGGTCATGAACCTTAAACATGTATCGGGTTTTACAGTCGTTGTAAATCGCCTTGGAACCCCAAAACGTTGGGCAGTAGCTCATGAAAACGGCTATAAAACGAGAAAATGACGAGTTTTTGGTCATATCTCTCAATCCTGTATCGTGTCTTACAGGCCATGCAAATCGCCCTGGAAACCCAGAACGAAAAGCAATAGCACGTTAAAACGGCCATAAAATGCGAAAATGACGATTTTTTGGTTATAACACTCAAACATGTACCGGGTCTTACGGACCATGCAATTCGCACTAAAATCCAAAAACTGTGGGCAATAGCTCATGAAACGGCCATATAACTCGAATATGACGGGGTTTTGGTCATAACTATTAAGCATGTGTGTGGACTTATGGTCGTTGAAAATCACCTTAGAACCCCCAAACTGTTAGCAATAGCTAACGAAAATGACTATCAAACGCGAAAATGACGAATTTGGTTTGATCTCTCAAACATTTGTCGGGTCTTACGAGCCATGAAATCACCCTAGAACCCCAGAACTAAACGCAATTGCTCATTAAAACGACCATAGAATGCAAAAGACGGGTTTTTGGTGATAACTCATAACCATGTATCGGGTCTTACACTCGATGTAAATCGCCCTAGAAACCGAAAACTACGTGCAAAAGCTCATGAAAACGGCTATAAAACGCGAAAATGACAAGTTTTTGGGTGTAACTCTTAAACATGTATCGAGTCTTACGGTTATTGTAAATTCTCCCTAGAAACCGAAAACTGTGAGCTCATGAAAACATCCATAAAACGCGAAAACGACGGGATTTTGGTAATAACTCCCAAACATCTATCAGGTATTATGGGCCTAGAAAATCTCCCTGAAGCCGCAAAACTATGGGAAACATATCATAAATACGTCCGTAAAACGCGAAAACTACGAGTTTTTGGTTATAACTCTTAAACATGTTTGCGAGCCTACGGTCATTGTAAATTGCCCTAGAAACAGAAAATTGTGGGCAATAGATCATGAAAACGTCCATAAAACGCGAAAATGACGAGTTTTTGGTCGTAACTTTTAAACATGCATCAGGTTTTATGGTCATTGAAAATCTCCGTGAAAACCAAAAAAGTGGACAATAGCTCATGAAAACGTCCAAAAAACGTGAAAAAGATGAGGTTTTGATCATAACTCTCCAACATGTATCGGGTCTTACGGGCCATACAAATCGTCCTGAAACCCCAAAACTTTTGTAATAACTCATGAAACACCCATAAACCATAAAAACGACGAGTTTTTGGTCATGAACCTTAAACATGTAACGGGTTTTATAGTCGTTGTAAATTGCCTTGGAACCCCAAAACGTTGGGCAGTAGCTCATGAAAACGGCTATAAATGAGAAAATGACGAGTTTTTGGTCATATCTCTCATTCCTGTATCGTGTCTTAGAGGCCAAGGAAATCGCCCTGGATACCAAGAACGAAAAACAATAGCACGTTAAAACGGCCATAAAATGCGAAAATGACGATTTTTTGGTCATAACTCTCAAACATATATCGGGTCTTACGGGCCATGCAATTCACACTAAAAGCCCAAAGTTGTGGGTAATAGCTCATGAAAACGGCCATAAAACTCGAATATGACTGGTTTTTGGTCATAACTCTTAATCATGTGTCTGGACTTATGGTCGTTGAAAATCACCTTAGAACCCCCAAACTGTTAGCACTAGCTAATAAAAATGACTATAAAATGCGAAAACAACCAGTTTTGGTTAGATCTCTCAAACATTTGTTAGGTCATACGAGCCATGAAATCACCCTAGAACCCCAGAACTAAACACAATTGCTCATTAAAACGGACATAGAATGCAAAAGATGGGTTTTTGGTGATATCTCTTAACCATGTATCGGGTCTTACTTTCGATGTAAATCTCCCGGGAACCCCAAAACTGCGTGCAAAAGCTTATGAAAACGGCTATAAAACGCGAAAATGACATGTTTTTGGGTGTAACTCTTAAGCATGTATCGAGTCTTATGGTTATATTAAATCGCCCTAGAAACTGAAAACTATGTGCTCATGAAAACATCCGTAAAACGAAAAAATGAAGGGATTTTGGTAATAACTCTCAAACATCTATCGGGTATTATGGGCCTAGAAAATCTCCCTGAAGCCGCAAAACTATGGGAAATATATCATAAATACATCCGTAAAACGCGAAAACTACTAGTTTTTGGTTATAACTCTTAAACATGTATGCGGGCCTACGGTCATTGTAAATTGCCGTAGAAACAGAAAATTGTGGGCAATAGCTCATGAAACCGTCCATAAAACGCGAAAACGACGAGTTTTTGGCCGTAACTTTTAAACATGCATCGGGTCTTACAGTCATTGAAAATCTCCCTGGAAACCAAAAAAGTGGACAATAGCTCATGAAAACGCCCAAAAAACGGGAAAAAGATTTTGGTCATAACTCTCAAACATGTATCGGGTCTGACGGGCCATACAAATCTGCCTGAAACCCCAAAACTTTTGTAATAACTCTTGAAACAGCCATAAACCATGAAAACGACGACTTTTTGGTCATGAACCTTAAATATGTATCGGGTTTTATAGTCGTTGTAAATCGCCTTGGAACCCCAAAACGGTGGGCAGTAGCTCATGAAAACGGCTATAAACCGAGAAAATGACTAGTTTTTGGTCATATCTCTGAATCTTGTATCGTGTCTTACAGGCCATGCAAATCGCCTTGGAAACCCAGAACGAAAAGCAATAGCACGTTAAAACGGCCATAAAATGCGAAAATGACGATTTTTTGGTCCTAACTCTCAAACATGTATCGGGTCTTACGGGCCATGCAATTCACACTAAAAGCCCAAAGCTGTGGGTAATAGCTCATGAAAACAGCCATAAAACTCGAAAATGACTTGTTTTTGGTCATAACTCTTAATCATGTGTGTGGACTTATGGTCGTTGAAAATCACCTTAGAACCCCCAAACTGTTAGCAATAGCTAATGAAAATGACTATCAAACGCGAAAACGACCAGTTTTGGTTAGATCTCTCAAACATTTGTTAGGTCTTACGAGCCATGAAATCACCCTAGAACCCCAGAACTAAAAACAATTGCTTATTAAAACGGACATAGAATGCAAAAAGACGGGTTTTTGGTGATATCTCTTAACCATGTATCGGGTCTTACATTCGATGTGAATCTCCCGGGAACCCCAAAACTGCGTGCAAAACCTCATGAAAACGGCTATGAAACGCGAAAATGACAAGTTTTTGGGTGTAACTCTTAAACATGTATCGAGTCTTATGGTTATTGTAAATTGCCCTAGAAACCGAAAACTATGAGCTCATGAAAACATCCGTAAAACGCAAAAATGAAGGGATTTTTGTAATAACTCTCAAACATCTATCGGGTATTATGGGCCTAGAAAATCTCCCTGAAGCCGCAAAACTATGGGAAATATATCATAAATACGTCCGTAAAACGCGAAAACTACTAGTTTTTGGTTATAACTCTTAAGCATGTATGCGGGCCTATGGTCATTGTAAATTGCCCTAGAAACAGAAAATTGTGGGCAATTGCTCATGAAAACATCCATAAAACGCGAAAATGACGAGTTTTTGGTCGTAACTTTTAAACATGCATCAGGTCTTACGGTCATTGAAAATCTCCATGGAAACCAAAAAGTGGACAATAGCTCATGAAAACGTCCAAAAAACGCGAAAAAGATGAGGTTTCGGTCATAACTCTCAAACATGTATTGGGTCTTACGGACCATACAAATCGGCCTAAAACCCCAAAACTTTTGCAATAACTCATGAAACAGCCATAAACCATGAAAAAGACGAATTTTTGGTCATGAACCTTAAACATGTATCGGGTTTTGCAGTCGTTGTAAATCGCCTTGGAACCCCAAAACGTTGGGCAGGAGCTCATGAAAACGGCTATAAAACGAGAAAATGACTAGTTTTTGGTCATATCTCTCAATCCTGTATCGTGTCTTAAAGGCCATGCAAATCGCCCTGGAAACCCAGAACAAAAAGCAATAGCACATTAAAACGGCCATAAAATGCGAAAATGACGACTTTTTGGTCATAACTCTCAAACATGTACCGGCTCTTACGGGCCATGCAATTCGCGCAAAAATCCCAAAAATGTGGGCAATAGCTCATGAAAACGGCCATAAAACTCGAATATGACGGGGTTTTGGCCATAACTATTAAGCATGTGTTTGGACTTATGGTTGTTGAAAATCACCTTAGAACCCCCAAGCTGTTAGCAATAGCTAACGAAACTGACTATCAAACGCGAAAACGATGAATTTGGTTTGATCTCTCAAACATGTCTCGGGTCTTACGAGCCATGAAATTACCCTAGAACCCCATAACTAAACGCAATTGCTCATTTAAACGACCATAGAATGCAAAAAGACGGGTTTTTGGTGATAACTCTTAACCATGTATCGGGTCTTACACCTGATGTAAATCTCCTGGGATCCCAACACTGCGTGCAATAGCTCATGAAAACGGCTATAAAACGCGAAAATGACAAGTTTTTGGGTGTAACTCTTAAACATGTATCGAGTCTTACGGTTATTGTAAATTCGCCCTAGAAACCGAAAACTGTGAGCTCATGAAAACATCCATAAAACGCGAAAACGACGGGATTTTGGTAATAACTCCCAAACATCTATCAGGTATTATGGGCCTAGAAAATCTCCCTGAAGCCGCAAAACTATGGGAAACATATCATAAATACGTCCGTAAAACGCGAAAACTACGAGTTTTTGGTTATAACTCTTAAACATGTTTGCGAGCCTACGGTCATTGTAAATTGCCCTAGAAACAGAAAATTGTGGGCAATAGCTCATGAAAACGTCCATAAAACGCGAAAATGACGTGTTTTTGGTCATAACTTTTAAACATGCATCAAGTCTTACGGTCATTGAAAATCTCCATAGAAACCAAAAAAGTGGACAATAGCTCATGAAAACGTCCAAAAAACGCGAAAAAGATGAGGTTTTGCTCATAACTCTCAAACATGTATCGGGTCTTACGGGCCATACAAATCGGCCTGAAACCCCAAAACTTTTGTAATAACTCATGAAACAGCCATAAACCATGAAAATGATGACTTTTTGGTCATGATCCTTAAACATGTATCGGGTTTTACAGTCATTGTAAATCGCCTTGGAACCCCAAAACGTTGGGCAGTAGCTCTCGAAAACGGCTATAAAACGAGAAAATGACTAGTTTTTGGGTGTAACTCTTAAAGATGTATCGAGTCTTATGGTTATTGTAAATTCGCCCTAGAAACCGAAAACTGTGAGCTCATGAAAACATCCATAAAACGCGAAAATGACGGGATTTTGGTAATAACTCTCAAATATCTATCGGGTAATATGGGCCTAGAAAATCTCCGTAAAGCCGCAAAACTATGGGAAATATATCATAAATACGTCCGTAAAACGCGACAACTACGAGCTTTTGGTTATAACTCTTAAATATGTATGCGGGCTTACAGTCATTGTAAATTGCCCTAGAAACAGAAAATTATGGGCAATAGCTCATGAAAACGTCACAAAAACGCGAAGATGACGAGTTTTTGGTCGTAACTTTTAAACATGCATCAGGCCTTACGGTCATTGAAAATCTCACTGGAAACCAAAAAAGTGGACAATAGCTCATGAAAACGACCAAAAACGCGAAAAAGATGAGGTTTTGGTCATAACTCTCAAAATGTATCGGGTCTTACGGGCCATAAAAATCGGCCTGAAACCCCACAACTTTTGCAATAACTCATGAAACAGCCATAAACCATGAAAACGACGACTTATTGGTCATGAACCTTAAACATGTATCGGGTTTTACAGTCGTTGTAAATCGCCTTGGAACCCCAAAACGTTGGGCAGTAGCTCATGAAAACGGCTATAAAACGAGAAAATGACGAGTTTTTGGTCATATCTCTCAATCCTGTATCGTGTCTTACAGGCCATGCAAATCGCCCTGGAAACCCAGAACGAAAAGCAATAGCACGTTAAAACGGCCATAAAATGCGAAAATGATGACTTTTTGGTCATAACTCTCAAACATGTACCGGGTCTTACGGGCCATGCAATTCGCACAAAAAATCCCAAAAATGTGGGCAATTGCTCATGAAAATGGCCATAAAACTCGAATATGACGGGGTTTTGGTCATAACTATTAAGCATGTGTTTGGACTTATGGTTGTTGAAAATCACCTTAGAACCCCCAAACTTTTAGCAATAGCTAACGAAAATGATTATCAAACGCGAAAACGATGAATTTGGTTTGATCTCTCAAACATTTCTCGGGTCGTACGAGCCATGAAATTACCCTAGAACCCCATAACTAAACGCAATTGCTCATTAAAACGGCCATAGAATGCAAAAAGACGGGTTTTTGGTGATATCTCTTAACCATGTATCGGGTCTTACACTCGATGTAAATCTCCCGGGACCCCAAAACTGCGTGCAATAGCTCATCAAAACGGCTATAAAACGCGAAAATGACAAGTTTTTGGGTGGAACTCTTTAACATGTATCGAGTCTTATGGTTATTGTAAATCGCCCTAGAAACCGAAAACTATGAGCTCATCAAAACATCCGTAAAACGCAAAAAGGACGGGATTTTGGTAATAACTCTCAAACATCTATCGGGTATTATGGGCCTAGAAAATCTCCCTGAAGCCGCAAAACTATGGGAAATATATCATAAATACGTCCGTAAAATGCGAAAACTACTAGTTTTTGGTTATAAGTCTTAAACATGTATGCGAGCCTACGGTCATTGTAAATTGCACTAGAAACAGAAAATTGTGGGCAATAGCTCATGAAAACGTCCATAAAACGCGAAAATGACGAGTTTTTGGTCATAACTTTTAAACATGCATCAGGTCTTACGGTCATTGGAAATCTCCCTAGAAACCAGAAAAGTGGACAATAGCTCATGAAAACGTCCAAAAAACTCGAAAAAGATGAGGTTTTGGTCATAACTCTCAAACATGTATTGGGTCTTACGGGCCATACAAATCGGCCTGAAACCCCAAAACTTTTGTAATAACTCATGGAACAGCCATAAACCATGAATACGACGACTTTTTGGTCATGAACCTTAAACATGTATCGGGTTTTACAGTCGTTGTAAATCGCCTTGGAACTCCAAAACGTTGGGCAGTAGCTCATAAAAACGGCTATAAAACGAGAAAATGACTAGTTTTTGGTCATATCTCTCAATCCTGTATCGTGTCTTACAGGCCATGCAAATCGCCCTGGAAACCCAGAACGAAAAGCAATAGCACGTTAAAACGGCCATAAAATGTGAAAATGACGATCTTTTGGTCATAAGTCTCAAACATGTACCGGGTCTTACGGGCCATGCAATTCGCACAAAAATCCCAAAACTGTGGGCAATTGCTCATGAAAACGGCCATAAAACTCGAATATGACGGGGTTTTGGTCATAACTATTAAGCATGTGTTTGGACTTATGGTTGTTGAAAATCACCTTAGAACCCCCAAGCTGTTAGTAATAGCTAACGAAACTGACTATCAAACGCGAAAACGAAGAATTTGGTTTGATCTCTCAAACATCTGTCGGGTCTTACGAGCCATGAAATTACCCTAGAACCCCATAACTAAACGCAATTGCTCATTAAAACGGCCATAGAATGCAAAAAGACGGGTTTTTGGTGATAACTCTTAACCATGTATCGGGTCTTACACTCGATGTAAATCTCCCGGGACCCCAACACTGCGTGCAATAGCTCATGAAAACGGCTATAAAACGCGAAAATGACAAGTTTTTGGGTGTAACTCTTAAACATGTATCGAGTCTTATGGTTATTGTAAATCGCCCTAGAAACCGACAACTATGAGCTCATGAAAACATCCGTAAAACGCAAAAATGACGGGATTTTGGTAATAACTTTGAAACATCTATCGGGTATTATGCGCCTAGAAATCTCCTAGAAGACGCGAAGGTATGAGAAATATATCAAAAATACGTCCGAAAAATGCGAAAACTACGAGTTTTTGGTCATATCTCTCAAACACGGATCGGTTGTTAAGGGCCATGCAAACCGCCCTAAAACCACAAAACTATGGGCAATAGATCATAAAAGGCCATAAATCACGAAAACTATAAGTTTTTTGTTGTAACTCTTAAACATGTATTAGAACGGTCATTGTTAATTTCCGTTGAAACCGAAAACAGTGGACAATAGTTCATGAAAACGTCAATAAAACGCGAAAATGATGACTTTTTGGTCATAACTCAGTAACATGTATCGGTTCTTACAGGCCATGCAAATCCCCCCGGAACGGCAAAACTACGGGCAATAGATCATAAAAACGACCATAAAACGCAAAAATGACAAGTTTTTGGGTGTAACTCTTAAACATGTATCGAGTCTTACGGTTATTGTAAATTCGCCCTAGAAACCGAAAACTGTGAGCTCATGAAAACATCCATAAAACGCGAAAACGACGGGATTTTGGTAATAACTCCCAAACATCTATCGGGTATTATGGGCCTAGAAAATCTCCCTGAAGCCGCAAAACTATGGGAAATATATCATAAATACGTCCGTAAAATGCGAAAACTACGAGTTTTTGGTTATAACTCTTAAACATGTATGCGAGCCTACCGTCATTGTAAATATATCATAAATACGTCCGCAAAGAACAAAAACTACGAGTTTTGGGTCATATCTCTCAAAAACGGATCGGTTGTTAAGGGCCATGCAAAACGCCCTAAAACCACACAACTATGGGCAATAGATCATAAAAGGCCATAAATCACGAAAAATACAAGTTTTTGGTTGTAACTCTTAAACATGTATCGGTATTACGGGCCATGCAAATCGCCCTAGAAACCAAAAACAGTGGACAATAGCTCATGAAAACATCCATAAAACTCGAAAACGGCGAGTTCATTGTTATAGCTCTCAAACATGTATCGGGTCTAACAGGCCATACAAATCGGCCCAAAAACCCAGAACTTTTGCAATAGCTCATGAAACGGCCATAAAACGTGAAAACGACGAGTTTTTGGTCATAACCCTTAAACATGTATCCGGTTTTACGGTCGTTGTAAATTGCCTTGGAACCCCAAAACGTTGGGCGGTAGCTCATGAAAATGGCTATAAAATGAGAAAACAACGAGTTTTTGGTCATATCTCTCAATCCTGTATCGGGTCTTACGGGCCATGCAAATCGCCGTGGAAACCAAGAACGAAAAGCAATAACACATGAAAACGGCCATAAAATTCAAAAATTACGATTTTTTGCACATAAATCTCAAACAAGTATCGGGTCTTACTTGCCATGCAAATCGTCCAGAAACCCCAAAATGGTGGGCAATAGCTCATGAAAACAGCCATAAAACGCGAAAACGACGAGTTTTTTGGTCATAATTCAATAACAAGTATCGCGTCTTACGGGCCATGCAAATCACCCTGGAATGGCAAAACTATGGGCAATAGATCAGAAAAACAGCCATATAACGTGAAAGCGACAAGTTTTTGGGTGTAACTCTTAAACATGTATCGAGTCTTACGGTTATTGTAAATTGTCCTAGAAACCAAAAACTGAGAGCTCATGAAAACATCAATAAAATGCGAAAACGACGGGATTTTGGTAATAATTCTGAAACATCAATCAGGTATTATGGCCCTAGAAAATCTCCTTGAAGATGGAAAAGTATGAGAAATATATCATAAATACGTCCGTAAAATACGAAAACAACGAGTTTTTGGTCATATCTCTCAAAAACGGATCGGTTGTTAAGGGCCATGCAAAATGCCCTAAAACCACACAACTATGGGCAATAGATCATAAAAGGCCATAAATCACGAAAAATACAAGTTTTTGGTTGTACCTCTTAAACACGTATCGGTATTACGGGCCATGCAAATCGCCCTAGAAACCAAAAATAGTGGACAATAGCTCATGAAAACATCCATAAAACACGAAAACGGCGAGTTCTTTGTTATAACTCTTAAACATGTATCGGGTCTAACGGGCCATACAAATCGGCCCAAAAACCCAGAACTTTTGCAATAGCTCATGAAACGGCCATAAAACGTGAAAACGACGAGTTTTTGGTCATAACCCTTAAACATGTATCAGGTTTTACAGTCGTTGTAAATTGCCTTGGAACCCCAAAAAGTTGGGCAGTAGCTCGTGAAAACGGCTATAAAATGAGAAAACAACGAGTTTTTGGTCATTTCTCTCAATCCTGTATTAGGTCTTACGGGCCATGCAAATCGCCCTGGAAACCAAGAACGAAAAGCAATAACACATGAAAACGGCCATAAAATTCAAAAATTACGATTTTTTGCTCATAACTCTCAAACATGTATCGGGTCTTACTTGCCATGCAAATCGTCCAGAAACCCCAAAATGGTGGGCAATAGCTCATGAAAACAGCCATAAAACGCGAAAACGGCGAGTTTTTTGGTCATAATTCAATAACATGTATCGCGTCTTACGGGCCATGCAAATCGCCCTGGATTGGCAAAACTATGGGCAATAGATCAGAAAAACGGCCATATAACGCGAAAACGACAAGTTTTTGGGTGTAACTCTTAAACATGTATCGAGTCTTACGGTTATTGTAAATTGTCCTAGAAACCAAAAACTGTGAGCTCATGAAAACATCAATAAAATGCGAAAACGACGGGATTTTGGTAATAACTCCAAAACATCTATCGGGTATTACGGGCCTAGAAAATCTCCCTAAAGCCGGAAAACTATGGAAAATATATCATAAATACGTCCGCAAAGCGCAAAAACTACGAGTTTTTGGTTATAACTCTTAAACAAATTGCCCTAGATGAAGGAAATATGCCCTAGAGGCAATCATAGAGATGATTGTATTTCATGTGTATCTATGAGTTATTATAATGTTCCTTGAATATCCATATACCAGGCAACTTGTATTGATTGGCAATTATGTGAATTGTTTGTGAAACTCTTTACTTGTATGGTTATCTAATAATTGTCCCTAGTCGGAGTTCATGCGAGGACACACGTGAATATTAGACTAGCACATCGATTGGTTGATGACTATGTTTCACAAGTTATTGACATGGAGATGTCAATCCAATGATGTGGACACATGTTATGAACATGGGGTTGGACTGACCCAACATGAGACTAGCAATAATACTTGTAGCTCTCTCTACACATCGTGTACGTTTTGTCCTTAGAGCTGAGATTGTCGCATGTACTTGAGATGTGGATCGACCTACTTTGGGGCTATCAAACACTACTCCGTAACTGGGTAGTTATAAAGGTAGCTTTCGGGTTTGTCCTGATACATGCTGCAAGGCATCGGTCAATCAAGATGGGATTTGCCCCTCTCTACTTGAGAGAGATATCTCTGGGCCCCTCGAGTGATCGGATCCAGAAATGCATGGCCGTGCTACATATGGTTAAGAGTTAACCTAGTAAAGGGATTCTGTATCACAGTATCGAGAAAGAGAGGTCAGCTTAGAGCTAGACCAAATATCGTGAGGCAAAGGGAAAGACATGTACTCAACCTTGTGATGGTTCGTCCGAATGATCTTTATATGCGTTTAGGAGTTGGCACGTCTTGCTAGAGGCCGCTACCAACTATTGACGGAGTAAGTGTACTCGCGTCATGTCTATACGTGTATGAACCTATGGGGTCACACACTTTAGGGGCTGGAAGCCTAATGAGGATTGGATCCGAATTAGACTAGGCTTAGGCTGCTAATGGGCTGCTAATGTAGAAGCCCACCAGGGATGCCTATATAAGAGAGTGAGGCGAGCTGAAAAAGGGAGATTTCCACCCAGCCGCCACTCCTCTTCCGCCTGTGTTGCACGCGCAGACCTAGCAGTCTGGCGTGTGACGGCTTCCACTCCGGACGTGTGGATACCTCGGAGGTGCTGCATCTGTAGCACTTGGACGAGCCGCGCAAGGGGAGCTGCTCGTGGGACGAGGACGAGGAGGAGACGTAGAACATCTACACTGCCGCAACGTGCTCCATCGAGTTCCGCACCTGCGCGTCTAGCGGTAATCCCGTGATCTATGACAATAGTATTCCTGGTTGACGCGGTAGAAAATTTTGATTTTACGCTAGTGTAGCCTACCCGTTACCCTACAGTGGTATCAGAGCCGATGCTATTCAGTCATAGGTTCAGGAAGTTTGCATATGGTGATATGTAGATTGATATGAATGATATGATCGTTTGTATGGTGGTGTTTCTGGATTGATCTATGATCTTACTTTCCGTGATCGTGATTCTAAGGTCGTCGAACGACTTACCCCTACCGGTCGGTTTCCGCCATCGGGGTAGACAGTGACACATAAATCCTTCTGAATCACGCGAAGATCAATATGATTGATCGAATCGGGAATTAGATCTGAATCGACGTACCGTGATCAAAGGAGTTTGGTCGAATCGGAACTATGGTCGGTTTATGGTAAATTGGATTTGCCGATCAAAATCCTTAAAGAAAATTGTATAGATTTGCTCTCTCATTTTTCACATACTATGGGCAATAGATCAGAAAAACAGCCATATAACGCGAAAACGACAAGTTTTTGGGTGTAACTCTTAAACATGTATCGAGTCTTACGGTTATTGTAAATTGTCCTAGAAACCAAAAACTGTGAGCTCATGAAAACATCAATAAAATGCGAAAACGACGGGATTTTGGTAATAACTCTAAAACATCTAACGGGTATTATGGGCCTAGAAAATCTCCCTGAAGCCGGAAAACTATGGGAAATATATCATAAATATGTCCGCAAAGCGCAAAAACTACGAGTTTTTGGTTATAACTCTTAAAAAAATTGCCCTAGAAACCAAAAACAGTGGGCAATCGCTCATGAAAACATCCATAAAACGTGAAAACGACGAGTTTTTGGTCTTAACTTTTCAACATGTATCAGGTCTTACGGTCATTGTAAATCTCCCTAGAAACCAAAAACAGTGGACAATAGCTCGTGAAAACATCCATAAAACATGAGAACGACGAGTTTTTGGTCATAACTCTCAAATATGTATCGGGTCTTACGGGCCATACAAATCGGCCTGAAACCCCAAAACTTTTGCAATAGCTCATGAAACAGCCATAAAACGTGAAAACGACGAGTTTTTGGTCATAACTCTTAAGCAGGTATCGGGTCTTATGGTCGTTGTAAATCTCTTTGGAACCCCAAAGCGTTGGCAGTAGCTCATGAAAACGACTTTAAAACGAGAAACCGACAAGTTTTTGGTCATATCTCTCAATCCTGTATAGGGTCTTACGGGTCATGCAAATTGCCCTAGAAACCAAGAACGAAAAGCAACAAGACATGAAAACGTCAATAAAACGCGAAAATGACGACTTTTGGTCATAACTCTCAAACATGTATCAGATTTTATGGACCATGCAAATCGTGCAGAAACCCCAAAATGGTGGGCAATAGCTCATGAAAACGGCCATAAAACGCGAAAACGGCGAGTTTTTTGGTCATCACTCAGTAACATGTATCGGTTCTTACAGGCCATGCAAATCGCCCTGGAACGGCAAAACTATGGGCAATAGATCATAAAAACGGCCATAAAACTAAAAAATGACAAGTTTTTGGGTGTAACTCTTAAACATGTATCGAGTCTTACAACTATTGTAAATCACCCTAGAAACCGAAAACTGTGAGCTCATGAAAACTTCCGTAAAATGCGAAAGCGACGGGATTTTGGTAATAACTCTCAAACATCTATCAAGTATTATGGCCCTATAAAATCTCCTTGAAGCTGCAAAACTATGAGAAATATATCATCAATACGTCAGTAAAACACGAAAACAACGAGTTTTTGGTCATATCTCTCAAAAACGGAT
Organism: Avena eriantha; assembly: GCA_910589775.1. Classification (NCBI taxonomy): domain Eukaryota; kingdom Viridiplantae; phylum Streptophyta; class Magnoliopsida; order Poales; family Poaceae; genus Avena; species Avena eriantha. Next base: position 435,454,233 of record OU342740.1, on the reverse strand, counting down.
CGGTTGTTAAGGGCCATGCAAAACGCTCTAAAACCACACAACTATGGGCAATAGATCATAAAAGGCCATAAATCAGGAAAAATACAAGTTTTTGGTTGTAACTCTTAAACATGTATCGGTATTACGGTCCATGCAAATCGCCCTAGAAACCAAAAACAGTGGACAATAGCTCATGAAAACATCCATAAAACGCGAAAATGGCGAGTTCTTTGTTATAACTCTCAAACATGTATCGGGTCTAACGGGCCATACAAATCGGCCCAAAAACCCAGAAATTTTGCAATAGCTCATGAAACGGCCATAAAACGTGAAAACGACGAGTTTTTGGTCATAACCCTTAAACATGTATCGGGTTTTACGGTCGTTGTAAATTGCCTTGGAACCCCAAAACGTTGGGCAGTAGCTCGTGAAAATGGCTATAAAATGAGAAAACAACGAGTTTTCGGTCATATGTCTCAATCCTGTATCGGGTCTTATGGGGCATGCAAATCGCCCTGGAAACCAAGAACGAAAAGCAATAACACATGAAAACAGCCATAAAATTCAAAAAATTACGATTTTTTGCTCATGACTCTCAAACATGTATCGGGTCTTACTTGCCATGCAAGTCGTCCAGAAACCCCAAAAATGGTGGGCAATAGGTCATGAAAACAGCCATAAAACGCGAAAACGTCGAGTTTTTTGGTCATAATTCAATAACATGTATCGCGTCTTACGGGCCATGCAAATCGCCCTGGAATGGCAAAACTATGGGCAATAGATCAGAAAAACGGCCATAAAACGCGAAAACGACAAGTTTTTGGGTGTAACTCTTAAACATGTATCGAGTCTTACGACTATTGTAAATCACCCTAGAAACCGAAAACTGTGAGCTCATGAAAACATCCGTAAAATTCGAAAGCGACGGGATTTTGGTAATAACTCTCAAACATCTATCAGGTATTATGGCCCTAGAAAATATCCTTGAAGCTGCAAAACTATGAGAAATATATCATACATACGTCCGTAAAACACGAAAACAACGAGTTTTTGGTTATATCTCTCAAAAACGGATCGGTTGTTAAGGGCCATGCAAAACGCTCTAAAACCACACAACTATGGGCAATAGATCATAAAAGGCCATAAATCACGAAAAATACAAGTTTTTGGTTGTAACTCTTAAACATGTATCGGTATTACGGGCCATGCAAATCGCCCTAGAAACCAAAAACAGTGGACAATAGCTCATGAAAACATCCATAAAACGCGAAAACGGCGAGTTCTTTGTTATAACTCTCAAACATGTATCGGGTCTAACGGGCTATACAAATCGGCCCAAAAACCCAGAACTTTTGCAATAGCTCATGAATCGGCCATAAAACGTGAAAACGACGAGTTTTTGGTCATAACCCTTAAACATGTATCGGGTTTTACGGTCGTTGTAAATTGCCTTGGAACCCCAAAACGTTGGGCAGTAGCTCGTGAAAACGGCTATAAAATGAGAAAACAACGAGTTTTCGGTCATATGTCTCAATCCTGTATCGGGTCTTATGGGCCATGCAAATCGCCCTAGAAACCAAGAACGAAAAGCAATAACACATGAAAACAGCCATAAAATTCAAAAATTACGATTTTTTGCTCATGACTCTCAAACATGTATCGGGTCTTACTTGCCATGCAAATCGTCCAGAAACCCCAAAAATGGTGGGCAATAGGTCATGAAAACAGCCATAAAACGCGAAAACGGCGAGTTTTTTGGTCATAATTCAATAACATGTATCGCGTCTTACGGGCCATGCAAATCGCCCTCGAATGGCAAAACTATGGGCAATAGATCAGAAAAACGGCCATAAAACGCGAAAACGACAAGTTTTTGGGTGTAACTCTTAAACATGTATCGAGTCTTACGACTATTGTAAATCACCCTAGAAACCGAAAACTGTGAGCTCATGAAAACATCCGTAAAATGCGAAAGCGACGGGATTTTGGTAATAACTCTCAAACATCTATCAGGTATTATGGCCCTAGAAAATCTCCTTGAAGCTGCAAAACTATGAGAAATATATCATAAATACGTCCGTAAAACACGAAAACAACGAGTTTTTGGTTATATCTCTCAAAAACGGATCGGTTGTTAAGGGCCATGCAAAACGCTCTAAAACCACACAACTATGGGCAATAGATCATAAAAGGCCATAAATCACGAAAAATACAAGTTTTTGGTTGTAACTCTTAAACATGTATCGGTATTACGGGCCATGCAAATCGCCCTAGAAACCAAAAACAGTGGACAATAGCTCATGAAAACATCCATAAAACGCGAAAACGGCGAGTTCTTTGTTATAACTCTCAAACATGTATCGGGTCTAACGGGCTATACAAATCGGCCCAAAAACCCAGACCTTTTGCAATAGCTCATGAATCGGCCATAAAACGTGAAAACGACGAGTTTTTGGTCATAACCCTTAAACATGTATCGGGTTTTACGGTCGTTGTAAATTGCCTTGGAACCCCAAAACGTTGGGCAGTAGCTCGTGAAAACGGCTATAAAATGAGAAAACAACGAGTTTTTGGTCATATCTCTCAATCCTGTATCGGGTCTTACGGGCCATGCAAATCGCCCTGGAAACCAAGAACGAAAAGCAATAACACATGAAAACGGCCATAAAATTCAAAAAATTACGATTTTTTGCTCATGACTCTCAAACATGTATCGGGTCTTACTTGCCATGCAAATCGTCTAGAAACCCCAAAATGGTGGGCAATAGGTCATGAAAACAGCTATAAAACGCGAAAACGGCGAGTTTTTGGTCATAATTCAATAACATATATCGCGTCCTACGGGCCATGCAAATCGCCCTGGAATGGCAAAACTATGGGCAATAGATCAGAAAAACGGCCATAAAACGCGAAAACGACAAGTTTTTGGGTGTAACTCTTAAACATGTATCGAGTCTTACGACTATTGTAAATCACCCTAGAAACCGAAAACTGTGAGCTCATGAAAACATCCGTAAAATGCGAGAGCGACGGGATTTTGGTAATAACTCTCAAACATCTATCAGGTATTATGGCCCTAGAAAATCTCCTTGAAGCTGCAAAACTATGAGAAATATATCATAAATACGTCCGTAAAACACGAAAACAACGAGTTTTTGGTTATATCTCTCAAAAACGGATCGGTTGTTAAGGGCCATGCAAAACGCTCTAAAACCACACAACTATGGGCAATAGATCATAAAAGGCCATAAATCACGAAAAATACAAGTTTTTGGTTGTAACTCTTAAACATGTATCGGTATTACGGGCCATGCAAATCGCCCTAGAAACCAAAAACAGTGGACAATAGCTCATGAAAACATCCATAAAACGCGAAAAACGGCGAGTTCTTTGTTATAACTCTCAAACATGTATCGGGTCTAATGGGCTATACAAATCGGCCCAAAAACACAGAACTTTTGCAATAGCTCATGAATCGGCCATAAAACGTGAAAACGACGAGTTTTTGGTCATAACCCTTAAACATGTATCGGGTTTTACGGTCGTTGTAAATTGCCTTGGAATCCCAAAACGTTGGGCAGTAGCTCGTGAAAACGGCTATAAAATGAGAAAACAACGAGTTTTTGGTCATATCTCTCAATCCTGTATCGGGTCTTACGGGCCATGCAAATCGCCCTGGAAACCAAGAACGAAAAGCAATAACACATGAAAACGGCCATAAAATTCAAAAAATTACGATTTTTTGCTCATGACTCTCAAACATGTATCGGGTCTTGCCATGCAAATCGTCTAGAAACCCCAAAATGGTGGGCAATAGGTCATGAAAACAGCTATAAAACGCGAAAACAGCGAGTTTTTTGGTCATAATTCAATAACATGTATCACGTCTTACGGGCCATGCAAATCGCCCTGGAATGGCAAAACTATGGGCAATCGATCAGAAAAACGACCATAAAACACGAAAACGACAAGTTTTTGGGTGTAACTCTTAAACATGTATCGAGTCTTACGGTTATTGTAAATTGTCCTAGAAACAAAAAACTGTGAGCTCATGAAAACAAGAATAAAATGCGAAAACGACGGGATTTTGGAAATAACTATAAAACATCTATCGGGTATTATGGGCCTAGAAAATCTCCCTGAAGCCGGAAAACTATGGGAAACATATCATAAATACGTCCGCAAAGCGCAAAAACTACGAGTTTTTGGTTATAACTCTTAAACAAATGGCCCTAGAAACCAAAAACAGTGGGCAATCGCTCATGAAAACATCCATAAAACGTGAAAACGACGAGTTTTTGGTCTTAACTTTTCAACATGTATCAGGTCTTACGGTCATGGTAAATCTCCCTAGAAACCAAAACAGTGGACAATAGCTCATGAAAACATCCATAAAACACGAAAACGACGAGTTTTTGGTCATAACTCTCAAATATGTATCGGGTCTTACGGGCCATACAAATCGGCCTGAAACCCCAAAGCTTTTGCAATAGCTCATGAAACGGCCATAAAACGTGAAAACGACGAGTTGTTGATCATAACTCTTAAACAGGTATCGGGTCTTATGGTCGTTGTGAATCTCTTTGGAACCCCAAAGCGTTGGCAGTAGCTCATGAAAACGGCTTTAAAACGAGAAAACGACGAGTTTTTGGTCATATCTCTCAATCCTGTATCGGGTTTTACGGGTGATGCAAATCGCCCTAGAAACCAAGAATGAAAAGCAATAAGACATGAAAACGTCAATAAAACGCGAAAATGACGACTTTTTGGTCATAACTCTCAAACATGTATCAGGTTTTACGGACCATGCAAATCGTGCAGAAACCCCAAAATGGTGGGCAATAGCTCATGAAAACGGCCATAAAACGCGAAAACGGCGAGTTTTTTGGTCATAACTCAGTAACATGTATCGGTTTTTACAGGCCATGCAAATCGCCCTGGAACGGCAAAACTACGGGCAATAGATCATAAAAACGGCCATAAAACTCAAAAATGACAAGTTTTTGGGTGTAACTCTTATACATGTATCGAGTCTTACGACTATTGTAAATCACCCTAGAAACCGAAAACTGTGAGCTCATGAAAACATCCGTAAAATGCAAAAGCGACGGGATTTTGGTAATAACTCTCAAACATCTATCAGGTATTATGGCCCTAGAAAATCTCCTTGAAGCTGCAAAACTATGAGAAATATATCATAAATACGTCCGTAAAACACAAAAACAACGAGTTTTTGGTCATATCTCTCAAAAACGGATAGGTTGTTAAGGGCCATGCAAAACGCTCTAAAACCACACAACTATGGGCAATAGATCATAAAAGGCCATAAATCACGAAAAATACAAGTTTTTGGTTGTAACTCTTAAACATGTATCGGTATTACGGGCCATGCAAATCACCCTAGAAACCAAAAACAGTGGACAATAGCTCATGAAAACATCCATAAAACACGAAAACGGCGAGTTCTTTGTTATAGCTCTCAAACATGTATCGGGTCTAACAGGCCATACAAATCGGCCCAAAAACCCAGAACTTTTGCAATAGCTCATGAAACGGCCATAAAACGTGAAAACGACGAGTTTTTGGTCATAACCCTTAAACATGTATCGGGTTTTACGGTCGTTGTAAATTGCCTTGGAACCCCAAAACGTTGGGCAGTAGCTCGTGAAAACGGCTATAAAATGAGAAAACAACGAGTTTTTGGTCATATCTCTCAATCCTGTATCGGGTCTTACGGGCCATGCAAATCGCCCTGGAAACCAAGAACGAAAAGCAATAACACATGAAAACGGCCATAAAATTCAAAAAATTACGATTTTTTGCTCATGACTCTCAAACATGTATCGGGTCTTACTTGCCATGCAAATCGTCCAGAAACCCCAAAATGGTGGGCAATAGGTCATGAAAACAGCTATAAAACGCGAAAACGGCGAGTTTTTTGGTCATAATTCAATAACATGTATCGCGTCTTACGGGCCATGCAAATCGCCCTGGAATGGCAAAACTATGGGCAATAGATCAGAAAAACGGCCATAAAACGCGAAAACGACAAGTTTTTGGGTGTAACTCTTAAACATGTATCGAGTCTTACGGTTATTGTAAATTGTCCTAGAAACAAAAAACTGTGAGCTCATGAAAACATGAATAAAATGCGAAAACGACGGGATTTTGGAAATAACTATAAAACATCTATCGGGTATTATGGGCCTAGAAAATCTCCCTGAAGCCGGAAAACTATGGGAAACATATCATAAATACGTCCGCAAAGCGCAAAAACTATGAGTTTTTGGTTATAACTCTTAAACAAATGGCCCTAGAAACCAAAAACAGTGGGCAATCGCTCATGAAAACATCCATAAAACGTGAAAACGACGAGTTTTTGGTCTTAACTTTTCAACATGTATCAGGTCTTACGGTCATGGTAAATCTCCCTAGAAACCAAAAACAGTGGACAATAGCTCATGAAAACATCCATAAAACATGAAAACGACGAGTTTTTGGTCATAACTCTCAAATATGTATCGGATCTTACGGGCCATACAAATCGGCCTGAAACCCCAAAGCTTTTGCAATAGCTCATGAAACGGCCATAAAACGTGAAAACGACGAGTTTTTGGTCATAACTCTTAAACAGGTATCGGGTCTTATGGTCGTTGTGAATCTCTTTGGAACCCCAAAGCGTTGGCAGTAGCTCATGAAAAACGGCTTTAAAACGAGAAAACAACGAGTTTTTGGTCATATCTCTCAATCCTGTATCGGGTTTTACGGGTCATGCAAATCGCCCTAGAAACCATGAATGAAAAGCAATAAGACATGAAAACGTCAATAAAACGCGAAAATGACGACTTTTTGGTCATAACTCTCAAACATGTATCAGGTTTTACGGACCATGCAAATCGTGCAGAAACCCCAAAATGGTGGGCAATAGCTCATGAAAACGGCCATAAAACGCGAAAACGGCGAGTTTTTTGTTCATAACTCAGTAACATGTATCGGTTTTTACAGGCCATGCAAATCGCCCTGGAACGGCAAAACTACGGGCAATAGATCATAAAAACGGCCATAAAACTCAAAAATGACAAGTTTTTGGGTGTAACTCTTATACATGTATCGAGTCTTACGACTATTGTAAATCACCCTAGAAACCGAAAACTGTGAGCTCATGAAAACATCCGTAAAATGCGAAAGCGACGGGATTTTGGTAATAACTCTCAAACATCTATCAGGTATTATGGCCCTAGAAAATCTCCTTGAAGCTGCAAAACTATGAGAAATATATCATAAATACGTCCGTAAAACACGAAAACAACGAGTTTTTGGTCATATCTCTCAAAAACGGATAGGTTGTTAAGGGCCATGCAAAACGCTCTAAAACCACACAACTATGGGCAATAGATCATAAAAGGCCATAAACCATGAAAAATCCAAGTTTTTGGTTGTAACTCTTAAACATGTATCGGTATTACGGGCCATGCAAATCGCCCTAGAAACCAAAAACAGTGGACAATAGCTCTTGAAAACATCCATAAAACTCGAAAACGGCGAGTTCTTTGTTATAGCTCTCAAACATGTATCGGGTCTAACGGGCCATACAAATCGGCCCAAAAACCCAGAACTTTTGCAATAGCTCATGAAACGGCCATAAAACGTGAAAACGACGAGTTTTTGGTCATAACCCTTAAACATGTATCGGGTTTTACGGTCGTTGTAAATTGCCTTGGAACCCCAAAACGTTGTGCAGTAGCTCGTGAAAACGGCTATAAAATGAGAAAACAACGAGTTTTTGGTCATATCTCTCCATCCTGTATCGGGTCTTACGGGGCATGCAAATCGCCCTGGAAACCAAGAACGAAAAGCAATAACACATGAAAACGGCCATAAAATTCAAAAATTACGATTTTTTGGTCATAACTCTCAAACATGTATCGGGTCTTACTTGCCATGCAAATCGTCCAGAAACCCAAAAATGGTGGGCAATAGCTCATGAAAACAGCCATAAAACGCGAAAACGGTGAGTTTTTTGTCATAATTCAATAACATCTATCGCGTCTTACGGGCCATGCAAATCGCCCTGGAATTGCAAAACTATGGGCAATAGATCAGAAAAACGGCCATAAAACGCGAAAACTACAAGTTTTTGGGTGTAACTCTTAAGCATGTATCGAGTCTTACGACTATTGTAAATCACCCTAGAAACCGAAAACTGTGAGCTCATGAAAACATCCGTAAAATGCGAAAGCGACGGGATTTTGGTAATAACTCTCAAACATCTATCAGGTATTATGGCCCTAGAAAATCTCCTTGAAGCTGCAAAACTATGAGAAATATATCATAAATACGTCCGTAAAACACGAAAACAACGAGTTTTTGGTCATATCTCTCAAAAACGGATCGGTTGTTAAGGGCCATGCAAAATGCCCTAAAACCACACAACTATGGGCAATAGATCATAAAAGGCCATAAATCACGAAAAATACAAGTTTTTGGTTGTAACTCTTAAACACGTATCGGTATTACGGGCCATGCCAATCGCCCTAGAAACCAAAAACAGTGGACAATAGCTCATGAAAACATCCATAAAACGCGAAAACGGCGAGTTCTTTGTTATAACTCTCAAACATGTATCGGGTCTAACGGGCCATACAAATCAACCCAAAAACCTAGAACTTTTGCAATAGCTCATGAAACGGCCATAAAACGTGAAAACGACGAGTTTTTGTCATAACCCTTAAACATGTATCGGGTTTTACGGTCGTTGTAAATTGCCTTGGAACCCCAAAGCGTTGGGCAGTAGCTCGTGAAAACGGCTATAAAATGAGAAAACAACGAGTTTTTGGTCATATGTCTCAATCCTGTATCGGGTCTTATGGGCCATACAAATCGCCCTAGAAACCAAGAACGAAAATCAATAACACATGAAAACGGCCATAAAAATCAAAAATTACGATTTTTTGCTCATAACTCTCAAACATGTATCGGGTCTTACTTGCCATGCAAGTCGTCCAGAAACCCCAAAAATGGTGGGCAATAGCTCATGAAAACAGCCATAAAACGCGAAAACGGCGACTTTTTTTGTTATAATTCAATAACATTTATCGCGTCTTACGGTCCATGCAAATCGCCCTGGAATGGCAAAACTATGGGCAATAGATTAAAAAAGGGCCATAAAACGCGAAACCGACAAGTTTTTGGGTGTAACTCTTAAACATGTATCGAGTCTTACGGTTATTGTAAATTGTCCTAGAAACCAAAAACTGTGAGCTCATGAAAACATCAATAAAATGCGAAAACGACGGGATTTTGGTAATAACTCTAAAACATCTATCGGGTATTATGGGCCTAGAAAATCTCCCTGAAGCCGGAAAACTATGGGAAATATATAATAAATACGTCCGCAAAGCGCAAAAACCACGAGTTTTTGGTTATAACTCTTAAACAAATTGCCCTAGAAACCAAAAACAGTGGGCAATCGCTCATGAAAACATCCATAAAACGTGAAAACGACGAGTTTTTGGTCTTAACTTTTCAACATGTATCAGGTCTTACGGTCATTGTAGATCTCCCTAGAAACCAAAAACAGTGGACAATAGCTCATGAAAACATCCATAAAACACGAAAACGACGACTTTTTGGTCATAACTCTCAAATATGTATCGGGTCTTACGGGCCATACAAATCGGCCTGAAACCCCAAAACTTTTGCAATAGCTCATGAAACGGCCATAAAACGTGAAAACGACGAGTTTTTGGTCATAACTCTTAAATAGGTATCGGGTCTTACGGTCGTTGTAAATCTCTTTGGAACCCCAAAGCGTTGGCAGTAGCTCATGAAAACGGCTTTAAAAGGAGAAAACGACAAGTTTTTGGTCATATCTGTCAGTCCTGTATCGGGTCTTACGGGTCATGCAAATCGCCCTAGAAACCAAGAATGAAAAGCAATAAGACATGAAAACGTCAATAAAACGCGAAAATGACGACTTTTTGGTCATAACTCTCAAACATGTATCAGGTTTTACGGACCATGCAAATCGTGCAGAAACCCCAAAATGGTGGGCAATAGCTCATGAAAACGGCCATAAAACGCGAAAACGGCGAGTTTTTTGGTCATTACTCAGTAACATGTATCGGTTATTACAGGCCATGCAAATCGCCCTGGAACGGCAAAACTACGGGCAATAGATCATAAAAACGGCCATAAAACTCAAAAATGACAAGTTTTTGGGTGTAACTCTTAAACATGTATCGAGTCTTACGACTATTGTAAATCATCCTAGAAACCGAAAACTGTGAGCTCATGAAAACTTCCGTAAAATGCGAAAGCGACGGGATTTTGGTAATAACTCTCAAACATCTATCAGGTATTATGGCCCTAGAAAATCTCCTTGAAGCTGCAAAACTATGAGAAATATATCATAAATACGTCCGTAAAACACGAAAACAACGAGTTTTTGGTCATATCTCTCAAAAACGGATAGGTTGTTAAGGGCCATGCAAAACGCTCTAAAACCACACAACTATGGGCAATAGATCATAAAAGGCCATAAACCACGAAAAATCCAAGTTTTTGGTTGTAACTCTTAAACATGTATCGGTATTACGGGCCATGCAAATCGCCCTAGAAACCAAAAACAGTGGACAATAGCTCTTGAAAACATCCATAAAACTCGAAAACGGCGAGTTCTTTATTATAGCTCTCAAACATGTATCGGGTCTAACGGGCCATACAAATCGGCCCAAAAACCCAGAACTTTTGCAATAGCTCATGAAACGGCCATAAAACGTGAAAACGACGAGTTTTTGGTCATAACCCTTAAACATGTATCGGGTTTTACGGTCGTTGTAAATTGCCTTGGAACCCCAAAACGTTGGGCTGTAGCTCGTGAAAACGGCTATAAAATGAGAAAACAACGAGTTTTTGGTCATATCTCTCAATCCTGTATCGGGTCTTACGGGGCATGCAAATCGCCCTGGAAACCAAGAACGAAAAGCAATAACACATGAAAACGGCCATAAAATTCAAAAATTACGATTTTTTGCTCATAACTCTCAAACATGTATCGGGTCTTACTTGCCATGCAAATCGTCCAGAAACCCCAAAATGGTGGGCAATAGCTCATGAAAACAGCCATGAAACGCGAAAACGGCGAGTTTTTTGGTCATAATTCAATAACATGTATCGCGTCTTACGGGCCACGCAAATCGCCCTGGAATGGCAAAACTATGGGCAATAGATCAGAAAAACGGCCATAAAACGCGAAAACGACAAGGTTTTGGGTGTAACTCTTAAACATGTATCGAGTCTTACGGTTATTGTAAATTGTCCTAGAAACCAAAAACTGTGAGCTCATGAAAACATCAATAAAATGCGAAAACGACGGGATTTTGGTAATAACTCTAAAACATCTATCGGGTATTATGGGCCTAGAAAATCTCCCTGAAGCTGGAAAACTATGGGAAATATGTAATAAATACGTCCGCAAAGCGCAAAAACCACGAGTTTTTTGTTATAACTCTTAAACAAATTGCCCTAGAAACCAAAAACAGTGGGCAATCGCTTATGAAAACATCCATAAAACGTGAAAACGACGAGGTTTTGGTCTTAACTTTTCAACATGTATCAGGTCTTACGGTCATTGTAAATCTCCCTACAAACCAAAATAAGTAGACAATAGCTGATGAAAACATCCATAAAACACGAAAACGACGAGTTTTTGGTCATAACTCTCAAATATGTATCGGGTCTTACGGGCCATACAAATCGGCCTGAAACCCCAAAACTTTTGCAATAGCTCATGAAACGGCCATAAAACGTGAAAACGACGAGTTTTTGGTCATAACTCTTAAACAGGTATCGGGTCTTACGGTCGTTGTAAATATTTTTGGAACCCCAAAGCGTTGGCAGTAGGTCATAAAAACGGCTTTAAAAGGAGAAAACGACAAGTTTTTGATCATATCTGTCAGTCTTGTATTGGGTCTTACGGGTCATGCAAATCGCCCTGGAAACCAAGAACGAAAAGCAATAACACATAAAAACGGCCATAAAATTCAAAAATTACGATTTTTTGCTCATAAATCTCAAACATGTATCGGGTCTTACTTGCCATGCAAATCGTCCAGAAACCCCAAAATGGTGGGCAATAGCTCATGAAAACAGCCATAAAACGAGAAAACGACGAGTTTTTTGGTCATAATTCAACAACAAGTATCGCGTCTTACGGGCCATGCAAATCGCCCTGGAATGGCAAAACTTTGGGCAATAGATCAGAAAAACAGCCATATAACGCGAAAACGACAAGTTTTTGGGTGTAACTCTTAAACATGTATCGAGTCTTACGGTTATTGTAAATTGTCATAAAAACCAAAAACTGTGAGCTCATGAAAACATCAATAAAATGCGAAAACGACGGGATTTTGGTAATAATTCTGAAACATCTATCAGGTATTATGGCCCTAGAAAATCTCCTTGAAGATGGAAAAGTATGAGAAATATATCATAAATACGTCCGTAAAACACGAAAACAACGAGTTTTTGGTCATATCTCTCAAAAATGGATCGGTTGTTAAGGGCCATGCAAAATGCCCTAAAACCACACAACTATGGGCAATAGATCATAAAAGGCCATAAATCACGAAAAATACAAGCTTTTGGTTGTAACTCTTAAACACGTATCGCTATTACGGGCCATGCAAATCGCCCTAGAAACCAAAAACAGTGGATAATAGCTCATGAAAACATCCATAAAACGCGAAAACGGCGAGTTCTTTGTTATAGCTCTCAAACGTGTATCGGGTCTAACGGGCCATACAAATCGGCCCAAAAACCCAGAACTTTTGCAATAGCTCATGAAACGGCCATAAAACGTGAAAACGACGAGTTTTTGGTCATAACCCTTAAACATGTATCAGCTTTTACAGTCGTTGTAAATTGCCTTGGAACCCCAAAAAGTTGGGCAGTAGCTCGTGAAAACGGGTATAAAATGAGAAAACAACGAGTTTTTGGTCATATCTCTCAATCCTGTATCGGGTCTTACGGGCCATGCAAATCGCCCTGGAAACCAAGAACGAAAAGCAATAACACATGAAAACGGCCATAAAATTCAAAAATTACGATTTTTTGCTCATAACTCTCAAACATGTATCGGGTCTTACTTGCCATGCAAATCGTCCAGAAACCCCAAAATGGTGGGCAATAGCTCATGAAAACAGCCATAAAACACGAAAACGGCGAGTTTTTTGGTCATAATTCAATAACATGTATCGCGTCTTACGGGCCATGCAAATCGCCCTGGAATGGCAAAACTATGGGCAATAGATCAGAAAAACGGCCATATAACGCGAAAACGACAAGTTTTTGGGTGTAACTCTTAAACATGTATCGAGTCTTACGGTTATTGTAAATTGTCATAGAAACCAAAAACTGTGAGCTCATGAAAACATCAATAAAATGCGAAAACGACGGGATTTTGGTAAGAACTCCAAAACATCTATCGGGTATTACGGGCCTAGAAAATCTCCCTAAAGCCGGAAAACTATGGGAAATATATCATAAATACGTCCGCAAAGCGCAAAAACTACGAGTTTTTGGTTATAACTCTTAAACAAATTGCCCTAGATGAAGGAAATATGCCCTAGAGGCAATCATAGAGATGATTGTATTTCATGTGTATCCATGAGTTATTATAATGTTCCTTGAATATCCATATACCAGGCAACTTGTATTGATTGGCAATTATGTGAATTGTTTGTGAAACTCTTTACTTGTATGGTTATCTAATAATTGTCCCTAGTCGGAGTTCATGCGAGGACACACGTGAATATTAGACTAGCACATCGATTGGTTCATGACTATGTTTCACAAGTCATTGACATGGAGATGTCAAACTAATGATGTGGACACATGTTATGAACATGGGGTTGGACTGACCCAACATGAGACTAGCAATAATACTTGCAGCTCTCTCTACACATCGTGTACGTTTTGTCCTTAGACCTGAGATTGTTGCATGTACTTGAGATGTGGATCGACCTACTTTGGGGCTATCAAACACTACTCCGTAAGTGGGTAGTTATAAAGGTAGCTTTCGGGTTTGTCCTGATACATGCTGCAAGGCATCGGTCAATCAAGATGGGATTTTCCCCTCTCTACTTGAGAGAGATATCTCTGGGCCCCTCGAGTGATCGGATCCAGAAATGCATGGCCGTGCTACATATGGTTAAGAGTTAACCTAGTAAAGGGATTCTGTATCACAGTATCGAGAAAGAGAGGTCAGCTTAGAGCTAGACCAAATATCGTGAGGCAAAGGGAAAGACATGTACTTAACCTTGTGATGGTTCGTCTGAATGATCTTTATATGCGTTTAGGAGTTGGCACGTCTTGCTAGAGGCCGCTACCAACTATTGACGGAGTAAGTGTACTCGCGTCATGTCTATACGTGTATGAACCTATAGGGTCACACACTTTAGGGGCTGGAAGCCTAATGAGGATTGGATCCGAATTAGACCAGGCTTAGGCTGCTAATGGGCTGCTAATGTAGAAGCCCACCAGGGATGCCTATATAAGAGAGTGAGGCGAGCTGAAAAAGGGAGATTTCCACCCAGCCGCCACTCCTCTTCCGCCTGTGTTGCACGCGCAGACCTAGCAGTCTGGCGTGTGACAGCTTCCACTCCGGACGTGTGGATACCTCGGAGGTGCTGCATCTGTAGCACTTGGACGAGCCGCGCAAAGGGGAGCTACTCGTGGGACGAGGACGAGGAGGAGACGTAGAACATCTACACTGCCGCAACGTGCTTCATCGAGTTCCGCACCTGCGCGTCTAGCGGTAATCCCGTGATCTATGACAATAGTATTCCTAGTTGACGCGGTAGAAAATTTTGATTTTACGCTAGTGTAGCCTACCCGTTACCCTACAGTGGTATCAGAGCCGATGCTATTCAGTCATAGGTTCGGGAAGTTTGCATATGGTGATATGTAGATAGATATGAATGATATGATCGTTTGTATGGCGTTGTTTCTGGATTGATCTATGATCTTACTTTCCGTGATCGTGATTCTAAGGTCGTCGAACGACTTACCCCTACCGGTCGGTTTCCGCCATCGGGGTAGACAGTGACACATAAATCCTTCTGAATCACGCGAAGATCAATATGATTGATCGAATCGGGAATTAGATCTGAATCGACGTACCGTGATCAAAGGAGTTTGGTCGAATCGGAACTATGGTTGGTTTATGGTAAATTGGATTTGCCGATCAAAATCCTTAAAGAAAATTGTATAGATTTGATCTCTCATTTTTCACAAACTATGGGCAATAGATCAGAAAAACAGCCATATAACGCGAAAACGACAAGTTTTTGGGTGTAACTCTTAAACATGTATCGAGTCTTACGGTTATTGTAAATTGTCCTAGAAACCAAAAACTGTGAGCTCATGAAAACATCAATAAAATGCGAAAACGACGGGATTTTGGTAATAACTCTAAAACATCTAACGGGTATTATGGGCCTAGAAAATCTCCCTGAAGCCGGAAAACTATGGGAAATATATCATAAATATGTCCGCAAAGCGCAAAAACTACGAGTTTTTGGTTATAACTCTTAAACAAATTTCCCTAGAAACCAAAAACAGTGGGCAATCGATCATGAAAACATCCATAAAACGTGAAAACGACGAGTTTTTGGTCTTAACTTTTCAACATGTATCAGGTCTTGCGGTCATTGTAAATCTCCCTAGAAACCAAAAACAGTGGACAATAGCTCATGAAAACATCCATAAAACATGAGAACGACGAGTTTTTGGCCATAACTCTCAAATATGTATCGGGTCTTACGGGCCATACAAATCGGCCTGAAACCCCAAAACTTTTGCAATAGCTCATGAAACATCCATAAAACGTGAAAACGACGAGTTTTTGGTCATAACTCTTAAAAAGGTATCGGGTCTTACGCTCATTGTAAATCTCTTTGGAACCCCAAAGCGTTGGCAGTAGCTCATGAAAACGACTTTAAAACGAGAAACCGACAAGTTTTTGGTCATATCTCTCAATCCTGTATAGGGTCTTACGGGTCATGCAAATTGCCCTAGAAACCAAGAACGAAAAGCAATAAGACATGAAAACGTCAATAAAACGCGAAAATGACGACTTTTTGGTCATAACTCTCAAACATGTATCAGGTTTTATGGACCATGCAAATCATGCAGAAACCCCAAAATGGTGGGTAATAGCTCATGAAAACGGCCATAAAACGCGCAAACAGCGAGTTTTTTGGTCATCACTCACTAACATGTATCGGTTCTTACAGGCCATGCAAATCGCCCTGGAACGGCAAAACTACGGGCAATAGATCATAAAAACGGCCATAAAACTCAAAAATGACAAGTTTTTGGGTGTAACTCTTAAACATGTATCGAGTCTTACGACTATTGTAAATCACCCTAGAAACCGAAAACTGTCAGCTCATGAAAACTTCCATAAAATGCGAAAGCGACGGGATTTTGGTAATAACTCTCAAACATCTATCAAGTATTATGGCCCTAGAAAATCTCCTTGAAGCTGCAAAACTATGAGAAATATATCATCAATACGTCCGTAAAACACGAAAACAACGAGTTTTTGGTCATATCTCTCAAAAAGGATCGGTTGTTAAGGGCCATGCAAAATGCTCTAAAACCACACAACTATGGGCAATAGATCATAAAAGGCCATAAATCACGAAAAATACAAGTTTTTGGTTGTAACTCTTAAACATGTATCGGTATTACGGGCCATGCAAATCGCCCTAGAAACCAAAAACAGTGGACAATAGCTCATGAAAACATCCATAAAACGTGAAAATGGCGAGTTCTTTGTTATAACTCTCAAACATGTATCGGGTCTAACGGGCCATACAAATCGGCCCAAAAACCCAGAACTTTTGCAATAGCTCATGAAACGGCCATAAAACGTGAAAACGACGAGTTTTTGGTCATAACCCTTAAACATGTATCGGGTTTTACGGTCGTTGTAAATTGCCTTGGAACCCCAAAGCGTTGGGCAGTAGCTCGTGAAAACGTCTATAAAATGAGAAAACAACGAGTTTTTGGTCATATGTCTCAATCCTGCATCGGGTCTTATGGGCCATGCAAATCGCCCTGGAAACCAAGAACGAAAAGCAATAACACATGAAAACAGCCATAAAATTCAAAAATTACGATTTTTTGGTCATAACTCTCAAACATGTATCGGGTCTTACCTGCCATGCAAATCGTCCAGAAACCCCAAAATGGTGGGCAATAGCTCATGAAAACAGCCATAAAACGCGAAAACGACGAGTTTTTTTTGTCATAATTCAATAACATTTATCGCGTCTTACGGGCCATGCAAATCGCCCTGGAATGGCAAAACTATGGGCAATAGATCTGAAAAACAGCCATAAAACGCGAATACGACAAGTTTTTGGGTGTAACTCTTAAACATGTATCGAGTCTTACGACTATTGTAAATCACCCTAGAAACCGAAAACTGTGAGCTCATGAAAACATCCATAAAATGCGAAAGCGACGGGATTTTGGTAATAACTCTCAAACATCTATCAGGTATTATGGCCCAAGAAAATCTCCTTGAAGCTGCAAAACTATGAGAAATATATCATAAATACGTCCGTAAAACACGAAAACAACGAGTTTTTGGTTATATCTCTCAAAAACGGATCGGTTGTTAAGGGCCATGCAAAACGCTCTAAAACCACACAACTATGGGCAATAGATCATAAAAGGCCATAAATCACGAAAAATACAAGTTTTTGGTTGTAACTCTTAAACATGTATCGGTATTACGGGCCATGCAAATCGCCCTAGAAACCAAAAATAGTGGACAATAGCTCTTGAAAACATCCATAAAACTCGAAAACGGCGAGTTCTTTGTTATAGCTCTCAAACATGTATCGGGTCTAACGGGCCATACAAATCGGCCCAAAAACCCAGAACTTTTGCAATAGCTCATGAAACGGCCATAAAACGTGAAAACGACGAGTTTTTGGTCATAACCCTTAAACATGTATCGGGTTTTACGGTCATTGTAAATTGCCTTGGAACCACAAAACGTTGTGCAGTAGCTCGTGAAAACGGCTATAAAATGAGAAAACAACGAGTTTTTGGTCATATCTCTCCATCCTGTATCGCGTCTTACGGGCCATGCAAATCGCCCTGGAAACCAAGAACGAAAAGCAATAACACATGAAAACGGCCATAAAATTCAAAATTTACGATTTTTTGGCCATAACTCTCAAACATGTATCGGGTCTTACTTGCCATGCAAATCGTCCAGAAACCCCAAAATGGTGGGCAATAGCTCATGAAAACAGCCATAAAACGCGAAAACGGTGAGTTTTTGGTCATAATTCAATAACATCTATCGCGTCTTACGGGCCATGCAAATCGCCCTGGAATTGCAAAACTATGGGCAATAGATCAGAAAAACGGCCATAAAACGCGAAAACGATAAGTTTTTGGGTGTAACTCTTAAACATGTATCGAGTCTTACGGTTATTGTAAATTGTCCTAGAAACCAAAACCTGTGAGCTCATGAAAACATCAATAAAGTACGAAAACGACGGGATTTTGGTAATAACTCTAAAACATATATCGGGTATTATGGGCCTCGAAAATCTCCCTGAAGCCGGAAAACTATGGGAAACATATCATAAATACGTCCGCAAAGCGCAAAAACCACGAGTTTTTGGTTATAACTCTTAAACAAATGGCCCTAGAAACAAAAACAGTGGGCAATCGCTCATGAAAACATCCATAAAACGTGAAAACGACGAGTTTTTGGTCTTAACTTTTCAACATGTATCAGGTTTTACGGTCATGGTAAATCTCCCTAGAAACCAAAAACAGTGGACAATAGCTCATGAAAACATCCATAAAACACGAAAACGACGAGTTTTTGGTCATAACTCTCAAATATGTATCGGGTCTTACGGGCCATACATATCGGCCTGAAACCCCAAAACTTTTGCAATAGCTCATGAAACGGCCATAAAACGTGAAAACGACGAGTTTTTTGGTCATAACTCTTAAACAGGTATCGGGTCTTACGGTCGTTGTAAATATCTTTGGAACCCCAAAGCGTTGGCAGTAGCTCATAAAAACGGCTTTAAAAGGAGAAAACGACAAGTTTTTGATCATATCTGTCAGTCCTGTATTGGGTCTTATGGGTCATGCAAATCGCCCTGGAAACCAAGAACGAAAAGCAATAAGACATGAAAACATCAATAAAACGCGAAAATGACGACTTTTTGGTCATAACTCTCAAACATGTATCATGTTTTACGGACCATGCAAATCGTGTAGAAACCCCAAAATGGTGGGCAATAGCTCATGAAAATGGCCATAAAACGCGAAAACGGCGAGTTTTTTGGTCATAACTCAGTAACATGTATCGGTTCTTATAGGCCATGCAAATCGCCCTGGAACGGCAAAACTACGGGCAATAGATCATAAAAACGGCCATAAAACTCAAAAATGACAAGTTTTTGGGTGTAACTCTTAAACATGTATCGAGTCTTACGACTATTGTAAATCACCCTAGAAACCGAAAACTGTGAGCTCATGAAAACATCCGTAAAATGCGAAAGCGACGGGATTTTGGTAATAACTCTCAAACATCTATCAGGTATTATGGCCCTAGAAAATCTCCTTGAAGCTGCAAAACTATGAGAAATATATCATAAATACGTCCGTAAAACACGAAAACAACTAGTTTTTTGGTCATATCTCTCAAAAACGGATCGGTTGTTAAGGGCCATGCAAAATGCCCTAAAGCCACACAACTATGGGCAATAGATCACAAAAGGCCATAAATCACGAAAAATACAAGTTTTTGGTTGTAACTCTTAAACATGTATCAGTCTAACGGGCCATGCAAATCGCCCTAGAAACCAAAAACAGTGGACAATAGCTCATGAAAACATCAATAAAACGCGAAAACGGCGAGTTCTTTGTTAGAAAGCTCAAACATGTATCGGGTCTAACGGGCCATACAAATCGGCCCAAAAACCCAGAACTTTTGCAATAGTTCATGAAACGGCCATAAAACGTGAAAACGACGAGTTTTTGGTCATAACCCTTAAACATGTATCGGGTTTTACGGTCGTTGTAAATTGCCTTGAAACCCCAAAATGTTGGGCAGTAGCTCGTGAAAACGGCTATAAAATGAGAAAACAACGAGTTTTTGGTCATATCTCTCAATCCTATATCGGGTCTTACGGGGCATGCAAATCGCCCTGGAAACCAAGAACGAAAAGCAATAACACATGAAAACGGCCATAAAATTCAAAAATTACGATTTTTTGCTCATAACTCTCAAACATGTATCGGGTCTTACTTGCCACGCAAATCGTCTAGAAACCCCAAAATGGTGGGCAATAGCTCATGAAAACAGCCATGAAACGCGAAAACGGCGAGTTTTTTGGTCATAATTCAATAACATGTATCGCGTCTTACGGGCCACGCAAATCGCCCTGGAATGGCAAAACTATGGGCAATAGATCAGAAAAACGGCCATAAAACGCGAAAACGACAAGGTTTTGGGTGTAACTCTTAAACATGTATCGAGTCTTACGGTTATTGTAAATTGTCCTAGAAACCAAAAACGGTGAGCTCATGAAAACATCAATAAAATGCGAAAACGACGGGATTTTGGTAATAACTCTAAAACATCTATCGGGTATTATGGGCCTAGAAAATCTCCCTGAAGCCGGAAAACTATGGGAAATATGTAATAAATACGTCCGCAAAGCGCAAAAACCACGAGTTTTTTGTTATAACTCTTAAACAAATTGCCCTAGAAACCAAAAACAGTGGGCAATCGCTCATGAAAACATCCATAAAACGTGAAAACGACGAGTTTTTGGTCTTAACTTTTCAACATGTATCAGGTCTTACGGTCATTGTAAATCTCCCTACAAACCAAAATAAGTGGACAATAGCTCATGAAAACATCCATAAAACACGAAAACGACGAGTTTTTGGTCATAACTCTCAAATATGTATCGGGTCTTACGGGCCATACAAATCCGCCTGAAACCCCAAAACTTTTGCAATAGCTCACGAAACGGCCATAAAACGTGAAAACGACGAGTTTTTGGTCATAAATCTTAAACAGGTATCGGGTCTTACGGTCGTTGTAAATATCTTTGGAACCCCAAAGCGTTGGCAGTAGCTCATAAAAACGGCTTTAAAAGGAGAAAACGACAAGTTTTTGATCATATCTGTCAGTCCTGTATTGGGTCTTACGGGTCATGCAAATCGCCCTGGAAACTAAGAACGAAAAGTAATAAGACATGAAAACATCAATAAAACGCGAAAATGACGACTTTTTGGTCATAACTCTCAAACATGTATCATGTTTTACGGACCATGCAAATCGTGTAGAAACCCCAAAATGGTGGGCAATAGCTCATGAAAATGGCCATAAAACGCGAAAACGGCGAGTTTTTTGGTCATAACTCAGTAACATGTATCGGTTCTTATAGGCCATGCAAATCGCCCTGGAACGGCAAAACTACGGGCAATAGATCATAAAAACGGCCATAAAACTCAAAAATGACAAGTTTTTGGGTGTAACTCTTAAACATGTATCGAGTCTTACGACTATTGTAAATCACCCTAGAAACCGAAAACTGTGAGCTCATGAAAACATCCGTAAAATGCGAAAGCGACGGGATTTTGGTAATAACTCTCAAACATCTATCAGGTATTATGGCCCTAGAAAATCTCCTTGAAGCTGCAAAACTATGAGAAATATATCATAAATACGTCCGTAAAACACGAAAACAACAAGTTTTTGGTCATATCTCTCAAAAACGGATCGGTTGTTAAGGGCCATGCAAAACGCCCTAAAACCACACAACTATGGGCAATAGATCATAAAAGGCCATAAATCACGAAAAATACAAGTTTTTGGTAGTAACTCTTAAACATGTATCGGTATTACGGGCCATGCAAATCGCCCTAGAAACCAAAAACAGTGGACAAACATCCATAAAACGCGAAAACGGCGAGTTCTTTGTTATAAATCTCAAACATGTATCGGGTCTAACGGGCCATACAAATCGGCCCAAAAACCCAGAACTTTTGCAATAGCTCATGAAACGGCCATAAATCACGAAAAATACAAGTTTTTGGTTGTAACTCTTAAACATGTATCGGCATTACGGGCCATGCAAATCGTCCTAGAAACCAAAAGCAGTGGACAATAGCTCATGAAAACATCCATAAAATGCGAAAACGACGAGTTCTTTGTTATAACTCTCAAACATGTATCAGGTCTAACGGGCCATACAAATCGGCCCAAAAACCCAGAACTTTTGCAATAGCTCATGAAACGGCCATAAAACGTGAAAACGACGAGTTTTTGGTCATAACCCTTAAACATGTATCGGGTTTTACGGTCATTGTAAATTGCCTTGAACCCCAAAACGTTCGGCAGTAGGTCGTGAAAACGGCTGTAAGATGAGAAAACAACGAGTTTTTGGTCATATCTCTCAATCCTGTATCGGGTCTTACAGACCATGCAAATCGCCCTAGAAACCAAGAACGAAAAGCAATAACACATGAAAACGGCCATAAAATTCAAAAATTACGATTTTTTGCTCATAACTCTCAAACATGTATCGGGTCTTACCTGCCATGCAAATCGTCCAGAAACCCCAAAATGGTGGGCAATAGCTCATGAAAACAGCCATGAAACGCGAAAACGACGAGTTTTTTGGTCATAACTCAATAACATGTATCGCGTCTTACGGGCCATGCAAATCGCCCTGGAATGGCAAAACTATGGGCAATAGATCATAAAAACGGCCATAAAACGCGAAAACGACAAGGTTTTGGGTGTAACTCTTAAACATGTATCGAGTCTTACGGTTATTGTAAATTGTCCTAGAAACCAAAAACTGTGAGCTCATGAAAACATCAATAAAATGCGAAAACGACGGGATTTTGGTAATAACTCTAAAACATCTATCGGGTATTATGGGCCTAGAAAATCTCCCTGAAGCCGGAAAACTATGGGAAATATGTAATAAATACGTCCGCAAAGCGCAAAAACCACGAGTTTTTTGTTATAACTCTTAAACAAATTGCCCTAGAAACCAAAAACAGTGGGCAATCGCTCATGAAAACATCCATCAAACGTGAAAACGACGAGTTTTTGGTCTTAACTTTTCAACATGTATCAGGTCTTACGGTCATTGTAAATCTCCCTACAAACCAAAATAAGTGGACAATAGCTGATGAAAACATCCATAAAACACGAAAACGACCAGTTTTTGGTCATAACTCTCAAATATGTATCGGGTCTTACGGGCCACACAAATCCGCCTGAAACCCCAAAACTTTTGCAATAGCTCACGAAACGGCCATAAAACGTGAAAACGACGAGTTTTTGGTCATAACTCTTAAACAGGTATCGGGTCTTACGGTCGTTGTAAATATCTTTGGAACCCCAAAGCGTTGGCAGTAGCTCATGAAAACGGCTTTAAAAGGAGAAAACGACAAGTTTTTGGTCATATCTGTCAGTCCTGTATCGGGTCTTACGGGTCATGCAAATCGCCCTGGAAACCAAGAACGAAAAGCAATAAGACATGAAAACATCAATAAAACGCGAAAATGACGACTTTTTGGTCATAACTCTCAAACATGTATCATGTTTTATGGACCATGCAAATCGTGTAGAAACCCCAAAATGGTGGGCAATAGCTCATGAAAATGGCCATAAAACGCGAAAACGGCGAGTTTTTTGGTCATAACTCAGTAACATGTATCGGTTCTTATAGGCCATGCAAATCGCCCTGGAACGGCAAAACTACGGGCAATAGATCATAAAAACGGCCATAAAACTCAAAAATGACAAGTTTTTGGGTGTAACTCTTAAACATGTATCGAGTCTTACGACTATTGTAAATCACCCTAGAAACCAAAAACTGTGAGCTCATGAAAACATCCGTAAAATGCGAAAGCGACGGGATTTTGGTAATAACTCTCAAACATCTATCAGGTATTATGTCCCTAGAAAATCTCCTTGAAGATGCAA
Organism: Avena eriantha; assembly: GCA_910589775.1. Classification (NCBI taxonomy): domain Eukaryota; kingdom Viridiplantae; phylum Streptophyta; class Magnoliopsida; order Poales; family Poaceae; genus Avena; species Avena eriantha. The sequence goes on along the minus strand of OU342740.1, from coordinate 435,430,184 downwards.
AACTATGAGAAATATATCATAAATACGTCCGTAAAACACGAAAACAACGAGTTTTTGGTCATATCTCTCAAAAACGGATCGGTTGTTAAGGGCCATGCAAAACGCCCTAAAACCACACAACTATGGGCAGTAGATCATAAAAGGCCATAAATCACGAAAAATACAAGTTTTTGGTTGTAACTCTTAAACATGTATCGGTATTACGGGCCATGCAAATCGCCCTAGAATCCAAAAACAGTGGACAATAGCTCATGAAAACATCCATAAAACGCGAAAACGGCGAGTTCTTTGTTAGAAAGCTCAAACATGTATCGGGTCTAACGGGCCATACAAATCGGCCCAAAAACCCAGAACTTTTGCAATAGCTCATGAAACGGCCATAAAACGTGAAAACGACGAGTTTTTGGTCATAACCCTTAAACATGTATCGGGTTTTACGGTCGTTGTAAATTGCCTTGAAACCCCAAAATGTTGGGCAGTAGCTCGTGAAAACGGCTATAAAATGAGAAAACAACGAGTTTTTGGTCATATCTCTCAATCCTGTATCGGGTCTTACGGGGCATGCAAATCGCCCTGGAAACCAAGAACGAAAAGCAATAACACATGAAAACGGCCATAAAATTCAAAAATTACGATTTTTTGCTCATAACTCTCAAACATGTATCGGGTCTTACTTGCCATGCAAATCATCCAGAAACCCCGAAATGGTGGGCAATAGCTCATGAAAACAGCCATGAAACGCGAAAACGGCGAGTTTTTTGGTCATAATTCAATAACATGTATCGCGTCTTACGGGCCATGCAAATCGCCCTGGAATGGCAAAACTATGGGCAATAGATCAGAAAAACGGCCATAAAACGCGAAAACGACAAGGTTTTGGGTGTAACTCTTAAACATGTATCGAGTCTTACGGTTATTGTAAATTGTCCTAGAAACCAAAAACTGTGAGCTCATGAAAACATCAATAAAATGCGAAAACGACGGGATTTTGGTAATAACTCTAAAACATCTATCGGGTATTATGGGCCTAGAAAATCTCCCTGAAGCCGGAAAACAATGGGAAATATGTAATAAATACGTCCGCAAAGCGCAAAAACCACGATTTTTTGGTTATAACTCTTAAACAAATTGCCCTAGAAACCAAAAACAGTGGGCAATCGCTCATGAAAACATCCATAAAACGTGAAAACGACGAGTTTTTGGTCTTAACTTTTCAACATGTATCAGGTCTTACGGTCATTGTAAATCTCCCTACAAACCAAAATAAGTGGACAATAGCTCATGAAAACATCCATAAAACACGAAAACGACGAGTTTTTGGTCATAACTCTCAAATATGTATCGGGTCTTACGGGCCATACAAATCCGCCTGAAACCCCAAAACTTTTGCAATAGCTCACGAAACGGCCATAAAACGTGAAAACGACGAGTTTTTGGTCATAACTCTTAAACAGGTATCGGGTCTTACGGTCGTTGTAAATATCTTTGGAACCCCAAAGCGTTGGCAGTAGCTCATGAAAACGGCTTTAAAAGGAGAAAACGACAAGTTTTGGTCATATCTGTCAGTCCTGTATCGGGTCTTACGGGTCATGCAAATCGCCCTGGAAACCAAGAACGAAAAGCAATAAGACATGAAAACATCAATAAAACGCGAAAATGACGACTTTGTGGTCATAACTCTCAAACATGTATCATGTTTTATGGACCATGCAAATCGTGTAGAAACCCCAAAATGGTGGGCAATAGCTCATGAAAATGGCCATAAAACGCGAAAACGGCGAGTTTTTTGGTCATAACTCAGTAACATGTATCGGTTCTTATAGGCCATGCAAATCGCCCTGGAACGGCAAAACTACGGGCAATAGATCATAAAAACGGCCATAAAACTCAAAAATGACAAGTTTTTGGGTGTAACTCTTAAACATGTATCGAGTCTTACGACTATTGTAAATCACCCTAGAAACCAAAAACTGTGAGCTCATGAAAACATCCGTAAAATGCGAAAGCGACGGGATTTTGGTAATAACTCTCAAACATCTATCAGGTATTATGGCCCTAGAAAATCTCCTTGAAGATGCAAAACTATGAGAAATATATCATAAATACGTCCGTAAAACACGAAAACAACTAGTTTTTTGGCCATATCTCTCAAAAACGGATCGGTTGTTAAGGGCCATGCAAAACGCCCTAAAACCACACAACTATGGGCAATAGATCACAAAAGGCCATAAATCACGAAAAATACAAGTTTTTGGTTGTAACTCTTAAACATGTATCGGTATTACGGGCCATGCAAATCGTCCTAGAAACCAAAAACAGTGGACAATAGCTCATGAAAACATCCATAAAACGCGAAAACGGAGAGTTCTTTGTTATAACTCTCAAACATGTATCGGGTCTAACGGGCCATACAAATCGGCCCAAAAAACACAGAACTTTTGCAATAGCTCATGAAACGGCCATAAAACATGAAAACGACGAGTTTTTGGTCATAACCCTTAAACATGTATCGGGTTTTACGGTCGTTGTAAATTGCCTTGAAACCCCAAAACGTTGGGCAGTAGCTCGTGAAAACGGCTATAAAATGAGAAAACAACGAGTTTTTGGTCATATCTCTCAATCCTGTATCGGGTCTTACGGGCCATGCAAATCGCCCTGGAAACCAAGAACGAAAAGCAATAACACATGAAAACGGTCATAAAATTCAAAAATTACGATTTTTTGCTCATAACTCTCAAACATGTATCGGGTCTTACTTGCCATGCAAATCGTCCAGAAACCCCAAAATGGTGGGCAATAGCTCATGAAAACAGCCATAAAACGCGAAAACGGCGAGTTTTTTGGTGATAATTCAATAACATGTATCGCGTCTTACGGGCCATGCAAATCGCCCTGGAATGGCAAAACTATGGGCAATAGATCAGAAAAACGGCCATAAAACGCGAAAACGACAAGTTTTTGGGTGTAACTCTTAAACATGTATCGAGTCTTACGGTTATTGTAAATTTTCCTAGAAACCAAAAACTGTGAGCTCATGAAAACATCAATAAAATGCGAAAACGACGGGATTTTGGTAATAACTCTAAAACATCTATCGGGTATTATGGGCCTAGAAAATCTCCCTGAAGCCGGAAAACTATGGGAAATATATCATAAATACGTCCGCAAAGCGCAAAAACTACGAGTTTTTGGTTATAACTCTTAATCAAATTGCCCTAGAAACCAAAAACAGTGGGCAATCGCTCATGAAAACATCCATAAAACGTGAAAACGACGAGGTTTTGGTCTTAACTTTTCAAGATGTATCAGGTCTTACGGTCATTGTAAATCTCTCTAGAAACCAAAAACAGTGGACAATAGCTCATGAAAACATCCATAAAACACGAAGACGACGAGTTTTTGGTCATAACTATCAAATATGTATCGAGTCTTACGGGCCATACAAATCGGCCTGAAACCCCAAAACTTTTGCAATAGCTCATGAAACGGCCATAAAACGTGAAAAAGACGAGTTTTTGGTCATAACTCTTAAACAGGTATCGGGTCTTACGGTCGTTGTAAATCTCTTTGGAACCCCAAAGCGTTGGCAGTAGCTCATGAAAACGGCTTTAAAAGGAGAAAACGACAAGTTTTTGGTCATATCTCTCAGTCCTGTATCGGGTCTTACGGGTCATGCAAATAGCCCTGGAAACCAAGAACGAAAAGCAATAAGACATGAAAACATCAATAAAACGTGAAAATGACGACTTTTTGGTCATAACTCTCAAACATGTGTCAGGTTTGACGGACCATGCAAATCGTGCAGAAACCCCAAAATGGTGGGCAATAGCTCATGAAAATGGCCATAAAACGCGAAAACGGCGAGTTTTTTGGTCATAACTCAGTAACATGTATCGGTTCTTACAGGCCATCTAAATCGCCCTGGAACGGCAAAACTACGGGCAATAGATCATAAAAACGGCCATAAAACTCAAAAATGACAAGTTTTTGGGTGTAACTCTTAAACATGTATCGAGTCTTACGACTATTGTAAATCACCCTAGAAACCGAAAACTGTGAGCTCATGAAAACATCCGTAAAATGCGAAAGCGACGGGATTTTGGTAATAACTCTCAAACATCTATCAGGTATTATGGCCCTAGAAAATCTCCTTGAAGCTGCAAAACTATGAGAAATATATCATAAATACGTCCGTAAAACACGAAAACAACTAGTTTTTTGGTCATATCTCTCAAAAACGGATCGGTTGTTAAGGGCCATGCAAAACGCCCTAAAACCACACAACTATGGGCAATAGATCACAAAAGGCCATAAATCACGAAAAATACAAGTTTTTGGTTGTAACTCTTAAACATGTATCGGCATTACGGGCCATGCAAATCGTCCTAGAAACCAAAAGCAGTGGACAATAGCTCATGAAAACATCCATAAAATGCGAAAACGACGAGTTCTTTGTTATAACTCTCAAACATGTATCAGGTCTAACGGGCCATACAAATCGGCCCAAAAACCCAGAACTTTTGCAATAGCTCATGAAAGGGCCATAAAACGTGAAAACGACGAGTTTTTGGTCATAACCCTTAAACATGTATCGGGTTTTACGGTCATTGTAAATTGCCTTGAACCCCAAAACGTTCGGCAGTAGGTCGTGAAAACGGCTGTAAGATGAGAAAACAACGAGTTTTTGGTCATATCTCTCAATCCTGTATCGGGTCTTACAGACCATGCAAATCGCCCTAGAAACCAAGAACGAAAAGCAATAACACATGAAAACGGCCATAAAATTCAAAAATTACGATTTTTTGCTCATAACTCTCAAACATGTATCGGGTCTTACCTGCCATGCAAATCGTCCAGAAACCCCAAAATGGTGGGCAATAGCTCATGAAAACAGCCATAAAACGCGAAAACGGCGAGTTTTTTGCTCATAATTCAATATAATGTATAGCGTCTTACGGGCCATGCAAATCGTCCTAGAATGGCAAAACTATGGGCAATAGATCAGAAAAACGGCCATAAAACGCGAAAACAACAAGTTTTTGGGTGTAACTCTTAAACATGTATCGAGTCTTACGGTTATTGTAAATTGTCCTAGAAACCAAAAACTATGAGCTCATGAAAACATCAATAAAATGCGAAAACGACGGGATTTTGGTAATAACTCAAAAACATCTATCGGGTATTATGGGCCTAGAAAATCTCCCTGAAGCCGGAAAAACTATGGGAAATATATGATAAATACGTCCGCGAAGCGCAAAAACTACGAGTTTTTGGTTATAACTCTTAAACAAATTGCCCTAGACACCAAAAACAGTGGGCAATCGCTCATGAAAACATCCATAAAACGTGAAAACGACGAGTTTTTGGTCTTAACTTTTCAACATGTATCAGGTCTTACGGTCATTGTAAATCTCCCTAGAAACCAAAAACAGTGGACAATAGCTCATGAAAACATCCATAAAACACGAAAACGACGAGTTTTTGGTCTTACGGGCCATACAAATCGGCCTGAAACCCCAAAACTTTTGCAATAGCTCATGAAACGGCCAAAAAACGTGAAAAAGACGAGTTTTTGGTCATAACTCTTAAACAGGTATCGGGTCTTACGGTCGTTGTAAATCTCTTTGGAACCCCAAAGCGTTGGCAGTAGCTCATGAAAACGGCTTTAAAAGGAGAAAACGACAAGTTTTTGGTCATATCTCGCAGTCCTGTATCGGGTCTTACGGGTCATGCAAATAGCCCTGGAAACCAAGAACGAAAAGCAATAAGACATGAAAACATCAATAAAACGTGAAAATGACGACTTTTTGGTCATAACTCTCAAACATGTGTCAGGTTTTACGAACCATGCAAATCGTGCAGAAACCCCAAAATGGTGGACAATAGCTCATGAAAACGGCCATAAAACGCGAAAACGGCGAGTTTTTTGGTCATAAGTCAGTAACATGTATCGGTTCTTACAGGCCATGCAAATCGCCCTGGAACGGCAAAACTACGGGCAATAGATCATGAAAACGGCCATAAAAATCAAAAATGACAAGTTTTTGGGTGTAACTCTTAAACATTTATCGAGTCTTACGCCTATTGTAAATCACCCTAGAAACCGAAAACTGTGAGCTCATGAAAACATCCGTAAAATGTGAAAGCGACGGGATTTTCGTAATAACTCTCAAACATCTATCAGGTATTATGGCCTTAGAAAATCTCCTTGAAGCTGCAAAACTATGAGAAATATATCATAAATACGTCCGTAAAACACGAAAACTACTAGTTTTTGGTCATATCTCTCAAAAACGGATTGGTTGTTAAGGGCCATGCAAAACGCCCTAAAACCACACAACTATGGGCAATAGATCACAAAAGGCCATAAATCACGAAAAATACAAGTTTTTGGTTGTAACTCTTAAACATGTATCGGTATTACGGGCCATGCAAATCGCCCTAGAAACCAAAAACAATGGACAATAGCTCATGAAAACATCCATAAAACGCGAAAACGGCGAGTTCTTTGTTATAACTCTCAAACATGTATCAGGTCTAACGGGCCATACAAATCGGCCCAAAAACCCAGAACTTTTGCAATAGCTCATGAAACGGCCATAAAACGTGAAAACGACGAGTTTTTGGTCATAACCCTTAAACATGTATCGGGTTTTACGGTCATTGTAAATTGCCTTGAACCCCAAAACGTTCGGCAGTAGCTCGTGAAAACGGCTGTAAGATGAGAAAACAACGAGTTTTTGGTCATATCTCTCAATCCTGTATCGGGTCTTACAGACCATGCAAATCGCCCTAGAAACCAAGAACGAAAAGCAATAACACATGAAAACGGCCATAAAATTCAAAAATTACGATTTTTTGCTCATAACTCTCAAACATGTATCGGGTCTTACCTGCCATGCAAATCGTCTAGAAACCCCAAAATGGTGGGCAATAGCTCATGAAAACAGCCATAAAACGCGAAACGGCGAGTTTTTTGCTCATAATTCAATATAATGTATAGCGTCTTACGGGCCATGCAAATCGTCCTAGAATGGCAAAACTATGGGCAATAGATCAGAAAAACGGCCATAAAACGCGAAAACGACAAGTTTTTGGGTGTAACTCTTAAACATGTATCGAGTCTTACGGTTATTGTAAATTGTCCTAGAAACCAAAAACTATGAGCTCATGAAAACATCAATAAAATGCGAAAACGACGGGATTTTGGTAATAACTCAAAAACATCTATCGGGTATTATGGGCCTAGAAAATCTCCCTGAAGCAGGAAAACTATGGGAAATATATGATAAATACGTCCGCGAAGCGCAAAAACTACGAGTTTTTGGTTATAACTCTTAAACAAATTGCCCTAGACACCAAAAACAGTGGGCAATCGCTCATGAAAACATCCATAAAACGTGAAAACGACGAGTTTTTGGTCTTAACTTTTCAACATGTATCAGGTCTTACGGTCATTGTAAATCTCCCTAGAAACCAAAAACAGTGGACAATAGCTCATGAAAACATCCATAAAACACGAAAACGACGAGTTTTTGGTCTTACGGGCCATACAAATCGGCCTGAAACCCCAAAACTTTTGCAATAGCTCATGAAACGGCCATAAAACGTGAAAAAGACGAGTTTTTGGTCATAACTCTTAAACAGGTATCGGGTCTTACGGTCGTTGTAAATCTCTTTGGAACCCCAAAGCGTTGGCAGTAGCTCATGAAAACGGCTTTAAAAGGAGAAAACGACAAGTTTTTGGTCATATCTCGCAGTCCTGTATCGGGTCTTACGGGTCATGCAAATAGCCCTGGAAACCAAGAACGAAAAGCAATAAGACATGAAAACATCAATAAAACGTGAAAATGACGACTTTTTGGTCATAACTCTCAAACATGTGTCAGGTTTTACGAACCATGCAAATCGTGCAGAAACCCCAAAATGGTGGACAATAGCTCATGAAAACGGCATAAAACGCGAAAACGGCGAGTTTTTTGGTCATAAGTCAGTAACATGTATCGGTTCTTACAGGCCATGCAAATCGCCCTGGAACGGCAAAACTACGGGCAATAGATCATGAAACGGCCATAAAAATCAAAATGACAAGTTTTTGGGTGTAACTCTTAAACATTTATCGAGTCTTACGCCTATTGTAAATCACCCTAGAAACCGAAAACTGTGAGCTCATGAAAACATCCGTAAAATGTGAAAGCGACGGGATTTTCGTAATAACTCTCAAACATCTATCAGGTATTATGGCCTTAGAAAATCTCCTTGAAGCTGCAAAACTATGAGAAATATATCATAATACGTCCGTAAAACACGAAAACTACTAGTTTTTGGTCATATCTCTCAAAAACGGATTGGTTGTTAAGGGCCATGCAAAACGCCCTAAAACCACACAACTATGGGCAATAGATCACAAAAGGCCATAAATCACGAAAATACA